>JAWQEG010000382.1:2840000-2902500 GCA_033782935.1 Petrolisthes cinctipes | reverse complement strand
TTTGGTCCGTGAGTGTGATTATGGTAAATTACTGTATTTGGTTCGTATGCATTTTTCTGAAAATACTGTACAAGGAGACTCGTCCTGGTAGAACGAACGCTCTCTCTCTCTCTCTCATGAGGGGCTCTACGTTTTTTTTAGTACGTTTGTACAGTCGGCAGCATAAATTCGCTTCATTTCCACCTGCGTATGTATTAGCTATAGTGATATTGTAATACAATTTTAATGCAGAGATGACAGATTTAGTTCTCGTATGGTAAATAACGTAGGTTGGTGGAATAAAAACTGGTTCAGAATGCAACTATCTGGTCATTTTAGCAATATTAAGTACATGTACCATAGTAGTAATTAATTCCCTATCCTCTCTTTTATAATATATCTATCTATCTTTCTATCTTCTCTCTCATCTCGTCCTACACACACTCTCTCTCTCTCATGAGTGGAGAAGCGAGGGTTTGTTTAAATTTCGCCGTACGTCTGGCACACCGAGAAGTATACTCGGGCTGTGATTGGCTCTAATTTCTCCTTTGGCACATATCCAGTTAAAGTTCGGGAAAATACAGCCCGTAGTCCTGTTTGAATTGTGACAAGAATCCATCACTGACCGCGGGTCATCCCGATGCTCTACGTCACAGAATATCTCACCCCCCCGGTGGGAGATCGTGGAGCGAAACGGTTTGACCATGCATTCCTTGGCCATGGGTGGGATCTTCAAAACTTCGTAAGTTGGTGGCGCTACGATCACCTTTACTCTCTCGTAGCCGCCATATTTGATCGTGGCTTACGAAGATCATAAGTTGCTATCTCCAAAGCTTCGTAACCTCCTTCGTAGCTCACGACGATAGCTTCGTAGCGAGCGTCGCTGCCCGTTTCGTTCCGTGTGTTTTGTTCATCCCGCCACCCAGCTGACTGGCTCTCAGCCAATCACAATGAATGAAACAAAAGGCCCTTGGTACTGTAAGCCAATCGTAACGTAGTATCACTATCACAATGTAAACACCACCAGCAGGCAGCAGCTGATAAGAGATGACTTGACAGTCTCCCAGTTCACCCTACTACAGTAAGGAAGTGCAACCTTTGCCAACATAAGTTTTGAAGATGGCAACTGCAGCAGAGCCCCCCTCCAAAAGGAGTCGCCGTGCCAATTTCACGGACGAGGAAATGATGGCGATGATCCTAGGATGGCAGGACAGGCAAGATGTACTCCGGGAGAGATTCAGCCAGAATATTACTGCTGAGAGGAAGAAACAAGCGTGGGAGGATGTAACATCAGAAGTGAATTCGGTATCACGGGTACTGAGAGGTAGGGAAGAAGTGAAGAAGTAGTTTGCTGACTTCAAGTCAGTTGTCAAGAAAAAAATGAGTAATATCAGGCAGGAGCGGGAAAAGACAGGTAAGGGAATTATTATACTGTGTTGGTACACATTTAAAATTGTGAAGCTAAGGCATACATTTTATTATCATTCCAATCACTAGTATGATATTTTATATAGATTTGTAGTTAGGTTTGGCTAGTTTAAGTTAGATTAAGATACAAAAAGTTTACTGGCAGCTGCACTGGTTGTCATGAAAATAAATCAAAGACATTGACTGGGAGGATATCATATTCTTTTAACTTATACTGTCGCTGTTTTATTTCCTTTACATCTACAGTAGTTTCTATGATAATCTCAAAATCTGTACAGTTGACTGCCGTTATCAAGTAACAGGCAGAAATATACCATATGTAGTGGAATCTGGCAAGTGCAATTTAATAACTTAAACTTCAAAAATTGTTATTGAAAGACAGAATAAGGAAATAAAATATATAAGCATTGTTTATAGTGTGGATTCAGCTGTTGGCATGGGCACACATGGGTTGAAGGAAGGGAGGAGTGTCCATTGCTTGATTTAGATACAGTACGGTACCATTTTAATACGATAACCAGGTACTGTAATTTATTCTGCTTGGTTCAGCTTTGTTATTGAATTATGTACTATTTCTTGTTATATTTCAGGTGGTGGCACTAGTGAGGCTAAGGCTCTCACCCATATTGAAGAGGCAATGGCACAAGTCATTAAAGAGATTCAAGTGTCGGGTATTCCAGGACTCCAAGACCCAGGCAGTATGTAAAGTATATAACAGTAAAAAAATGTCCTGCTGATCATCTAGGCTAGTGTTATGGAAATCTTCCCTCAGTAGCACTATGTGAAGTAATTACATTAAGAGTTTATATATATAAAACATACATTTTGAGCAGCATTACTTCTCAATTCCATTCAAAATTAAACAGTTCAAATCATAAGTCCCAGGAACAAATATACAAGATGTTCTCGTATATCCATACCTTCAGGAATTACGGTACATGTACTGTGATTACCCAATATACAAGAGTCAAGTACATAGTGATTTTTGACATTTTGTGTATCATATAAATAACTCCTGTTAGCAGTTCATATAGTCGTAAAAATTGGAGCCATTTTAATCACATCCTCTACCCTTTCTGAACCCTCCCTGCTCCTCACTAACTTTATTCCCTATTACTTCAACCAGTCTTTCAGTAAGAACCTTCCCATACACCTTCCCCGGTACACTAAGAAGGCTTACCTATTCCCCTATAACTACCACACTCATCCTTACTCCCCTTCCCCTTATACAAAGGTATAATTTATGGCTCTCCTCCAATCCTCTGGCACCTCTCCCTGCCTCCAGGCCAATGTGCATATAAGCAACATCCACTCCACCACTTCCTCCCCCCAACACTTTAACATTTCAGCAGTTATCCCATCCACCCCCGAGTGTCTTTCCCATCTTCAACTTTCCTATTGCTTTCCTAACCTCTTCCCTTCTTAATTCTCCCTGTACACCATGTCATCTACCACCTGCCTCCATCCCCATTCATGTCACCACCGCCTCCCCTCCCGTCCCCTCATTCATCAGACCATCAAAATGCCTCTTCCACACTTTCACTTTCTCACCTCCACTCACAGTAACTCCATCCTCTCTCTTCATTGTCATGCTACCAGAATTTCCTTCTTTCTCTTTTAACCTCCTTCCAGAATAATTTCCTTTTTATTTATACTTCACACTTAGTTTCCTACCAAACTCCTCATCCATTCTCCTTTTACTCTCACTAACCATCCTGTTCAATTGCCTTATTCTTTTATATTCTCTCCCTCTGCAATGTTCACCTATTTGCCTTCCTTTTCGTTTCTACTGCATCTTTCACTTCTTCTGACCACCGCATCTTTCACTTCTGACCACCAAGCACTCCCTTTCTTGCCCCTCTTCTGTGCCTTGTATCACACTACCTCTGCTGCTGTCCTCATTACTAGTGTCTTAAACATTTTAAACACATCATTCACTCCCACTCCCTCCCCTATATCCAACCATGCATCCTCCAGCACCTCACCCACCCTTGTCTTATATTCCTCTCTATACTCGATGTCATTCAATCTTCCATTTGCCACCTGCCTCTTGTTTTCCCTTCTATCCTTCCTACCATACTCCCATTTTACCCTGACCCTAATCCTTACCAAGACCGCAAAATGGTCAGATCATTGAACTATTCCTCTCGCTACTTTAGCATCCATCACATCCTTCTGTAATCTTTCTTCCACAGCTACATGAAAATTGCTAATTCTCATAATTTCTCAGCTTATCAAGAAAACGTCGATGAAGGTGCTGTGGATGACCCAGGACTGCCATCAAGGGCCACGTCACCTAGACCTGGGCCAAGTTGGCAGGACTTCGGGCCAGTCGTGATGGAGGAATGCGAGATACTAACAGACGATGACAGCATACCGTCAATAGTAGAACCACCACCAAGTGAGGAGCATGCATATCACCGCTCTGCAACCTCCAGTCGCCCTTCAACTAGGTCAGGTAGACACGCTCGACCACATATGGAAGCTACGCTAGCTCTGTAATGCTAGAAGTTCACAAAACAATACGTGATATATTGATGGACTTTGCCGATAGTATAGGAAAAATTTCAGAAACTTTGATTGACATTAAAAATATCATGGAGAACAAGTGATTTGTTTTAACGTGCGTTTTGTTGTGTGACCCAGCCTAGTCTATATGCCAGGTCATCATAAATGAACAGGTGTATACTCAAGTATATGTAATGAACTGTGATAATGCCAACTAATAGTACAATTATCTAGGGAGGATCAGTCGTCGGCAGAAATTCGCCCCATTCAGCTCAAGTGAGAGGAGCCTGGTAATCTGCTAACCCACTATGAAAGTTGACAAATATGGATTAAATGCATAAAACTGAAGATCATTAGCTATTTAAATCATACTTTTCAACTCTCACAGTGTGTTAGCAGATTACCAGGCTCCTCTCACTCGAGCTGAATGGGACGAATTTTTGCTGACTGACTGTACAAACAATTTCTGTAATCTCTAAAGGTGTGATATGTAAATAAAATGTAGTTTCTTTTATATAGTCTTTATATTTTAAACATTTACAAAAACAGTGTGTATGAGAGATGTGGTATGAGTGAGAAGACAATTGGTACTGATAGTGGAGTGGTTGAGAGAGTGAAGCGTAATACACTGAGGTGGTTTGGATATGTGTAGAGAATGCAAGTTGTGGAGTTTGTAAAGAAGGTGTATGATAGTGAAGTTGTGGAACCTGGTGTGAGAGGCAGACCTCCGGTTAGATGGCAGAACAGAGTGGAAGATTATGTGAGAGAGGGGATGGAGCAAGTGAGGAGAGAGTGCTGGAACAGGGAGAACTGGAGACTCTTCTGCTGTGGCCACCCCCTTGGCGGTAGTTCCTGGAGGGGACGAGGTGTCGGAGCTATAGATAAAAGAAAAACCAATACCAGTCACATTTGTTATATGCGGTGCTAATTTTATCTTCACTGTAGATTTTTATATGTTCTCAAAACTGTTATGAAACAAGGTTTATACCATGGAGTCTCTGTTCTGTGACATACAGTACTTCAGAGGAATTGATAGCATCTAAATCACTTGTAGCACTATATTTCTTTAACCAAGGTAAACCCTGCAGGACATCAGTTAAAACAGCAAGCAGAGGCAATGCAGGGTGTCCCTAAACCCCTTGAGTGGTTTTTGTTTTTACATACATGTAATCAGTTGTATAATAAATCCCATAAAGGATGAAATTACGGATTGCTCATAACCAGGAACACAATAAATTGAGGTATACTGTCTCATGCATATGAATTAAAGTGTTGTTTTACTACGAACACTCAGTCCAACAACAAGAACATAACTCCCATTAGCAACTTTTTCCTTTTCCATATTAGGAGAAATATTCTTGAATCATCTGCCTCCGCCTTGCCTGTCCTGCTGCCAGTCTGGCCTGCTGCTGCTGGAGCTGGATTAGGGTCATCGGGATCATCAGGGTCATCAGGGTCGTCCAGTAGTGGAATGTTCCTCCTCCTACAGTAATTATCATCTTCCCACATTTGAGTGGCGTATAAGATAGTGTCCCACCTTTTTGATGGACACACTTAAATCGTGCCTTCCAAATCCCAATGGTCTGCTCCACCACAACACGTGTCTTCTTCAGACTAGTGTTGTACCTTCCTTCTGCAGCATTGGCTGGCTGTCCCACTGGTACCATCAGGTTTGGTTCCAGAGGATAACCACTATCACCTAGAAAAAGGAAACCCTTCATCAACCCAATGCATAAAAAATGGAAATTCTTATATTGTTGACTAAATATCAAGCTTCTTTAGAATGCTCACTTCATATGATAAACCTTTAGAGTAGTGAACCTAGCATAAACTGCAGGACCTGGTTATCCAGGTACAGTACATCATCCTTATTGGTTTAATTCTTTTAATTTCTTCCTCTGTCCCTCCAATTTACCCACCGTTATTCCCTTCGTGCTCACTCTCCCTCCTTCTTAACACCTTTGCCTTCACCCTACAGAGCTTACCAAGCCTGTGCTAATATTTAGGTGATTCAAAATGGAACGTAGTGTGTAATTTACTATATACCGAGAAGAACTGAATTTCCGAACTGTCCCTGCTGGAATTGTCGATAGAGGTTTGAGTTGTGCCACACATACGAATCATGTGTACTGCCTGGGAAGCGTGTGCAGAAATTCAAGACGACATAATCTGCATCACAAACCACTTGGACATTCAAGGACTGAAATTTCTTCCTATTCACGTACACTTCCTCATCCTGTGAAGGGGCAGCAATCTGGACATGTGTGCCATCGATGATGCCGATCACATGTGGGAAGTTCGCAATCCGGAAGAATTTTCTCTTGGTTGCTGTGGTTTCTTCCATTCCTGTTGAAAAAAAATTATTTTAGGAAAATACAAGTCTTATGTTATAAACAGGTGAAAATTGTGCATTAAATTTTAATATTCAATAAATTTAATTGAATTGGTAAGAAAGGTTCATGTACAGTACATGTTATTGAGACTTAAAACATGATAATATTTGCAATAGTTAATTCTGCGACATTTTTTGCCTTTAGATTCGGGAATATGGTCAACCTTTTACACATCTCCAGTATATATCAGTAGGTATATAATACCAGTTATTTAAATGTTACCAGCCCACACACACCACATTAATGTACTTGTAATATTTTCATTAGAAAGTCAATAAATCATAAAGAAAGTTTATCAACCTTAAGAATATCCACTTCATGCAAAGGACTATGGATTAAAGACTCATAATACATGAAATAAGTTAGGTGTAACTATGCAATGAAGAATTTCAGCTTTGTTTGCAGGTAACTGGAAGCCACTTTCCTGCAATTATTAAGTTACCATTATATCCTATTATTCTTAAACACTCCAAAAGTAATGATACACACAATAAGTATTTGTAACTTTCCATTTCATAGTGCATCAGTTTAAATTGACAGACAAATGTCAAGTTAGTGGAAACAGACATGAAAAAACTTCTTTAATTGCTTACCTCTGGGCATGTTTATTTCTCTAAGAGAGATTCTGTAGAGTATATCTGTGACTCTATTAATGACCCCACTCACACAGCTTTGCACAACGCCATAGGTGTCACCCAATACGCTCTGAAAGGTGCCACTCGCATAAAACCTGAAGGCCATCAACACCTGCAAATGGCTTGGCACCGCATGGGACCTCCTTGTTGCTCTTCCCACACGTGGTTCCAGTCTTTCACACCAATGCAATAACTCATGCCTGGGGAACCTGTAATATCTTAATAAATGTTCATCACTATAAGCAAAGGGGTCCATCCTGTCTCTGTAATTTCTCTCACGTCTCATTGCTCTACGCGCTGCTAGGTCGTGCTGTAATATAACTTGAAGCTCTGCCATTCTCCTCAGCTACTGTCTCTCCTCCTCTTGTTTATGTTTACCGCAAAGTGAGTTTTAGTGACAACAACTAGTAGATGTCGCGGCTGTCGCCTGTGTCAGCCTCGCCAAGTGTAAATATACTCAAATGTCGTCATTTGCGGGTTGTTTATCGACTATGCCACCCTGCTATCGGCCTTAAGAGTGCTTTTCAGTTTTCGTAGCGCTACGAACAAATATGGTGAATAATGGCGGACGGAAACTCACTTACGAAGCTTGAAGATACGTTCATAGCGGTTACGTACACCTTACGATAACTTTAGGCGCTACGAGAATCATAACTGCGGTTACGAAGCTTTGAAGATCTCACATCCATAGACTCGGTATGGTGTTGATAGTCCGTGAAGAATGACGTGTCTCTTTCCCTAAGCATTAATCTTGTCTCCACTGCGAGTTTTCAAAGTTTTCTCTTGTTCTGAAGTACTCAGATACTTTCAGTATTTTATGATAATGAATTTGCAAATAGTAATTGCTCTTGATCACTTATTATTCTTTCCCAAATTAGAGTATCTTAAAATTATCATGAAAGGAAAATACTGAATGTGTTTTGCAAGGTAAAACAGAAAGGAGAAGTTTTTGTAATAGCTCCCTTAATGATGTTATTATGTTATTCATTCATATGTTATTATGAATAAATTGTCATAGACAAGAGCTTACAACGTGTATCCTATTATTACCATAGATTCATATCAGATTCACCAAATTCGTCCAATGATTCAGTAGAGAATTATTTATCGCATTACATTTCATTTTTTTAATACTCCAAACATTTCAACACTGTATCAAGTGTTTGTATGGTGGATATTTAGTGTGTCATAGAGTGAGAGGGAATCAGCCGTGTTGCAGGGCTTCCGTGAGCTCCGAAAATATTACCCTAGAATCGAGCCAGTTTTACCCTAAAAAGTCGGGAACATTGAAGATAATACAATGCATTATTACATTGTCATTTAAGATCATATATAAGACAAACTAAAATAGATGATATATGTTGCCACAACCAGTGACCAGCATTACGGAAGTTGTGTTATGTCCCAATACACTGCATTATGGATAACTTGATGGGTTTACCAAATTTACAAAGCAATGTAAATATATAACCTCAGTATTTATTAACTTCTGACTTTTTTGTTCATGTGACCCATGTCTACAATAGCTTTGTGTGCTATTCTTAATTTTCGATAGATTTTGACACGCTTATAAAATATTTTTGCCCAAAAATTACCCCAAATTTGGCATTACCTAAACTATACTATAAAAAAGTCAGATTACCCTAGATTAGGGTATTTTACCCTAAAATGGAGGAACTGCTTTATTGTCTAGTGGGGTGGCAACACAAGGTGTGTGCAGCGAGAGGCGTCCATGCACCCCGAGTTGCCATTTGCTATTTTTCATTACCAAATCAGGGCCACTTTGGTAATGAAAAATCTGTTTGGTAATAAGTAATTATGATTGGGTATTGGACCAGAATGGTGGAGTGTCTTTTATATTAACTGACACTACTACAAAACCTTCATATACACAATAAAAATTAAGGAGTTTGGTAATGAGGCAGATTTCAAATCAGGCAACCCTACTAGGGCGGGCGGTGGTCTGGGATCCACACATCAAGTGTACCAACCTTCCCGCGCAATTGTTTTTAATTTCAATGTAAGGGTGGTGTTGATACTTTTTTTGCCAACTGTACATGTGGGTGGTGAGTCGGCCACAGGTGGTGTCGGGTATTGTTGTGGTTTGGGGGTGTCCTGGTGGACAATTGTTGGGTTATTTGGTGTTTTACCCAAGGTGTTAAGGTGGTGTGGTGGTGTAAATGTGATGTTATGGTGTTGAAGTGTGTGTGGGGTCTGGTGGTGAGAAAGGAGAACATTATATATATGCCCATGTATGAATGTGGGAGGGGTATTGATTAATTATTTGTGTATTTATCTTATTGTTCAATTTTGTGTATTTATCATGTTGAGAACTAATTATTGGTACCATATTTACCTTATTTATCTTGTACATTTGTGTTTATTTTAATATATGATGTATTATGGTAAATGTGTATTTTAGTTCCTTCTCCAACCAAACTTAAGTAATATAATTAATGTAGTGATATTGAGAATAAAGAGAAGAGACCAGGTAAGAAAAGGGAGTGGTGTGCTGTACAGTATGTGCGGTTCGGCTAAGTCGGGTGGGTGAACTAACATCCTTAATATCCAGACTTTTAAAACTCCCTGGGGCTGGTGTAAAGTCCACCCTCCATTGGGAGATACCGGGTCGTAACAGCTCGCACACTAACAGTCATTTACCAGGGGTGAAGACGATGAACGTTGACTTGCCTTTACGAGAGGATTTACGTAACGAGGTGTCAAGAGTATGAAGGGTGGAGCGCTGTACAAACGAGAGAATTTACATTGCAGAACGCTGATGTGGAGGTGATGGTAGTAATGGTTGTTTGTTGTGATGTGGTTGAGGTCCCTGGTGTGAGTTGTAGTGATTTTGTAGTAGGCGACCCTTGTAGGTAATTTACTTGTGGCATAAATCTCCCTCGTTAGAGGTCGTAAGATTATTACCACCGAAGGAATTGCTTGAGAGAATTTACAAGGCAATTCTTGAACTTATTCCTGAACAATGTCAGCCTCTGGACTCCTGTGAAGTTTTACCTTGCAATGTGCACTGTAGGTTGGTTGCGAAGTTGGAGATGTGATTGGTGTTTAATTGAGGTAAAGATAAACTTCAATAGTAAAATTACTTACTTTATTCTTTAAATTAATTCTATGGAATTTCGTGCCTTGTCTTAAGGAGCCCAGAGGAAGATGCCTGGTCTGTCTAGGTTGAGATGGTAGTGCCCTAACTGAGTCTATTCTCAGTCGTTTATATATATTCTCTAACTTGAGTTGACAGCTGTGTCTGGATACAATATTACCAACTTGATGGGTCATGATTTACTGTGGGTTGTCCTGTGGCAGATGAGTCAGTCATGTGGAACTGTGGTCATGGGGTCTGAGTCATGCCTCAGGTAGCTGAAAGGACCCTTGCTCCTATCTCCAGGTGTATATGCTGATAAGTAGTTTGTGATATTTGGTTATCTTAATGCCTATCTCTAGCTACATGTGTTGGTTATCTGTTGTGTACCTGATTGTAGCCAGGTAGTGTGCTTAGCTGACTCTAGCTAATCTTATCTTTTACCTGCCCCTTGGTAGGTGTACAGGATGGCCCAGTGAGGGAGAGATGGGAAGAAGGATGACTAAACGAAGATGAAATGAGATGAAGGATGGCTAGATGGAGTGGGATGAAGGATGGCCGGTTGAAGATAGGATGACTGATGAATAAGTGGAAGTGGGAAAGATGAAGGATGGCCAAGTGAAGGAGAGATGGGATGAAGGATTACCAAGTGAAGGAGGGAGGGGATGAAGGATGGTTAAGTGGAGAGATGGAAAAGTTGAAGGATGGTCGGACGAAGGAGAGACAGGATGAAGGATGGCTAGACAAAGGAGGGACAGGATGAAGGATGGTTAGACGAGAGGGAGAAATGGGATGAATTTGCCAGAGTGGAAGGAAAAGCAGGAGAGATTGAGAGAAAGAAGTGGCCAGGAAGGGAAGGAAAAGGGGACTGAGGTAAAGATGGCCAGAGTCGGTGAGGGATGTGCAGAGAAGATGGGTAGTGTAGGGAAGAGATTGGCAGAGAGATTTACAAGATTGGACGGGACTGGATGAGAGATGACCAGAGTGGGAAGGGAATTGGTCTGAGGAAAAAAGATAGCCAGGATTGGACGGGGAAACAAACATTGAGGAAAGATGGCCAGAGTGGGGGAAGGAAGGACTGAAAATAGTGAAAGAGGGATAGAAGAAAGGGGTGGGGTTGAGGGACACAATTGGCCAGAGGGATTGAGGAAAGAGGTGGCCAGTGGTATATGCATGACAGTAGTAGCGATAAACGTTGGTGGTGGAAGAGGTAAAGAGGAAATGGCGAATATTTTAAGATGTGGGAATGTGTGTGGTGTAAAGAAACCATTTGAAGGAGGGGGGAGTGGAGTAGTGGAGTTCTGGATGGGATAGTATGATGTGGGAAGGGATGTATGAAAAGTGCTGGTGTCCCAAAGGGTATGGAAGGGAGTGCACGGGCATGGATGGAAAGGTACAAAGGTGTACACCAAAATGGGAAGAAGGGAAAGTTCTGGGAAGAGCTGAACGACAGTTTGAGAGTACTTGAAAGGAGATATATAATAGTGTTGAGTGATACGAATGAAAAGGTTGGAACTGAGAACGATGAATTTCTGGAATTCATATCAAATACCTTCTTTGAGCACAAGATGATCCACAGGAGAAGGAAGAAAGGAAGGCAAGGAGAGAGAGAGAGAGAGAGAGAGAGAGAGAGAGAGAGAGAGATATATATATATATATATATATATATATATATATATATATATATATATATATATATATATATATATATATATATATATATATATGGTGGAGAGATAAGGAACAGATGGTGGAGAGATAAGGAAGAGAAGGTGGAAAGAGAGAAGGAAAAGATGGTGGCGAGAGAAAATGAAGGGAGAGATGGTGTGAAGGGAGAGATGGTGTAGAGGAAAGATAATCGTGCTGAAAGAAGGGGATAGTGTGGAGAGAAGGGGGAAGAGATGATGCAGAGAGAAGGGGATGAGTAAAGATGACAGGGTAGGAAGACGATGAAAGGAAAAGAAAGAGAAAGGAAGGGAAGGTCTGGGATGGGAGAGAAAAAGGAGATGAGGGGGACGACAGAGAGAGGACGGCACGAGATGGATAACGGTAGAACAAGGAGAGGCCAAGAATGACCTCTAGCGACTTTATATATAATATTAGCAGAGGTACCCAGCGTTGCCCGGGAAAGATGAACTCTGGAGTTTAGAAATAGTCAATATTAACTTTATAATATGTGAAAGCATTTCAGTCTTGTTGCGTTAGTTAAAAATATTCCGCGATCTCAGGCCGCTTGCCAGTTGCCATACGTACTGTACATAAGACTATATAGTACATACATCTTTTCAGCTTGAAGGCCCGAGACTGACTGAATTTCCAAATAGCCTTTGTGCCTTCTTCAGCTCTAACGGAAAATTTCCGTTCGTGCTGTACAGCCATGGCTGATAGTGGTGGTCCAAGGAGTGTTGGAGAGCAACTGAACAGAGTTCGAAAAAAGTGAGTCTTGTAAACCTCTCTCAACGTTGAGAATAGTTTGGAAAATTCACTTGTTAGAACTCTGTCTAGTTGCTCTCCAACACTCCTTGGACCCTGGTCCACCACTATCAGCCATGGTTGCACACTCGCAATTCACAATCCCTAGCCCACCTGAGTCAAAGCCCGAGATCTGGAGCAGGCGGTTTCTAGACAACAGCCCACCCAAAGCCTCCATTTGTTCAAAATGTGTGTGGCCTTATGATGGTTTGGGTTGAGCTTCGACTCAGGTGGGCTAGGGATTGTGGATTGCGAGTGTACACTCGCAATCCAAATTTTTTTTCCAGGTCTTGTTGAAGTTTCGAATCATTTGACATAGTAGTGAAACAATTACGACACTTATCCTATTTCATATTTGCTTGAACTCGCTTAAAACTCGATCAGGCTATTCGAAGCAAGCCTGGATACATATTTTGGATTGCGAGTGTACATTTGGCTCGCTTTTTACCGGCTCGAACGGAAAATTTCCGTTCGAGCTGTTCTTTATGGTTCTAACCAATAAATAGAAAATTTGACATCTTAACGTAATTTTTACTTCATGTTACGTCATAAAAACCTTTGCCGGTGGTGCTGATTCAGAATATATAGTTTTGGGAGTGAAACCATTTTTTTAGCGGATTTTTATTAGATGACATAATTTTTACGTCAAGTTACGTCATGTTACGTCATACCAAATCCTGCGCCTGGTGATGGTGATTCAGAATATATATGGGTTTTGGATGTAGGTGTAACCGTTTTTGAGAGTTATAAGAGGACAAACGGAGACGGATTGCCATTTGTAGTATAGATTATAGTTATGCAGTAGATGTGGTTTCACCATGTATGGGGGTCTTAATTAAGATGAAACACACACACATTAGATTGAAACACACACGTAAGATTAAAACAAACACACACACACACGTAAAATTAAAACATACACACACACGTAAGATTAAAACACACACACACACACGTACGATTAAAACACACACACACACACGTACGATTAAAACACACACACACACACGTAAGATTAAATCACACACATGTAAGATTAAAACGCACACGCACCCTCGTAAGATTAAAACGCACACACACCCTCGTAAGATTAAAACGCCCACACACCCTCGTAAGATTAAAACGCCCACACACCCTCGTAAGATTAAAACGCCCACACACCCTCGTAAGATTAAAACGCCCACACACCCTCGTAAGATTAAAACGCACACACACCCTCGTAAGATTAAAACGCACACACACCCTCGTAAGATTAAAACGCACTCACACCCTCGTAAGATTAAAACACACACACACACACGTAAGATTAAAATATACACACACACTTAATATATTTTTGGTTCTATCTATCTATACCTCTGACGCCTCGTTCCCTCAGGGAACTCACCCCAAGGGGGTGGCCACGGCGGAAGTGCCTCCAGTTTTCCCTGTTCCAACACTCCCTCCTTACTTGGTCCAGCCCTCCTCTACCCCTCATGTTTCTCTCCTCTACATACTCTTTCACTCTGTTCTGCCATCTAACCGGAGGTCTGCCTCTCACACCAGGTCCCACAACTTCACTTCCATACACCTTCTTTACAAATTCCTCACCTTGCATTCTCTCTACATGTCCAAACCATCTCAATGTATCACGCTTCACTCTCTCAACCACTCCACATTCAATACCAATTGCCTTCTCACTCATACCACATCTCTCATATACACTCTCATTACTTTCTCCATCCCACCTAGTAAGTCCACATGCTCCTCTCAAGTAACTCATTTCCACAGCACCTATTCTAGACTGATGAGTCCTACTCCATGTCCATGTCTCCGACGCATATGTCGGTGTTGGCAGGATTATATTGTTTCGTAGTCCCCTTTTCACTTCCATTCTCACACTTCTACTCTTCATAATCCTCCCCAGTGATCCTATGACCTGTCTACCCCTCACTGCTCTCTCCCTAATTTCTCCTTCCATATTCCCATGTTTACACATAACTGTACCCAGGTACTTAAATTCCTTCACTTCCTCCATCCTCCATCCTCTCACCCCTCAGAGTTATCTCACACTTCGTCCCAGTTAGTACTCCCACTTTGTAAGGTGTAGCAAAGTCAATCACTTCAGTTTCTGCTCTCTCAAACACCATCACTTTACATTTACCAACATTCACCTTCAGTTTCCTTCGTTTACACACAGACTGAAATTCGTCCGCCACTCTCTGTAACTCCCTTTCGCTCTCAGCCATCAACACAGTGTCATCCGCAAATAAACTTGCCGCCAAGGACCAATTTGCTTCATTCAGCCTCAACTTCACCCCCAGACCATTCACTATGGCTTTCATCTCTCTCATACAACCATCCATATATATATTGAACAGCCATGGTGACATAACACACCCCTGTCTCAGCCCTACACCAATATTAAAACTCTCACTTAGATCACCCTCTACCCGTACACATGCTTTTGCACTTGCATAGAAGGCCTCAATGCCCTTCAGCAAAGATCCCCCAACACAATAAATTCTCAACACCTCTGACATAGCTTTTCTATCAACCCTATCGTATGCCTTCTCCAAGTCCCTGAAGGCAGCATACAACTTCCTACCCTTCCCAATATATTTCTCCACTATTGATTTTAACGCAAATATCTGGTCCACACATCCTCCTCAGTAAGAACCTTCCCATACACCTTCCCTGGTACTCTAAGAAATCTTATTCCCCTATAGCTACCACACTCCTCCTTACTTCCCTTCCCCTTATACAAAGGTACAATTATGTCTCCCCTCCAATCCTCTGGCACCTCTCCCTGCCTCCAAGCCAATGTGCATATAAGCAACATCCACTCCACCACTACCTCCCCCCCACACTTTAACATTTCAACAGTTATCCCATCCACCCACAGTGCCTTTCCCATCTTCAGCTTTCCTAACCTCTTCCCTTCCTAAATCTCCCTGTACACCCTGTCGTCTACCACCTGCCTCCATCCCCATGCATGTCACCACCACCTCCCCTCCCGTCCCCCCATTTATCAGACCATCAAAATGCCTCTTCCACACTTCTTTCACTTCCTCCCTTCCACTCACAGTAACTCCATCTTCTCTCTTCATTCTCACACTACCAGACTTTCCTTTTCCTCTTTCTCTTTTAACCTCCTTCCAGAATAATTTCTTGTTTTTTTTAAACTTTTCACTCAGTTTCATGCCAAACTCCTCATCCACTCTCCTTTTACTCTCACTCACCATCCTCATTACTTGTCTCTTACATACATTGTATTCTCTCTTCCACTTCCTCTGACACATTCCTCTGTAATGTTCTATATGCCTTCCTTTTCTTCTCTACAGCATCTTTCACTTCATCTGACCACCAAGCACTCCCTTTCTTGCCCCTCTTCTGTGTCTTATATCCGACTACCTCTGCTGCTGTTCTCATTACTATTGCCTTAAACACTTCATACACCTCATTTACTCCCACTCCCTCCCCCATACTCAGCCTTGCATCCTCCAGCACCTCACCCACCCTCCTCTTATATACCTCTCTGTGCTCACTGTCATTCAATCTTCCACTTTGCACCTCCCTCTTGTTCTCCCCTCTATCCTTCCTACCCTACTCCCATTTTGCCCTGACTCTAATCCTTGCCAACACCGCATAGTGGTCAGAGTACTGAAACATTCCTCTCACCACTCTAGCATCCATCACATCTTTCCTTAACCTTTCATCCACAGCTATGTAATCTATCAAACTCATTTGCTCTCCCCTCCTCTTCCACGTGTACCTGTGGATCAGTCTGTGCTCGAAGCAGGTGTTGGCGAGGAACAACCCTGCCTCGGCACACACATCCACCAGGCACTCACCATTCTCATTTATCCCATTCACACTCCATTTGCCAATTACATTTCCTCTTCTCTCATTCCCTACCTTCCCATTCATGTCTCCCATCAACACTATCCTCCTCCCACTCTCAAACTTTCTCAGACATTCATTCATTTCATCCCAGAACTCTTTCATTTTTGCCTTTCCCACTTTGGTCTTTCCCACTTTGGTCTGCGCGTTCACCGGAGCATACGCGCAGACCCATGCATATTTCACAATACCAATCTTGCCAGTCAACCATACTATTCTTGTTCCCTTCCTTCCATGCCCATCTATTCCTTTCCACACCCTCCCAGACACCAACAATGCACACCCTTCCTTTCCTCTCCCTTTACTTTGTTCATCCATACCAGTCCATACCACACCTCCTTCTATTCCTTCCCACAACACACTCTTCCCTCCATCCCCACTCTCTTCCACCCCCCATCCTTTCACATGCGTCTCTGTTATCCCACACACATCTATTCTACACTCCACTATCTCTCTCCTTTTCACCTCATTCACCATTCCATTCACATTGATCCCAACCACCCTCAAGCATTCATCCCCTTTCCTGCCCCCCACAGGGTAGACTAGAGACCCCTCCCTGCCACTAGCCGCAGCCATCCGTCCCCCCATTGGGAGGCCGCTGGTGGCTGGCAAGGCCAATGCAGCGCTCATTCCCAGAGGGACACGGGCCATCAACATTGTCAAGTTCTTAAATAATAAGAAGAAAAAGAGGATTACATAATAAAACTTAAAAAAAATATATACGTCATTAAAATATATACATATAAAATATATACCTTACAGATATTTAAAATCTATATGTGGGGAAACCTAATGTGCCCCCACACCGCCTCCCCCTTTGGCTTCACCTCCAGCCTTTTAAAATAAAATCAACTAAAAATAGGGAGATGTACCCCAAGGTTACCACGTGGAGGCGAGGTGAGACTTACCTAGGAAGGGTAGGTCACCGAGGTGCTTTTTAAAACTTCCCAATGTCAAACAGTAGCCAGTACGCAATGGCCGCACCTCTTAACCCCATTGGTTACGATATTGCCACTGCAATTTTGGTTAATGATTAATAAAATAAATAAATAATAATAGTGTGTATTGGCCGGGAATCAAACCCAGGCCTGCCGCATGGCAGGCGAGAATTCTACCACTGAACCACCGATGCTTGTAACACTCATGGAGATTTTAGTGAAACCGTTTTTTAAGCGGATTTATAGTAGATGACGTAATTTTTACGTCGAGTTACGTCATACCAAAACCTGCATCTGATGATGGTGATTCAGAATATATTTGGGTGGTTTTGGATGTAGGTGTAACTGTTTTCGAGTTATAAGAGGACAAACCGAGATGGATTGCCATTTATAGTATAGATGAGTGTCGGAGTGTTACAACAAGTCAAGCGCCACGCCTACTTAAGCGAGTTAATTGCCTTTAAAGTATAGGTAATAATGTCACACGTAAGGTAAACAAGATTAATCTGTTGATCGTTACTTCACTTCATCAACTTGATATGACCACACTAGAACATATACTGTGGTATTTCAGACTTCATTAGAGGCCAAATTTTCTTAGCTTTTAACTGATATATGCCAAAAAGTGTTCAGTTCCCTATTAAGACGGATATTATAGGTATAATAAATACGAGTGTCATGGAGAAAATGTGAAAAGTTATTCTCGTGCTGAAATATTAGATTATTAAAATGGAGAATTGGTAAATAATAATAAAATATACTATTTCGATTAAGAAACTAGATTGTTTAAGCATTCTATGGGTATAGTTTAGATGTAGGTACGTTACAAAATAACTTTGAAAAGTTGAAAAGAGTGTGGTACTATATCAGTTTCTCGCGGTCTAGCCTCGGCCTTGTCGGGTGCACAGGTGGGGTGGCGCCGGTCGCTGCCACATGTACGATTCAACGGTTCTATTGCTTTTAACAGCCGCAATTCTATGTATGAGTTTTCTAGGTTAAACTGTTATGAATGAGTGGTAAGCAGAGGAACTGTTGAGTCATCATGCATCAATTACTCCACACGGGCAGGCAGACAGATAGACACACAGCAAATTTTATAACGCCTTGCCTCTCCTTTCTCCTACTTCTGTACCCCGGTCCATCCTACTCACCTCCCCCTCTCTCCCACTCCTACCCTCCTCTGCCACCCACCCACTAAAGCTAGCCAAGAACCGTTAAATCTAGAACCGGTATTAACTAGTTGGCAATGTTATAATATTATAATTGCTGTCTAATGTATTATATTGCTGTATTATAATAATACAATGAGAGAGAGAGTGTTACATACTACATACTCCTCACACTTGACTACTCACTCGAAAAAAAAGGTGATGTAGTGTGAGCACAAGCCCTCTCTGGTGTGTAGCCTATAATGCACAGGAATAAAGCTTGCATTTTCACGTTGCTGTAATCTCCGTGGCCAAAGAACAAAAGATACAGCATTACAAAAAAATTGGAGCACAGGCCCTCTGTCTAAGGGTGAACAAGTCTCATTTAAAATCATTTTAGTCTTACTTAATTGAATGTGATTTGCTCATCATTGCATTCTTTGTTGTTTGTCTGCTCCTGTGAAAATGTCCCATGGTGAGTAAATTAATCACAAGACTTTCCTCTCCCTGCAACACATAAGATATCCCTCTGATTGCCTCCAGGTCCCCCCCAAATAATTATTATATTGAATGCAAACTCTATGACCAATATAACATGAAAACTTCATTAATATAAAAATAAATATGCCATACTGTAAATTAAATTATTTACATCAATAAAAACATAAATCTGTATAAAATAACTTGAAATAAGCAGGTTACACAAAACTGACAATCAAAGACTTAATTATTTGGGTACTATCCGATCATGGCTGCTAAACCACTCATTGTAGCCTGGTCTCAGAGTTTATAATGTTAGTTATAGTGATATTATTGTACACAAATTTATCTGACCTTACTGTACTATAGATGTCTACACGTCATTAATCCCCCAGAACTTTTTGCAGATATCAATAAGATTTTTGAAAAATTTTTGGTTACCCTCCAAAGAAAGGTGTACCCCATCATACCCTAAGTCCTCTTTCTGCAGACCTGAACCCCGGAAGCGGGACTTAGAGTCCAGCATCCTCCCCAAGAGTCTATTTACTGCACGTGTTATGGTATTGTACTGACCTGACGATATGTTCCGAGGCTGTAAGCGGGGTTCAATACTGAGAATCAAACAATCAGCACCAGTAAGCTCTTCAATCAATAATGCAAGATCCTTAATTTCGTGACTAAACTCATTAGGTTTTGTATCTACACTAATATCATTCCCACCCAGCTCAAGGAGTACAGTGTCAGGTCTGTATTCCATGCATCTCATCCATTCAGAACGCTGAGTAATATTACTTACCTTAGCTCCAGGTGAGTCAAATTTCCTCACCTCGAACCATAGCAGCTGCAGTGGAGATGTAAAGGGAAGTCTCCATACATAGTTATGGCCTAGGATACCTACCTTTTTAACTGGATCAGATGATAATGCCTGACTAGTACTAAACTGCATTATGAGATCAGATCAGAGTGAACAGCTGGAATCTGAGCTCAGAGACACTAGGAATAACTACAGTACATGCACAGAGAGAGAGATATAACTTCAGATCAGAGTGAACCGCTGTAATCTGAGTTAAGAAACACTAGAAATAACTAGAGAGAGATATATAACTTCAGATCAGAGTGAACTGCTGGAATCTGAGTTAAGAAACACTAGGAATAACAACAGAGAGAGAGAGAAAAAAAACTGTCCTGATATTCCGGCACACGATAGATCCTCTGTTGGTTTTACGAATGAAAATGCACTTCCATACTCACTGACAGCTCGATTAGTACTGGGCCCAGGGTTGCTAGGTCTCGCTTCTTGCAAAAGGTCAAAACATTTCTCAGAAAGGCCAAATTTAAGGCCAAACATCAATCACCGCAAAATATTATAAAATAATATTTTTCGGTCTACTTGTACACGAAGTCTCTCTCTCTCTCTCTCTCTCTCTCTCTCTCTCTCTCTCAAAATAACAAGTACTCACTATTTATACTTGATTGAAGGGACTATTTTCTGTATGTAACGAGAGCAGGCTTGCAGTTCCTGATCAAAAGTCCACTTGCAGGATTTCTTCTAAATCGTCACTTTCTTGGTCGCTGGGGTTGGTTGCACTGGAGACGAATCTTGCTCTTGATGTTGATGGTTCTGTAGATGGTTCCGTCTTTTTGGAAGAGAATAGGATTATTATAAAAATTGTCCCAATGGTCGATGAATTCTATTCCTTCCTGTGAACAAAGTGTCTTTAATCGGCTGTTCGTACTATACGCCAGGTTATAAAACCTGTTGTCTGCATTTATCCTCGGCAGGATCCCGGAAATGATGTGATTAGAGTTATTTTTGTATCGTCGAATGGCTTCTCGGTACTTTTCCATTAGTTCTTCAGGGATAGATCTGGTCGAGTACATGTAGTTGTTGAACAAACTTAGCATCTTATCAGTTACCTTAAACTTGTTGCAGCATATCTTTTCTCCAGCAAGTTTACTCCTAATTCTTAAGACAGCTTCCATGGTCTCCAAACTGAGTCTGTTCCTGACTTTGGACTTGATATTTGTTACATGAGAAAAAATTCTCTCAATAAATGCATTGTTTAATGGTATTGCATGAGCATTCAGAACCATCTGAGCAAGTTCTGAAAAGCATTTCACTCCAGCAGCATTTTCATACTGCTTTACTGCTGCCCAAAATTTAACTGAATCATTTGGTATTTCACCACCATCATACTCTTTTTTCCACTGCACTGTAAGAATCTTATCATACTGAAGCTCAAGCTGTAAACATGTTTCTCTGCTAACACTTGGATTATCCACTAGGTGAGTATATGTTGCAGTGATCCTCTGAAATGGCTTTCGCATCTGACTTAAGCATTCCTTTGGTTGAATATATTTAAGATTTTCAAGTATGTTCATGTCCTGACTTAGTCTTTTTTCTAACTGACTGTTGGCCTCAAGGAGGAAATCATGGCACCTGTTTCTGATGTTTGATTTTTCTTGTTCAGACAGCTGTGATTTGGATAGTTCAAACTTAAATTTAGCACCAAATTTTACTCGATCCAAAGGAAGTGTGAGTGTGATAGCAGATTTCGAAGGGTCTTCATACAGTCGGCTAGAAAAAGAGGAGGCGTGCAGCTGCTTTAATTCAGAAAAAACTTTTGAAGGCTCAGCGTCAGTAGCTTGAAATGAAGCATTAACTGACTAAAAATCTTGAATTAAGGGTAGAACAAATGTTAGATATAAGTAATTTCTTTCATCACAATTCATTTCATGAATAATCCGTGCATGGTAATTCTTTTCTTTTTCTGCAATGACTGAAAAGTAAGCTTTTAGTTCATACCACCGAGTTAGAATATTGAAGATACACTTTCCTTTTACAAGCCACTTTGTGTTGCTA
Organism: Petrolisthes cinctipes; assembly: GCA_033782935.1. Lineage (NCBI taxonomy): Eukaryota > Metazoa > Arthropoda > Malacostraca > Decapoda > Porcellanidae > Petrolisthes > Petrolisthes cinctipes. The sequence goes on along the minus strand of JAWQEG010000382.1, from coordinate 2,880,677 downwards.
GGGGTGATCAATCTTGAAGGCTGGATACAGTCATCATTCATCACCGTAAAAATGTCCTTGAACTCCTCTCTTCTAAGAGAACTAAGCTTGAACCAGCGTGCCACTTCTGATATTAAGAAATCTAGATTAGCAGGAAGACTCTTTCCATTCTAGGGTTAACCCTAGAATGGTAACCTGGGGTGATTTTCTCCCTAGTGAATTTGGGGATGATGCAATTCACCCACGAGGCATGGTGGGAATGGCTTGGCAGGCTCAGTACCTTCAGTGCCTTGTCTGACTTGGTTGGTAGAGGGTGTGCTGTCCAGCTCTATCACTGGGTTTTTTCCCTAGATTGCATTTAGGGAGGATTTCTCCCAGACTTACTGTTGCCGTATGTTGTACAGCCTGGGTGGAATTATTGAATTCTATAATTCAATGAAAAGAGGTGTTGTTACTTTTGATCAGATGTGTTCCGTGAGTTCCTGTTCACACAAGACAAGACGTTGGCCACTCTGTATCTTTTATGGCATGCTGAACGCTGCCAATGTGAACTCTTACATTATATAAAAGGAGAAGGTGGAAAGAGTGGGCAACAGGCAAATCATATCACGCAAGAAGTTCATGCTCCAGGTCGGGAAGGCACTAATCACTCCATGGGCCACGTCACGGCTGCTTTTACCCTTGCCCTGATCCCTGCAGTTCTTGATCACCACTGTCCGCAACGTACCCTCACCAGGCAGTGCTGCAGGATCACCAGGGACATCTTTCTCAGACAGCAGGGGTGCATTGGTGCGCTGTTGTAAGTGCCCGGTGAAATCGGATAGGAAGACGCATCACAGATGCAACGAGTGCATCAAGCCCATGTGTCCTCGCCATCTGTATCCTGTCTGTGGTGACTGTATCTAACAGGTGAGTGTATGTGTTTCATTGATGTATTTTGAGTCATTTAAAGCATAATTTGCCATACTGCAAGTGTTGAAAGAATAAATAACAAAAATAATAATTTTTTTACGTACTGAAAATGTAACCCATATTTGTTTGTCTTTTATACAGATTGTAGATGAGCTAGGGGGATGGGACTCAGCCAGGGCATAGTCCCATGACTCAAGAACACTACTACATCAGAAAAAAAACAATCTGGCCAGTATAATTTTTTTGGTGAAATTAATTATTAGGTTTCACACAAAAAAAATCTCATTTGCAAGTTTTGTTGTAATTTAAAAAGCATTTATAATTTAAAGGATGATCATATTTATATTATGCTCAATAAAAGAGTACAAGATGTATTTTCTTTGTATGTTTTCCAAATAAAATATTTCTCAGCATAAGTATTTTATTTCAATTATTTCATTATCGGGAGAAATTCTCCCGGGGTTACCTTTCACGCTACCATTCTAGGGTTAAATGCATGTTCACAGCACAAAGCGAGGCTATGGCACGTACATTTAACAAATATTATCTTGAGATTTACTTTTCGTAATTTTGAGAGCACTGAATTATGTGTGCCACATACATTGTTAGCACCATCACTGGAAAATCCAATGCAGTTGCAAATTTCAACACCAATTTTTCTCAAGAAATTTTCTATGGCCCCATACAGAGTAGCTCCAGTAGTTGAAGTTACTGGAATCAATGCAAGAAATGCACTCTTAATGCAAGAATTTTGTTCACTGAAGAAACGAACACAAAGGCAAAGGTGCTTTCAGCCAGCTATATCAGTCGACTCGTCGATTAGTAAGGAATACTTACCAGTTTTCAATTCACTGATCAACTCCTCCAGGATTGAAATACTCACAATGTTTTTCAGAATTGCAGAACATTTTGTTCTGTGCAACTTCACATTTTCTAATGGCTGGCCTTTACTAAATTCACTTACAATTTCAGCATAGTGATCAACTGAACTAATACTACTATGGCAAGCAATGCTCACTGCATATTACACTTCAAATACTTTCACTTGATCACGCTGGGCAGTAGATTTTGTGCAGATTTTTTTCATGATGTTACTGTCAGACTTCAGTACTGATTCAGACGCCTTTCTGTGCTTCACCGTACCTTCATGCAAGACTAGGTTACTTTTTTTCATTGTGTTAATTGTACATTTACACAGTATGCAATAGCACGATCCACCACGGTTTGTTAACCACTTGTGATCTTTCTCCCACTCTTCTCTGTAACTCCTTCCATCACTTTATGAATGTTTCCATTTACCCATCTTTATTCAAGTATGATCCAGTCATTAGGGGGTAAAGAAAGTTCCTTAGAACAGTACAATGTATGCAGTGGAGGGCAGATGGAGACTGTCCGACTCTGCCTTCACGGCCTACAAGCGTACCTTGGAAATCACCCGAACAGAACACGTCCAACCGAATTTTGAAGGACAGTATATGATTTACGCCAGTTTTATTCGAAGGGTATTCATAATCAAATATTAGAATGTGCTTCCTTTTTATGTGTATATTAACAGCAAGTACGGAGGCATTACTGAAAAAGGCCAAGAAAAAGGTCAAATTCAGTTGGCCTCAAAAGCAAGAAGACTGCAGGCCAACCACACTTTAAAAAGATCAGAATGGCCTTAAAAGGCCAAACTTGGCAACCCTGACTGGGCCTACTTTGGCCGACCCGTTAAGTGTCCGACACGACAGTTCAAGTTAGTTTTCTAATGGACACTTTTCTTTAATTTCTAGTTAGGCCTGTGTTGTTCCCTCCACTCTTCCATACCATTATGAAACTGCAAATACAATGGGATAAAGGGATGTGGAAATTGAAAAAGAACTAACGGAAAGAGAGAGAATAAGGACTGGTTTAGGAATTGGTGTCAGAGATAATAAGGATGGGGATAAGAGAGTTAAATATATTCCTGAATTTGTGGAAGGGGAGGAAGAGAACTTTTTCCTTCAGTTTGAAAAAACTGCGAGGTTAAGAGAATGGAAGAAAAATGATTGGGCATTGTTGATCCAGTCAAAGTTTAAGCGAAAGTCTAGGAAAACATATGTTGGTTTAAGTGCAAAGAAGCAGGTGATTATGAGTCGATTCAGGAGGCAGTGTTTACTGTTAAAGTCAACCCGCCTGAGTCCAGGTGTGTATAGAGAAAGGTTCCGCAACATGAAGAAATGCCCAGGGGACACGTATCTTGAGATGGCTCGGGAGTGCTGTCTCAAAATGGACCGGTGGATGAAGCCGAGATGGTCAACACAAACGAGGACATGAGGGAAGTCTTCCTGGTGGAGCACTTTATACACCAATTGCCTCCTAACTTGAAATATGAGCTCATATCACATGAAATGAAGGCTGTGATGGAAGCTGGACGTAGGACTGACAGCTATTGTGAAGCTCATAGATTAAGCAAAGGAGGAAAGAAACTTTTTTTTAATAAAGGTGATAATGAGTACAAGTATAAAAACAATTACCAGAAGAACTGTCTTACTATAAATTTACCCAACCCGGTACAACAACAGTAATTTCTCCCAAAATTACAACCAACCTCCACAACATAATTATAATTGGAGATCAATGCCACCTAAGAAATGGCAAGGAGTCAATCCCTACTACCAGAAAGATGGTGGAAGCAGCAGTGCAGTTAAATGTTTGGGATGTGGAACAGTAGGGCATAGAAAGTTTGAGTTCCCCAAGGGTAAACCTAAACCCGTGGGAGCAGTTGTAGCACATAGAAACACTATGGAGTTCATGGAAGGAGTGAACCCACAAATTCCAGAGAAACAATAACAGGAGGAAGATGATTTCGAACACTTCACCATTTCCGGCACGGTGAAAGTGGAAGGGAGCCACGAGAAGATCAGGATCTTTCGGGATACAGGGGCTAATCAAAGCCTGATCCTTAAGGGCACGCTTCCATGGACTGGTAAAAGTAATACAGGGAAGGAAGCCGCATGCAAGGGTGAAGGTGGCAGATTTAGTAGTCCCCTGCATAAAGTATGGTTGAATTGTGGGTATGTCACAGGAGAAGTGACGGTAGGGGTGAAGGAGACATTGTCGATTGATGGAGTGGATATGTTCATAGGGAATGATTTGGCTGGGAAGAGAGTAATCCCTAACCTACAGATGGTAGAGGATCCTGTAAAAGAAATGATGGAAAATACCACTATAGTAACTGTCCCAAATTCCACAGGGGAGGAGAAGTTAGTGCCTGAAGTGTTTCCAGTCTGCGCAGTGACCAGGGCGATGGCTAAAATGGGAATCACAGAACCGGACGAGGTGATGCAAGAGGACCAAGACCTGGGCGTGCTATTTGAGGAACCTTGTGAATTAGAAAATGATCAAAGTAATGGAAATGTTGAAAAGGTTGAGAGTCAAATAGAATTAAAAATTGATATGGAAATAGAAAAAAGTGAGTTGATGAGAGAACAAGAAAAGGATGAAAGTTTGAAATTTTTGTGGAATGAGGCTAAGAGGTCAGATGAGTTGGATGAAAATTTTGTGGGTTATTATGTTGACAGAGGTGTGTTGATGGGAAGCTGGAGGCCATTGGAGATCCCAGCCTACGAATATTTGAAGATGATGAAGCAAATTGTAGTGCCACAGGTGTACAGACAGAAAATATTAGAGATGGTACATGAAAGGAATTTAGCAGGTCACCTAGGGATTAGGAAAACCTTAGTAAAAATTCTGTCATTTTTATTGGCTCAAGGTGAAGAGTGATGTGGCAGAATTATGTAAAACTTGTGTTTTGTGTCAGAAGGTGGGCAAGCCGAACCAGTTGATTCGTCCTGCCCCCCTACGACCTATTCCTGTAATTGAAGAACCATTTTCTAAGATTGTAATTGATTGTGTGGGTCCCTTACCAAAAACTAGGAAAGGGAACCAATATCTATTAACTATCATGTGTGCATCATCTAGGTTCCCTGAGGCCCTTCCTCTTAGGAGTATACACTCTAAGAATATTGTTATAGAATTGGTGAAATTTCTTTCATGGGTGGGCATTCCTAGGGTGATACAATCGGATCAGGGGAGTAATTTTACTTCTAGGGTGTTTAAGGAAATTTTGAGATATTTGAAAATCGAACAAAAGTTATCCAGTGCCTATCACCCACAGTCACAGGGCTGTGTGGAAAGGTTTCACCAAACTATGAAGAACATACTGAGGATATACTGTGAAGATATGGGTGTTGATTGGGATGAGGCGTTACCTTTAGTTCTGTTTGCGCTGAGAGATAGTATTCAAGAGTCAACTGGGTTTAGCCATTTTGAATTGGTGTATGGGCATGAGGTGAATGGACCTTTGAGGATGATTAAAGAAAGATGGTTGGGCAGGGAAGATCCTCCCAATGTGGTGAAGTATGTGTCTGAATTTAAGAGCAGGTTGATGAGAGCTAGGGAGATTGCCCGAGAAAACCTGAGGGATAGCCAAACTGAGATGAAAAGTTGGTATGATAAAAGAGCGAGGGCCCGAACATTTCAGCCTGGGGATAAGGTTTTAGTCCTTTTCCCATTGCAAGGTGATCCTTTCAAGGCTAGGTTCAGTGGACCTTGGGAAATTGAAGAACAAGTGAGTGATGAAAATTATGTAGTAAAAACACTTGGGAGAAGGAAGAAGAACCAATTATGTCGTGTAAATATGTTGAAGCCATTTCATGAAAGAAAGGAAAAGAAAAATGAGGTAGAAAAAGTAAAAAGTGTGTGCACTGTAAATACCACTATTGAAAATGAGGAGAAATGGGCAGAAGAAAAGCTCAGTAGGTGTGAAGGAATGGTGTTAGAAAATTCGACAGTATTAGGAAATCTGATGAGTAAGGTAGGACATATAAAGTTGGAAAAGAGAAAGTTAATAGAAATTATTGAGAAATATAAATCTCTATTCCCTGATGCCCCTAGAAAAACCAATGTAGTGGTGCATGATGTAGATGTTGGAGATGCCAAACCTATTAAACAACACTCATACCGTGTAAACCCAAAGAAAAGGGAGATTATGCGTAAGGAAATACAATACATGCTAGAAAATGATTTAATTGAGCCCAGTGAAAGTCCTTGGAGCTCACCATGTGTGTTAGAGCCTAAACCTGGACGAGATTCATTCCGTTTTCGTACTGATTATAGGAAGGTGAACATAGTAACAAAGGCTGATGCTTACCCTATTCCTAGAATTGAGGATTGCATAGATAATGTGGGTAATGCAAACTTTATAACAAAATTGGATCTATTGAAAGGGTATTGGCAAGTAGAGTTGACTGAGAGGGCAAAGGCCATATCAGCTTTTGTTACCATGGACGGCCTATACCAATATAAGGTTCTTCCTTTTGGAATGAAGAATAGTTGGAGTAGCTTCCAAAGATTGATGAGTAAAGTATTGAAAGGAGTCAAAGGGTGCTCTGTGTATATAGATGATATTGTGTTGTATACTGAGGAGTGGGAGGAACAGGTGGACCTCCTTGAAAAAATATTTAAAAAATTGCATGAGGCCAACCTTACAGTAAATTTAGCTAAGAGTCAATTTATACAAGCTGAAGTACAGTACTTGGGTTTTAGAATAGGAAAAGGAAGGGTGAAGACTATAGGGGCCAAAGTGAAAGACATTGTGAATCTCCCTCCTCCCACAAGTAGGAAAGAAATTCTGAGATTCTTAGGAGCCAGCGGGTATTACAGGAGATTCTGTAGAAATTTTTCAGATGTTGCTATGCCTCTGTCTGACCCAATTGTTGTAAGAAATAAAAATTTTGCTGGAATGAAAAATGTGATGAGACTTTTAAGGAAATCAAGAACATGTTAGTAAATACTCCAGTGTTAAGAATGCCTGATTATAATAAACTTTTTTTAATTATATGTTGATGCCAGCCAATTTGGTGTGGGAAGTGTGTTGATGCAAGGTCATGGTGGGATTGATCATTCCATTGGATATTACTCAAAGAAATCGTTGCCCTACCAGTGCTCATATAGCACTATAGAAAAGGAAGCTTTGGGTCTTATTTTAAGTTTAATTCATTTTGAAGTGTATGTCAAAGGTACGGGGCAATCATTGCAGGTCTTTACTGATCACAACCCCCTGGTTTTCCTGCACAAAATGAAAAACAATAATCAGAGGTTGATGAGATGGTGTTTAATGTTACAATATTATGAATTATACATAAATCATGTAAAAGGAAGTGAAAATGTTATTGCTGATGCCCTATCCAGTGCCCCCACCAGTCGTGAGGCATCCTAATCAGGTGCCTCACGCCCAAGGATGATAGACTTATAGTCTATTATCCTTGCTCACGCCTGTTTTTGGGAGGGAGATGTTACGTTGCCTTATTTACAGGGTTGTTTCTGTTCACGAAACATTCCAATACTTATTTCGACTTCCGTATATTATATTTTTGTATATATAAGGTGTATTATAATGGGATTAATTATTTGATATCGAAGTTATTTCGGAAACGAGGCGCAGAGTTGTGGTGCGCTTTTCGTTTTGTTTTTGTTGGTGAGAGGAGATCTCTCCATGGCGCTCGGGGCAGCGGCAAGGCCATCTATAGTACAATAGATGGCCTTGGCAGCGGACGGTGTTTTGGTTTTGTGGTGGAATTAAGTGGGGATTTCTGGAGTTCGCCATGGTCTGAGGGCATCGTGAGGTTTGTGGTATCTTTTTTAGAGTGTGGTGGTTCTTTAAGGGTGATTAAGGTGGTGGCAGAGGCATGTGCCTGTCGTGAAGTGAGGTACATGTGGGTGGTGAGTCGGCCACAGGTGGTGTTGGGTATTGTTGTGGTTTGGGGGTGTCCTGGTGGACAATTGTTGGGTTATTTGGTGTTTTACCCAAGGTGTTAAGGTGGTGTCTGGTATTGTTGTGGTTTGGGGGGTGTTTTGGTGGACAATTGTTGGGCTATTTGGTGTTTCACCCAAGGTGTTAAGGTGGTGTGGTGGTGTAAATGTGATGTTATGGTGTTGAGGTGTGTGTGGGGTCTGGCGGTGAGAAAGGAGAACATTATAGTATGGCGCGTTAGCGACGACAACTCAACAAGCGCCATCCCTTTGTAAACAAGATATTCGCCTTTAAAGATAAGGGATGCTATGACGCTCTTTGATCGTTCACCGTCGCTTTACTTTATCTTATTTTGGTGTCATAAAACTATCATAGACAGCATTATTTTACACTTCATTAAATACCATATTTTCTCAGTTATATATATATATATATATGTATATATATATATAATTTCCCTAGGTTACATTATAACAGATCTGAGAGAAATATTGAGGAGGTATGAATATACGAACTAACAGCATCTGTTATGCAGGTTTAATATTACAATAACACAAGTGAATTTATTAATACAAAATTAATAATTTCAATCGATTGAGAAACTACATTTTCTAATAATTCTTTTTACATTGGTGTGAAGTTGCTAAGTGAAGATTAATAATAGTAACACCAGTGTGAAGTGAAAATTATACGACTGTGGCCTTGCGGAAGGCTGCCGCTGCCAAACGTACGACAACTTCTCCTGCCTCCTTTCTCCACCATACTACCCTCCCTCTCTCACACTTCTTCCTCTCTCGTTGTTACTGCTTTGTATGTGTATAGGTCTGTGTGTGTATGCGTTCATGTGGAAGGAAGGGGAGATGGAAGGAAGGGAGAGTGGAGAGAAGTGGGGATGGAAGGAAAGGAGAGTGGAGAGAAGTGGGGATGGAAGGAAGGGATATGGAGAGAGGGGAGAGAGTTGCGACGTGGCGAACTGCCTGGCGTACGAATATAGCTGACAGGCACGGCTATACCATCCCCCTCCCTTATTAATTTAAAGCCCCGTCGACACTGAGCGATGGATTGATTCAACACGTTGAAATTCCACATTTTCAACATGTTGAGGTGATTGCACTATCTACTGTAGTTACCTCACACATTTGAAAGGAGGGATCCGTGAATGTGTGTATGTGTATACTGTACATGAGTTTTGTTTGTATATAGTACAGTTGCCTGCAGAAATAGGTATAGTTTAGTGCACAGTCCACTCAACCAAGTCAATGCATACTCGACCTTATTTTCGTTCGGTCCGCGCATGATGCAAACAGGTTGACAGAGGTTCCAGATGTCGCAAGCAAGAGAGGTTCCCTTTTCTGCCTTCTCCCATTTATGTAGTGAAAGCCATTATGCCTATAAACTGTGTAGTCTTTGGTTGTAATTCTACATTTAACTACAGTGAAGCTATAAGTTTTTACCTCTTTCTTAAAGATGCGGAACTCCACCTACACTCTCCCTCCTCCTCCACCCCCCTCTTCTCTCCATCTCCTTAATTTCCTCACTTGCCATTCCCCCCCCCCCTCCCACGTCTCTCTCCCTCTCCCTCTCTGCAATTACGGGCAGTGACGCATGCATCATACCTATGAAAATAAGGTATACGTTAATAATTGGTCATGGCTTTGTTTCATGACTTTATTAAATAATAATTAAATTAAAATAATAAAGGCTGGAGTAGGTTACTGTGTCAATAATAACCACCAATACTGTCGGCAACGCAATGGTTTGGTGGTATGGTAGCGCACGTTTTTGTGGCGCTATCTTATAGTATGTACACTCGTGATACATAATTCCTGACCAGAGTGTGAGGAGCATAAAGCTTCGAATCGTCTGGTATTGCTCATTTCCCCACTCAGTGCACATTATAGAGGCTGAGTTCGAATGCAGGATATGTGTGTGTGGTGCCTGCCGTTCGTCTCTGGTCAGGGATTACGTATCACGAGTGTACTGATAGTGGTGATAGGGTTCCTTTATCGGCGAAGTGTAATAAAAGCCACGGTATAGGGTGGTTGTAATGATAGGGAAGAGTTGAGAGTAAAATATGGCAACATGAAAGGGTTGCATAAGGTAATTTGTGTGAGGCACTGCTTAAAACAGAGGCTTACCCTTTTTTGGCTACCCCCACCCGTCACCAGTTTATTTCACCCTCATGGGCCAAACACAAGTATAACAACTGAACAGTCGTTTTCCCATCAATCATGTTGGTTATTCTTCTACTACCCAACTCTACTCTCATGTGTGGATAAATTAAGATATGTAACACAATAATAACCAAATGCAGTACTACTAACACATTATCGAATATTCATACATTTATCTCGAACAAATATTGTAATTTACATGGCGAGAGTCAAGGAGAGGGAGGGCGGGCATACGGTTAAAGTGGAGGTGGAGAGACATGGTAGAGAGGGGAGGGAGGGCGGACGGGGAAGAAGCCCATTACAAAGATATTTCCAGAATACGAGCTTGCACTCACCGTAATACATAACTCACTCATTTATTCAGACAATATCTTTCTACACGTGTGTGAGAGAGGAAAAACGAAAGAGAGACGTGGAGGGGCGGGAAGGTGAGGAAATTAAGGAGACGGAGAGAAGAAGGGGGTGGAAGTGGAAGAGTGTGTGTGTAGGATTCACACGTCACTATTTGTGTTCGTTTCCATGTCTGGCAAATCCAGTTTATGCCTCTTGGTATAGGCACAAGTGTCTTTATAATTTACATTTAGTGATTCATGATACTCTTATAAATTAGGACACTGTGTGTACTAAACTCTAGCGAACGCTCGTACTGATACGAGTGTTCGTTCCAGAGTTATTCTGAAAAAAACGAGCTTGCAATGTCTCTGAAATCCTTAGTAAATTTGTTGAAATAAGCAAGTTGCACAAAACACTGATAATTCAAAGAGATATTTATTTGGGTATTACCCTCTCAGAATTAAACGCGTTTGCCTGATAAATTATTTTGTAATGTTGTAGCTCGTATTATGGGAAGAGAATCTCTTCGTGTTTGAGGAAAATGAAATACTAATTCAAGACAACCAGCCGTTTTCTCAGTCGCTCGGACCACCCGCCCGAGCCTCGTTTGCTAGCACCCGAGCGAGTTTTGGTTTTCTCAGTGGTGTTTCTGAGGCCGTCCGAGCCCTCTTCCCGACCACATTATTGGAACACTCGGGCGCCCGGGCTCGGGAACTATACCCCTCCCAGTGCTCGCCCGAGTCGGGCAGCCTGCACTATAAATAATCTCTATTTCATAATAAAGCATATTCTTTCCTCTTAAATCTGTCAGAAAAGTACCAATAAATTTTATTTACATGATATAATGCCTGTAATTAGTATGTTTTTGGATATACCTAAGCATTTACAAGAATATTGTGGTACCCTCACTAATTATAGCCAACATCAACAACAACATTCATCAGCCAGCACCAGCAAGGCTGTGTCAAGCTGTCAACCAAATTCCAGTTGAATTCCTGCATCATCAGTTGAAAAACAATGGTAAATACTTACTAATTTCTATATATTCCATTCATGAGATGATGAGAGTACAATATTAAGTTAACAGTTAAGGATACATTAAGTGATTTATTTATTTATGGTTATTGTGTACTGTAATCTTACTGTAACTTAAGGTATAAATGCACATTTTCAGGACGTCCTGCACGAGATCTTTGCTGGAATATTGGATAAGCTTGATAAGGAGGAGTTACAGTCAAGGTTACCCCCAATTGTGCCATGGCATACCTAACCTAACTGAACACGAATTTATTCAGAGATTCAGATTGTCCAAGGATGCTGTGAGTGACTTTCTTTAGGAAATCAGACCTCGTTTGCCAAGAGTTGCTAATGGTACAGGTAAGTTAAGGGTAAACATATAGTTTAGCCACAGAACAGGGAACTACAATTTCCCTTATAAGGAAAAACAACAATCTATGAAAGAGCTGCAGATTTTCATATATATTTGTTGTTCTATTCATTTTTATCTATAATATTGAGTGGAAATCACTTGTGTACATATCCCCTAGCCAATAATCTTATGGGTGTGGAAAAACATATTATTTGGGATAATTGGAAATGAATAATTGCCAATTATTGTTATTATTCCAACCTGACCTGAGCTAACCTAAACTGAAAATATGAATAGAACAACAAAAAATACATATGAAAATCTCTATATATATATTTAAAAAAAAGAGCAAGAAATACATACAGGTACAGAGAATTCTCAGATATTTTGCTAAACTATAGCATACATTTACCAAGTTAAGATATTGTTTACTTTTTAATTTTCAGTACATTTTGTCTGCAGTGCTACTCAGTTTATGATATGTTTATTTATTGTGCGTCCTTTTCATAATCAACATTTAAGTAACAAATTTTTTCTTCCATTGTCTTATAGGATGTAATGTACCACAGTATCTTCAGCTTCTTGCTGCACTGAGATACATGGCAACTGGAAACTTCCATATATCAATGGGGGATTGCCTGGAGATGTCCACAGCATCGGTAAAGAGGATAGCAACTGCTATTGCTCATCTGACTCAAAGATATATTAAATTTCCTGGACAGAATGAAACGCAGATAACTGTGGAGGCGTTTCATATGTGCCTGGGGTGATTGGATCCATAGGCTGTAGCCATAATAAAATCCAGAGTCCAGGAGATAATAATGCCGAGCTATATCCAGACTTTTAAAACTCCCTGGGACTGGTGTAAAATCCACCCTCCATTGGGAGATAACCGGGTCGTAACAGCTCGCACACTAACAGTCATTTACCAGGGGTGAAGACGATGAACGTTGACTTGTCTTTACGAGAGGATTTACGTAACGAGGTGTCAAGGGTGTGGAGGGTGGAGCGCTGTCCAAACGAGAGAATTTACATTGCAGAACGCTGATGTGGAGGTGATGGTAGTAATGGTTGTTTGTTGTGATGTGGTTGAGGTCCCTGGTGTGAGTTGTAGTGATTTTGTAGCAGGGGATTCTTGAAGGAAATTTACTTGTAGCAAATCTCCCTCGTTAGAGGTCGTAAGATTATTACCACTGAAGGAATTGCTTGAGAGAATTTACAAGGCAATCCTTGAACTTGTTCCTGAACAATATCAGCCTCTGGACTCCTGTGAAGTTTTTACCTTGCAATGTGCACTGTTGCAAAACACTGTTGCCACCAAATGTACCAGCCCTGGGCTTGTCTCTTTGAAGAATCTGGTACCTTGTTCTTGAGTGTGTAGTTGTTGGTTGGTTGCGAAGTTGGAGATGTGATTGGTGTTTAATTGAGGTAAAGATAAACTTCAATAGTAAAATTACTTACTTTATTCTTTAAATTAATTCTATGGAATTTCGTGCCTTGTCTTAAGGAGCCCAGAGGAAGATGCCTGGTCTGTCTAGGTTGAAATGGTAGTGTCCTAACTGGGTCTATTCTCAGTCGTTTATATATATTCTCTAACTTGAGTTGACAGCTGTGTCTGAATACAATATTACCAACTTGATGGGTCATGATTTACTGTGGGTTGTCCTGTGGCAGATGAGTCAGTCATGTGGAACTGTGGTCATGGGGTCTGAGTCATGCCTCAGGTAGCTGAGAGGATCCTTGCTCCTATCTCCAGGTGTATATGCTGATAAGTAGTTTGTGATATTTGGTTATCTTAATGCCTATCTCTAGCTACATATGCTGATAGGTAGCTGGTGATACCTGGTTATCTTAACCCCTAAGAACCGCAATCCCCCTACCGCTACTGGAGCGTGAACCGCAAAAACAGGGTGATTTTAAAGTTTCGTTTAGGTAAATTTTATTATTAGAGATTTGTAGAGCTTGATTTTACACACCAGAATCTGTAAACTAAAGTTTCCTAGGTCCACTGGTTTGCATACAGCAGCGCCATGAGTAATAAAATAGTTACCCCTAAAAAATGAGAAACCGTGAGCGAGCGTATTTTCATCGCGTAAATATGACGAGATAAATTGTTTTCAATGCATAAATGTATATATAATATCATCTTTTATATATTTATAAGAAAAAATTTGTACAATATATATTTTACTTACCTGAATTGTACATGAAAACAACATATATATCGCAAAATAATGTACGTACATAAATATTGCAGTCACTGAGCTGTCACTTATCACTAACACTTATTTCCTACACTTTTTGCTGTTCTCGTTTAGTACTCAGTAAGGGTGTGGTATTGTCTAAAACAAGGCAAACACAGAGGCACCTGATACTCGGCGCACATCATGTTGGTGTACATGCGGATATGAGGGCGTCACTTACTGTTATGGCACACCTTACATCTGTGCTGCCCATGCCTGGTGGTGTTGCCACGTACTGCAGCAGACTGAGCAGCGGTGGGGGGGGGGGATGTAGTCTAAGGAGTGACGCCCTAGATAGTCCTTGCCATGGAGACGGTCAGGTGTGTGTGCCATACTCGCACTCCTACCTCGAGACAGCCTGGTCATTTCACCAAACTTTTCTAGTAATTGAAAGAATGTGTCCTCAACAAAACTGCGAAGTGGTATTTGTTTTTTTGTTACAATTTTGTAATAAATGTAAGAATTTAGCACGGAAACGTCAACCAAATGGAAAATTAATTTCTTGTACCACTTCACAGTTTTGCACACACACTCCACTTCACAAATCATCATGTCACTCTTATCTACTAGACGCATGTTTATATTGTAGTCCACGATTATGTCCGGTTTCATCACTGGCTCTCCAGCCCTGTTCTTTTTATCACTGTCAACCATAGCCCTCCTGTGAATAGTGGAGAGAGTGGAGATACTCCTCTTGTCCATCCACTTCACTGCCAAGATGTTGTCGCACTTCTGTTGGCATATGTCACCCGTTTTCTGTTTCTTGGGGAACTTAGGCAAAAATTTCCTGTTATCCCTCACTGTGCCACACGTACCAGTGTCTTGCTCGTGCAAGTACTGGCACAGGAGAGGGCTCGTATACCAGTTATCAATGTACAGAATGTGCCCCTTTCCCAGGTAGTTCGACAACATCTCCTTGACAACTGCCCCCGAGATACCCAGTGGGTCTTTTCCTGGCACATCGGTATGCGAACCAGTGTACAGAAGCAAGTCCAAAATACACCCAGATTTGCAATCACATAGTACGAATAATTTGAGTCCAAAACGATGTCTTTTAGTTTTTATTTATTGCCGAAAAACAACTCTACCACGAAATAGAACCAAACTTTCATCAATTACAACTTTGTGTGAAGGCCGAAATAATTCTTTACATTTTACCATGATCATGTCAAACACTGGGCGTATTTTGAACATTGCATCGTCACGGTCAATGTTGTTGTTGTCATTGAAATTGAGGTATTACAACAACAACTGGTACCGATCTCTTGCCATGTATTTTCCAAACGCTGGAATAAAGACAAGTGGGTTTCTTGCCCAATAATCACGAATGCTGTGCTTTTTTATAATGGGCCTCATCATTGTTAGTGCCAGGAACACGTACATTTCACGCACTGTCGTGTTGACCCAACGTTTAGCAGGTGAAAATGGCGAACAACCTGTGTGACCACCACTGTACTCAAAGAATACATTTGTTTGTTCAACAATAAATTCCATGAGTACCACATAAAAAAAAAATCATAAAAGTCCATGGCTTTTGCCCCTGGAGGTAAGTCCCTCGCAGCCAGCCCTACACCACTATCACTGTCGTTGAACACGTACGTGTTGGGGATGTAAGGGTCGTCCTGGGATGCCTCAGTCCACCTGAACCTGGCTGGGTCAGGAATCCCCGTTGGAGGTGGCACACGTCGGTGTCCCCTTCTCCTGAGCATGCTGGCTGCCTGAGGGGGTCCCATCACATCCTGCGCTGCCCTCCTGCCTTGCCTGGGACGGGGTGCTGGAGCGACAGGCTCAGGGTCATCAGGGTCGCTGGATTCGTCATCATCGAGGTCAAAGGCTTCAGAGTTGCTGCTGGGGAGATTCTGGGTATCTCGAAAGTCGTCTCCATCGAGGTTGTCCTCATCGCTACTCACATAATCATCCAGCTCACTCAGAACTCCCCTGATGTCTGCCAACGTATCCAGCCTCCTTTTCACGGGTCTTGTAGTAGTAGTAGGGGTAGCTGGCGGAGGCACTGTAGAAGGCACAGTAGGCCTCCCACGAAAGTCCCGTCTTCCGGTGGAGGTGCTCGGTTGCTGCTCGTCGGACATGGTGTTTGCGGTATGGATATACGTGTTTGCAAAGACATCATGATCAAGGAATTTGGCCTGAGTGACTGTACAAGACTGAATGTGTAGATTTATGTGTGTGTATGAGTGCATGTTAGGGTGAATGTGTGTCTATGAAGGAAGTCAGTCGGGGCACGCAGTAGACCCCTATCGCTTCTGAATTATTCTGAAACGCAGCTGCAGCTGACCTGACAACCTATCACCTCCACTGATAAAATTTTGTGTGGACTACACACACAAACAAGATACACTGTACTCAATATGTACACGTACGTGTTCGACGACAGTGATAGTGGTGTAGGGCTGGCTGTGAGGGACTTACCTCCAGGAGCAAAAGCCATGGACTTATTTTATGCTTTTTTTTTATGTGGTACTCATGGAATTTATTGTTGAACAAATTTATATATATATATATATATATGACTCAAAAAGTGTGGTAATGGCAGTTTTCTTGATGTTGTCATCAGCCACAGAGATTTGATGGAAGGCACGTACCAGGTCTATTTTCGAAAATACCGCACATCCCTGGAGCTTGGAATGGAAGTCAAGAATGTGCGGGATAGGGTACCTGTCATGGATGGTGACAGCATTAAGAGCCCTATAGTCTCCACATGCTCTCCACTCTCCTTCTTGTTGTTTGGGGACCATGTGTAGAGGAGATGCCCAGGCACTGTCAGATTGTCTGACTACGCCCTGCTGGTGCATCACATGGAATTCCCTATTGGCAGCTTCGAGGCGTTCTGGAGGCATCCTACGAGGTTTGGCAAACACGGGGGGGCCAGTCGTGGTGATTGTATGACGGATCCCTGGGTCTGTGACGTGTTTAGAGTTGGTGTGGAAAGGAGTTGTGGAAATTCTTGCATGATATGTTGGTATGTGTTGGAGTGTGAGATGTGTGTTATTGTGGGAGAAGTGTTTTGGCAGTGTTTGGTGGGGATGGTGGCTCCCGTGGGTTGGTAAATCAGACGGTGTCTCTTAGCGTCTATTAATAGATCATGAGCCATCAAGAAATCTAGACCGAGTATTGGTGCCTGGACGTCTGCCATGACGAAAGGCCACACGACATACTCCTGTTTCATAAGAGTAACCCCCCTGCTCCTGGTGCCATAAGTTGCGATAGGTGACTTGTTCGCCGCAAGTAGGTCGTAGGCGGTAGAGTCTTGGCACCTCCTATCCTTTTCACTGGGCGGGACAACACTAACCTCTGAGCCTGAGTCTACGAGGAAGTTGTCCCCTAACTCGAGGTCTTCCACCCACATTAGAGTGTGAGCGGTGTGGTGGAGCGTTGGGATGTTGCCAGGTGCTTGCGGTACCGAGGGTAAGAGTGGCGTGGTGGCGAGATTGGCAGCTGTGCTGAGGTTCAAGTCAGGTGTAGTGCTGTGATGTGGCGTAGAGTCATTGTTAGAGGGCCCTGAGTAGTTGGAAAAGATGCGGGCGGTCGCATCATGGGCACTGTGTTGCAACCGCCTTACTCGTTTTCCTGAGGATTCCACTGACATGGGGTGCGACAATTCCGTGCGTTACTTCCAAACCGCTAATGGTATTTGCATGAATGGTTATGTTGCCATTGTTGCTGAGGCGTGATAGGAGGCTGGTGCTGGAATGGCGGTAGTCTGCGTGGAGGTGAGGCATACTGTTGCTGCGTGGTGGCAGGGGGCTGGCGCTTGTGTGGCGTAAAATGCGCGGAGATGGGGCGTAATGTTGTTGAGTAGGCGGTTGTTGTATAGAGGTGTAGGTTTACGCTAGTGAATCGAGGTGTTGTGGAGGTGTGGGGTAATATTGTTGGGAGGAAGGAAGAGATTGTTGTTGGGGGGGGGGGAAATAGGCTGTTGATGATTGGGTTGGGGAGTTGTGTCATCGTGGTATTGCATTGGTGTTGGTTATAGATGAGGCAGGGTGTGGTGGTATTGTGAGGGGAGTGTCATGCTGTGTTGTGGTGCTGGTACAGGTTGATGATATTGTGTTTGATGTAGGTGTTGGTATTGGTGGGTAGATATTGTTGGTATGTGTTGTTATGGTGGAGGTAGCAGTATTGGAGGGGTGGCGGATGTAGGTGGGTTAGTTATGTTGGCGGTGAAGTGCTGGCACTCACCCAGACTGGTTGTGGATATGTCCATTATTGAGTCAGCGAGTTTGGCGTAAGCTAGTAGTGGCATGTTTTGGTGTGCTTGGAGGTGTTGTTGTATTGTTTGTGGTAGTAGCCTGGTAAGACGGCTTCTCAGGGCAGCTTGTGTATAGGGTTTGGCCGCTTTCTCATTAAGCTGTAGTAGATGTCTTAACAAGGCTGACGGGCGGCGCCCCTCCAGCTGGATGTCTTCCAGGGCCCTCATGTATTGGGCTTCCGACATACCGTGAGATTATATCATGGTGTCCTTCATGTTTTGATAAGAGGGCTGCTGAGTAATTTCCGAGGGAATATCATCAAATATATCGGCAGGTAGCGCTCAAAGGACAGCGTAGAATTTTTCCTCACTCGTGAATGTAGAGGTAGACCATAACGTCTCCATGTGTCGGAACCATGAGTGTATGTTTGGTGAGAAAGGAGGGACGTAGGGAGTCTGTGTCCGCGCAGGCGGATTAGTGTTTGTGGAAGTGGTGGAGTGTTGGGATAGAGGGTGGAGAGCCATGTTAGGTGATGCTGTGTTATTATCGGGACATGAGGTGGTCATGGTGTTATTGATAGTGGGAGAAGCGGTGGCCATGTTATTGGTGTGAATTCAGTATTGAAATGAATGTGGAGTGGGTGGATGTTGCGAGGGGAGTATCGTGGGGTCGTATGAGGCAATGGTGGAGTAGTACGTAGGGAGATAGATAGGTGGGTGGGTGGATAGGTAGAAAGGTGGGTGGGTGGATAGGTGGATGGTTCGGTAGAAAAGTGGGTGGGTAGGTAGCAGGAGCGATAGAAAACGGGGGCAGGGGTAAAGTATGTTATTTTTACAGGTAAGAAGGGACACAGAAAATGATAGTAACTCGGAAGAGACTGAGTTAGAGTAGGCCAAGAGAGCGACAGAAAACGGTAGTCTCAATGGGGTAGGTTAGGGGAGACCGAAATAGGTTGATGCATGGAGAGCACCCTTGAAACAAAGGACCGTTGGTGCGGCACAAAGGTAGGAGAAAGGGGTGCAGGTATAGAAGAGGCCAGGGTAATTCCCTTGGCAGTCGAGAGGATGTGGCGAGCGTGGGTGAGGTGTGCGGGTGAAGGTGAAGAAATGGTACATATATAAATAATACACAATATAAAAACATGCGGCAATGGGCCGGTACAAAAAATATACAAAAGATATGGAAAAAATGGGGAGGAGTAACACTGGGGAGGGATCACCGAGAGAAAGAATGGAAAGTGAATGAAATGGTACTTAAGTCCCGTTGTGTAGGGCGTCCGGCTGGGGAAGGTGCAGCCCGAGGTAGCACGCTGGTCACGTCGTAGGTCCTTCACGGCAGCCTTAAAGTGTGGGGGGTTGGGGTAGCACGTAGAGCTTGGGGGCAGTGAAAATGGGTCGCTAGGGGCGCACGTGGGGATTGGGAGGGAGATAATTAATGAGGGCAGAAAAATGGGCTAGGCAATAGCGGGAGGGGAGAAAATAGAGGCAAGTTACACAGAAATAAAGCTATGTTAATAAAAAGATGGAGGGGTAAGAGCACTGGGGATTTTAACACTGAATTCAAATATAAACAACATAATAGGAGGGCGGCATGTATGTGTACAGGGGTCCTTGTGGGCTGGAAGCGTGGTCGTCCGTGGCGTACAGGCGTCTATCACTGTATCCCCGAGTCTAGAGGCGTTTTAGTGGCTTAGATGGGGGTAGAGACGTGATAGGAGGCTTATAGCTTGTGAAGAGGCGTCGTGTAGCAACCAAGGTGTGTAGTGATGCAGCTGGGTAGCTTGGAGATTTGACTATGGGCACACGTGGCTTGGAGGGTGGAGTGTAACGTAGAAGGTAGCCAGAAGGTTGAGGTCGTTGTAAGGCTTGGTCCAGGGCAGGTGTGTAGGGGTACCTTGCGTTGGCGTTGGACACGTGGAGATGGCGTCGTTGTCTAGGGCTGTATCCTTGTCATGTGGGCTTCTTCTGTGTTAATTCTTCCAGATATAACATTAAGGGGAACGTTAACACCCAGGAACGACTGAAGACTCCATGTACAAGGCACAGTTTATTCTCTAGGTAACAGTGGTGGCCAGTAGTAGTTGTAGTGAACCAAGGGTGTCTGCTGTAGGTAAATTGGTGACATGTGTGTGGAGCTGTTAGCGAGAGGAGCGAAGGTCGAGAGTGGCGTTGTTGCTATCAGCCCGCGTCTAGAAGTGAGCACTGAGAGGCTTTGAAATCTCCGCCAGCCAGATGCTATGCGGTAATGAGGCAGGTGATGGGGATGCGTGATGCGCAAAGGACAGCAGTGAGTATCAGACAACTTGGTTCACTACAACTAAATACAGTACTGTGTTACAGTATGATTTTCTTTTGTATTTTTCTTTACAGATTAAGGCTGCGAGCCTCCATGGATTATGTAAATGCTATATTACTGTACTATATGTAGCTTTTGCACAACATAAACAATCATACGTAACACCCTGAGTTAACGGTACTACTTCTACTAAGGGCCATATTCCATAACAATGGTGGTGTGTACGATGACATGGTACTAATATGATGACTCCATTGACATAACATAGCCATCGTACTGCTACCACATCATCGTACACACCACCAATGTTCTCGAGTATGGCCCTATAGCCTGTGAGGGGTGTAGGTCACTGAGGGCCTCATTCATTGGTGCCACTGTTCGGGAATGATTTATTTTTTATTTTTTAGTACCACATGGTGCTAGTGGTGAGGGGTAGCTCCCAACTGGGACTGCAGTGGACAAGCAGAACCTAGGGCTATTTGTGTGCTTCCTTCCTCAAGTCTGGGTCCTATGATGATTCTTGCCCCACCTTTCAAACCTAACTACGTGCACACCACACAAGCACATGCAGGACCTCGAGTTAAAGGTACTACTTCCACTAGCAGCCTGTGACAGGTCAAGGTCACTGAGGGTCTCAGTCAAAAGTGTCGGGAATGATGTCTTCATGTGGCATTTTTTGTTTAATTTTGTTTAGTACCACGTGGCACCAGAGACTAGAGGCAGTTCACCGAACTGCAGTGGACAAGTGGAGCCTAGGGCTATTTGTGTGCTTCCTTCCTCAAGTCTGGGTCCTGATGGCTTTCACCTCACCCCACAAACCTAAACTGCATACACATACCTACAACACTGACAATGCCTCCTGGGTTGTCAAGAGGTCTAACTAACTTAACTAACCACACACACATGCACACTTGATAGTATACTGTCCATATAGTATACAGTATAACCTATATCCTGCCTGTTCTATCTTCACATCCCTAATGTGCACTGGATCTTCATATCTGTTTCTTCCCGACTGACTCTTGGGCTTACTTAGTCACTTCTCACTGAAACGTTCAATTACTAACACATAGCTCCACATACAAACACAATTTATCCTAAAACTGTGTCAAATAGAACGTTTAGGGTTGATCTGCCAAGTAGGATTCATTGGTTAGAACTTTTCTGTATATAATGTACCGCCAATATCCTTTTTCCTTGCCATTCTGACTTCATTTATCCACTGTTCTTGTACCTCTACTGTCCATTTTGACAGTCCACTACCGTGCTTCTCGACTGCCTTTAACATTTATTTTTGTAATTGATTCAGTATTATAATTTTAGTCATATATTGAATTGTATTGTGTTCACACCTTTTATAATTCATTAAGGTAACTCTTATTTCATATAACTATACTCATTCAATAAATAAAATCTCTGGTAAAGCTTTACAAGTGGACAATACACATAACCTAATCTGGTCTAACCTAACCTAACCTAACTACTAACCTATCTCTGGTTGTGTATTGCCCACTTATCAAGTTATACCAAACCACTTTCTAAAGGGTGGAGGTTGGGGAAAGTGGTTGGTGAGATACAAGCGAGTTGGGACCTCGTCCCATATCCTGGTAACACACAATTTTTTTTAATTAGTGTGGCTGAAACTCGCATATAATATATCCATATTTCAGAAGGATCCCTCCCCAAAGCAGTTTTGGGACGAAATATTATCAGATTTATAAATAAATAAATGCATAACCCATTTTGTGTGGTCAATAAATGCCTCTATATTATACTTTACATGCAAGTCTGCATACTAGCATTCATACACTATAAATTATATTTTACATGCAAGTCTGCATACTAGCATTCATACTCTATAAATTATATTTTAAATGCAAGTCTGCATACTAGCATTCATACTCTAAATGATATATTACATGCAAGTCTGCATACTAGCATTCATACTCTATAGTCTATAAAATATATTTTACATGCAAGTCTACATACTAGCATTCATACTCTGTAGTCTATAAAATATATTTTACATGCAAGTCTACATACTAGCATTCATACTCTATAAATTATATTTTACATGCAAGTACTTGCATGCTAAGAAGAACCCACTTTTTATAGACAAAGTATTTATTATGGACGTTTCGGAGGCAACTACCTCACTCTTCAGCAGTACAGAGTTGAATGAAACATGAACGGAAAATAAGTAGCTGACAGGGGGAGGGAGGGACAAGGTGTGTTCTGATGACAGACAGACCACACCTCACCTCACCTCACCCAACTTAGCATGCTGCTCTTCAGAGTCTTCACGTCATTGTGAATTACCACTTCAAATACTTGCATACTAGTCTGCATATTAGCATTCATACTCTATAAATTATATTTTACATGCAAGTCTGCATAATAGCTTTCATACTCTTTAAATGAAGAATCAGTGATTACACGTATCTATTTTATTAAGGTATAAAACTTATACATTATATGATTCAGGATATTGAACTGTATATATGAATACAAATCCCAATAAATAAAATGTTATGAAAATAAATATTTGCATTTTCTAATTGACCAAAAAACAAACTATAGTCACGCCAGCTGACTCTGACCTTCAAATTATCATACTCTGGCAACTCTTTAATAGTAAAGAAATATAATTTTGTGTTGCCAAGGTCAAAGTTGGCTGCCACAACTATAGCTTTAGAACAGCAGTAGAAGTTTTATTAAAAAATACATTTACTCCATGTTAGCACAATTTATCACGCACTTCTTTGAGGGTATTGTTCATATCCTGTATGTTACTGTTCATCTCTTGTACACCATCACTGAGTTTTGATAGCACAGCTGCAATACTACCAAGAGCATTAGTAATGCCTTCCCCGGTTTGGGATACCTCCTTTGATATGGTTGTTGTAATCTTTGATACCGTAGTAGAGTTCTGATTTTAAATTGTGCATAAATTTCTCAGACTCTGCCACCATCTTGTCTGATAATTTTTTCCTAAATTCTAATTGTTCAACTCTTGCCTTCTTTGTGAACTCTTTCTCTCTCTCAACTTTTCTTTTAATACCTTTCCTTCCTTTACCTTTAAACTGTACAGTTTTTAGTTTTAGAGGGGTTTGACAATATCGGTACAGAGTAATATCGGAACTACTATTTATAGAACTCGATCTTTGTGATACTGGGACGTAATTTTCCCAACTATCATTATTGCCAAAGAGCTGCCTAGATGAGGCTGAAAGCTGCTGTGATGAGGCCGGAAGCTGCTGCGATGAGGCTGGAAGCTGAGTTGATGGCTTGTGTACTCTAATACGTTGCAGTCTTATGGGTGATGGTTTGAATAGAGGAAGATCCACCTTGCTCGATGCGAATGGCTCAATAATGCTGCAGTGATCTGTATCTTCCACGAAACCATCAACTATACCTGTAAATGCATTAAGCTACATAAGTATCCAGACAAATCCCTTCCGAATCACTCATAACTTTCAATAATATAAATATTCCCTTATCATCAAGTATTGATATCCTTAGTGTATCCCTCAGTGCCAACCTCAGATGGACATCCTATGTTTGTTCAATTGCTAAAAAGGCCTCACAAAAGTTAGGTCTTCTCTACAGAATTTGTAAATTTTTCACTGACGAGCAGTTAGCTGTAATATATAAGAGTGATGTTGGTTCTCAGATGGAATAATGCTCACCACTATTGAGTGGATATGGGGAGGTGGCACTTAGGCAATTAGATAAAATTCAAAATAAAGCTGTACAAATTATCAATAACCCCCTAATCACAAATGAATTCCCTCCCATACACAATCCAAAATTTTTTTTGCATCCCTTGCCTTATTTTATAGATAGTATCACGGTAAATGTTTGGATGAGCTTGCCCTAATTGTACCACCTCATCACATCCTTCCCCGTGGTAATGGTGAAAAAGGGGTGCCACAGAAAGGATTACATAAAAGATTGAGAAGCACTGTGCTAGATACTATCACTTTGCAATCTCTCCTCCCCAATGTAGAACTACTGCTTATCAGAACTCATTATTCCCAGAACTACATTGTTATGGAATGCACTTCCTCAAAACTGCTTTCCGCCAGTTTTTAATCCTCAGGCATTTAAATCCAACTGCTACAGACATTATATGAATGAAGGATGCCAATAGGCACATAGACTTTGTTTTCATTATTATTATTTTCCCTTCCTTCTTTCTGATTAAAAAATATATAAAAAGCTTCTTTCAGCCGAAACAAAAATTGGCACAGTCTGGCCATGCTTGTGAATTGTGTTTGGGCAGTGCAGTAAATATAAGAATGAAATTCCTAGAGTATACAGTATTCAAAATACACAGAACTGACCAATACAGGACCTATCAATTTTTCACATATGATTTTATGTATGTGGTGAAACATTATACTTAAATGTAAAGCAACTATTAAAATGTGTATCCTTACTACAGTCTTCACTATCCTGTTGAGGGTCATCTTCATCATTTTCCAAGAACGGAGACACGCACGAGCTCTCAAAAATTTCGTGTGGTAGAAGTAGTAAATCAGGGATGATGTCCTGAATAATTTTCTGTAGTTCATCCAGCTTGGGCAGTGTTGGAGGAGGTCCGCCGCCAGTTCGGTTAAGTTTCTTCACATAGCCTGCATGATCTTTTTTCATTCTGTGAAAGAGAAGACAATCCATGTAGAGAAATGACAAGAATTTAGGAAGGGTAAAACTATGGAATCACACATCCATCCATTTGTGTTATTTTTGGGAAGGAATCATTATTGAATATGTGTGTGTTTTTTTTTTTTTTTTTTTTTTTAAGAACTGCTTGTGGGAAACTATGTATTATGTTTCTTCCGCCATCCCTCTACTCGTACAATCTTGTGGTATAGCCTGGGGAATGCATTCTTCGGTACGGACCAATTGATATCTGCTGATCAGGAGATACATTTATGACCCATTTTATTGCTTAAGTGAGCAAGACCAACAACTAAAACCTTCATGATAATATAGTGCATAATGTGAAGTATAAGTTTACCAATTCTCCTTTAAATACATGAGGTGGCATGATTCCTGAGATTATCCTATAAATTTAGTAAATTTATATTAGCAAGTAAGATCATGCATGAAGAATTATAAATTTTGGAACATATTCATGCATTAATCAGAAATGCCATTTGGGCCTCTTTTGAAACTCCATCTGAGACCTAATATGTGCCAGCTATGAAAAATATCACGTGTATCTAGCATTTCTTGCAAAAATAGAATAAAGATATTTCTACATAATAACTCTTACAACCAACAAAACAAGCAGAGATTGGTGCAATATTACCCTAGGCTGCATGAATTAACTTACAATTACAATTGGTACAAAGTAGGGGGTTGCATTTAGTACCGGTAGGCTAGTGGGTCTGTTAACTCACCTGGTTGGTTACCCCACACCATCATCAGTCTTAAGACAAGGACAATTATATAGAACATACTTTGGTATAAAAGTAACACAACAACTATATAACTGTGCTCTTATGATAAATTAGACTTACTTTCTTCGAATCCATTCCCAGGCTCTTTTCAGCTGCTTCTCCCAAGACCAATAACACTAACTTTAGTCTTATTGGTCTTGGCTTCTCCATCTTCCTCTTCCTCTCACACATGGAGAAGTGGATGTTATATAGCTTTTCTACCTCCTCCCATGCCTTTATCCTCAGAAGAATAGCATCGTATTCCCCTTTTTTAAATTTATAATTGGATGCTGCTTGATCAGAGCAGCAAGGTACAACTTCTGCTCATAGATCAACGGTGCACCTCCGGTCGCCATGGTGGTTTGTTTACGTCTCTGGCCTGTAAATTATTACCCAGGGTTGCCAAGTGGTGGATCGCTAGCCCGCCCAAACCCATCCCAAAAACCGCCCAAAAACCGCGACCCTTGTCTCCAAAAGCAGCCACAAAACAGCCCAAGCTTAGAATCATCAGTATAGTGTACACAAATCATAGGATACGTGGGATAAAAAAAAAATATATATATATATGGAAGTATGGAAGGAATATAAGAAAGACTGGGAAAAAGAAGATGGCCTCAAAGAGTGGATTGCAGGTGTGCCCGGAGATGACACTGTTGCAGCGTGCAAATTCTGCAACACGACTGTTAGAGCCAATCACTCTGATCTTGTTAATCACCAGTCCACAGAGAAGCATAAGAAAAATGCACTTCCTTTCTCAAATATGAGAACACTGTTTCAGTCTGGTATAACAAGGAGCGGTGGTATCACAAATAGTGCGAAAGTTAATTAACTAAAATTAGCTGCCCACATTGCTTGCCATTCAAGCATTAAAACAGTCGATCATCTGGGTGAGCTGGTGAAAGAGATTTCTGGCAAAGAAACAGCCCTATCACTACACAGAACAAAATGTTCAGCATTAATAAACCAAGTACTTGGACCCTGCATGATGAAAGAACTGTGCAGTGATATCAGTGACACTGAATACTCGTTGATAATCGACGAAAGCACTGATATCACAACAGAGAAGAAATTGGCAGTTGTTGTCCGATATCCCAGCTTTTCAAAGAAGAAAATAATCACATCATTCTTAGGCCTGGTCGAGCTGGAGAGAGGCACTGCTGAAGCTGTCACGACGTCTTTACTGAACTTCATACAGGCAACTGTAAAACTGGACGTCAAGAAGTGTACTGGTTTGGCAACTGATGGGTGCAACACAATGTGCGGAGCACATAATTCTGTGCTGTCAAATAACGCACATTAAGTGTATATGTCATTCGCTACAGCTATGTACAGCTCCGGACAGATCAAGGGTCCACACCTCTTCCACCATCTACTTGGTGTGGGCCTCAGTTGATCTGGTATCACTGGCAGGTGGAGGGGGGGAGGGGAGAAATGTGGGCGGAGTTATATAGGAGGCGTTACCAATGTTGAGCCATCCAGAAATTTGAATCCCGAACCACTTGTGATCATGGATGTGAACCACTCACTGGAAGGTGGTAGGAGGGGTTGGGTTGGGGAGAGGGTGTAAAGCTTCACAAGTGATCGAGTAGTAGTATTATAGATGGAGAGACTTATTGGATCAAGTAGCTAAAGATTATAAACGAACAAAGCCGACTGTCGCCTTTATTATGTTTTCTTCTGTAATCTAAATCCAACTCTGATGCTACATTCTATAGGATATTATTTATTATTTGAAATGAATCCAGATTTTACGTAATACAATTCACACGACACCATTATTTTATGACTTAATATATCAAACCATGCACCACCTACACAGTGTTGAAATAAATTTCAAGTAAATCCTTTATCGTTACCCTGTATTGTTCACGACATTTTCTAAGAAACTTTTAGTGTGTAACTGGTTACCAAAGGATAATAGTTATATAGTGTAAGTTAATCTTTACCCAATAACCACTCCATCTGTTCTCCCCCACCCCGTCCTCCCTTATTCCATTCGCTGTTTCCTCTCCCTCCTTCCCAGCAATCCTTTACTCTCCATCTTACCACCATCACCAACATTCTGTGTGTTGCTGCATAATCTGTTAATGCGCAAACAAGACCAGAATAGAAATAAAAGTGATATTTGGTATGCAAATACAATCCGTTATATATGACGAATATATTTATTACCCTTATTTATTTATCTGAGGTCAACATTCAGTTAGTGAACCAATCACAAGATTTAGAGGATGTTGTGTCAGCACTAATGTTATTACTAATTAAAACAGGGAAAAATTGAAATAAGACATTTATTGGTTATTGTTTACATGACTTGTCAGTTTAGGTGAAAGCTCCACAAGTCCTCGTTACGAAGCCTTCCACACCCATAACCCAACTGTGACTAGGCACCACACTGTAAATGATGAACACGTTATATGTATAGTTGTTGTTATTAATTGGTGTCATACAATTATAATACCTGTTAACTTAATATAACCTCAAGTTTATACTTCGACCTCACGTTTGCATTAAGCATGTGTAATGTTTTTTTTTATTATTATAATCACCTGGATATGTATTGCTTTAGACCCTTAGCCACGATGAGATACAGTGTATACACTATTTATATACGGTACACTTCTATGAACACATTAAGGCTTGAAATACAGTAGATTACATATTTAATTTTCTTACTCATCAATTTGTTACTAGTATCGTGTCCAGCCAGCCACCCTCCTTCTCAATGACAGCCTGCAGTCGCTCGGGCATTGAGGCACCATGCCTTCTCACTATATCGGGTTTTCCCCGAAAAATCTCCCACTGTGCTCTGGTGTGCCGTAACAACTCTGCTGTGGTTCTCTCTCGTTCCGGCTCCCACGTGTTAACAATAGACCCCATACATTTTCTATGGGGTTCATATCACAGTTCTAACTAGACCAATCTATCACCTGCAAATTATCATGAGCAGCAAACCATTCTTGAACTATCCTGGCCATATGGATAGGGCATCGGTCGTGTATAGGACAGATGAGGGTGAGTAGTTGAAAAGAAATTAAAAACAATTAGAAAATCTGATTAATTATATTGCATTTGATCTATTAAATAAAGACACTGTCTATTGTTCACCCCCGTAGAGAGATACTGATTATTATCATTTGGATATTAAGCAACAAATAACGGAGCCGAGACAATCCCTTTTCTGTCTTCAGCTCTCCCTGTATTCTTTTCGCCCCTCATGCTGGCAGTCTCCCTCTTTATCACCTTTTCTCGCTCTAAAATAAATAAACTTATGCCTATATCTTTCAAGTAACTGGCAACCTCACACAACCTCCTCTCACTTGTCTTCTCTCTCTCACACTCCCCCTTCCTTCCTTGCCTTCTGTAGTATTCTTTATCTTTTCTTTATCATATTTTTAACCTTCTCATTCGTTCTTTCAAAGTTTTAATGACATAGGCCTTTCTCCCTTATCACCTATAGTGCTTCAAATTTATGCAAGCGAAATGCTGCGGTTGGGATAATATGGTTAATACCGTTTTGGTTCTTTGTATTCTGTGGATTTACAAAACAACTAGAAATTCATACCGAAGGATATGATAATAGTTATGTAGAACAAGTGTTGGCAGATACACATTCTTGACAGGATAATCCCAGCCACAGTATTTCGCCTTCTTAAAACAGAAGGACTATAGGTTTCATGCATTGCCATTTGCCAGTCTGTTGCTAGTCAGAATATTAACTTGTTAAACCATTTTGCAGGAAAGAGAAATATATATATATATATTTTTTCAAGTTACTTATGGGCATTATTTAGATATATTAACTTACTTTTACTTACGTCCAGCATTACTGTGCAGAACATGTGACACAATAAGGACCACAAGGACAGTAATGGTGGTCAACGTGATTCTCATTAATCTCTCTATATGCTACTGAAAACAATGTTTTATGCTCAACTACAGAATTATGTTCTCAGCATGATAATGATAGCCAAAGATAATGAAAACAATATAAACAAATTAACATTTATTGCACAACAAAGATGCAACTGCCTCGGTGCTACTGTTTCAAGGGAGTAACCAGCCTACACTGAATCACATGGAACCTGAAAAGTTTGAGTAAAAGATCAATTATATATATATATAAATATAATACCATATTATGTCTGTTTGTCTATCTACGTCTTTGTGTATATGGCACTTTTATTAATATTCATGATCAGCACTGTGAAATCTAAATTTAAATTTATTTAGCAAAGCAGAGGACACTAACTAGTATGGCAACCTACCATACGGAAGACCTCCACATTGCACTACACACCGCAGAAGCCGATGCACAGACCTTGCTGTCAGCGAGAGGACCATCAGGAGAGTGTTGCACGAAGCGGGGGTGCATCACCGGACTCCAGCAAACAAGGAATTTTTGACTGACCAACATCGCGAGGGAAGGCTACGGTTTGCCCAACAATATGTTGACAAGCCAGAGGAGTTTTGGAAGAGAGTGATCTGGACGGATGAGAAAACCTTCTCATCTTCGTGTCACGGAAGGCGCCACTGCTGGAGAAATGATACTCGGTGAGTATAATTTTTGAGGTTGTCGTTTCTATAAACTATTCAGTCATAAGCAACCATAAGAATATACTCGAATAAATAATTACTGCCGGGTGACAACCAGTAGCGTTACAACGTCAGCAACATTAATAAAACAGATACTGCTGTAAGTCCATTCAGAGTAAATTACTTTTGGCATATAGGGTTGTGCAATATTATTTTTTTTGACAGTGTAAAGCATTTTGGCTAAAATAAACAACTACTTTAAAAACAAATGGGCTGGAATAATCACGCTGGCAGGAAGTCAACTACTTTAAAAAATACCCACACTTGACTGACGTTGATTTTTATTCCCAAACTGGTATTATTTCAAGTCTTGAAAAAATACATAATGTCCTAAGTATCAGGAACACCAGTATTGAATCCTAAAAGAGGAAATTGTAACTAAGTTTTTACATTCAAAATGCACATTCACTTAGTATGTGTCACTGCTACCAAAATACCTGAACTATGGCACACAGACCAACAAAGACAACCTACCAAATATTATCCCTAGTGAACAGGTTATTTAATGCTATATTACTCCTACACATAGATAGCATCTTTGCATATTTCACAGCATCAACGTAGCGTCCTCCTGCGTAATCAGTATTTACCATTGTTCAATTAGTAACCCCTTAAATGAGCTTCTATAAGGCAACCATGCATTTCACATGGTTATTCTTTTGTGTTGACTATTCCTCAGTTACACTGAAGTAAGACTCTGCCATTCCTGGCATTTGTCATTAACATTTTCCAATACTGTTAAGAATATCTTGTTATCATAAAAGAAAATTAATTTAAGTTTATTAATGCTAGTCTATTTCTTTCAACAGATACAGCCCGGAAAATGTTTTTCATGTGGCCAGGAGTGGACACGTGACCGTCAATATTTGGAGGTGGGTAAGCTGGCATGGAATGGGTGACATGCACCAAATAGAGGG
The DNA here is from genome assembly GCA_033782935.1 of Petrolisthes cinctipes. Taxonomy (NCBI): domain Eukaryota; kingdom Metazoa; phylum Arthropoda; class Malacostraca; order Decapoda; family Porcellanidae; genus Petrolisthes; species Petrolisthes cinctipes. The sequence goes on along the minus strand of JAWQEG010000382.1, from coordinate 2,849,426 downwards.
TCGGTTTAATGCCGAAAAATATATTGATATTTTAAACAACTTCTTTCTGCCCTCATTTGCTGCCAGCAACCACCCCTTTCCTCCTGGTCCAGTTTATTTTGACCAGGACAGATGCCCAGTTCATCAGGCTCGCGTGGTCCAGGAGTGGTTCCAACAGCACCCTCAATTTCAGCTCCTGCCCTGGCCTAGTAAGGGTGCAGACTGCAACCCCATAGAAAATATATGGGGTTCAATGGTAACATCGTGGGAGCCTGAACGGGAAGCATATTCCGAAACTGTTGTTAATTTCGGCCCTATCTAAATTATCAGCCAATCAGGCGCCTTTCTCTCGTCATGACGTCACCTCCGATTGACCAATCACACTCTTCCAAAGGTATGACGTCATAGCGTCGTTCACTCCAACGTATGCGATTACACCAATTATTATTATTGTGCATAATAATACTAATAATGATTATTATAATACGTTATTATTATTATGCATAAATATCAGCCAAAGAAGTGCACTCTCGAGCATAATGTCTGATCCAGTTTTTATGCGTTATTGCCGCCATGACGTATCTGCTGCATGCGCCACAGACCCAGAGTTGCCAATTTAGCGCTTTTGAAGCTAGATTCGGCACTTTATAGAACAATATACTGTAGCTCTTACAATTCGGCTTTAGCGCCATTTGGCTGCTGCTTTTCTGTGTTTTTGTTGCTCATTTCTTGGTGGTTTTAATTATTTCAGAGTCCTGACATAATAAAGAGTAATAAGTAAATAACAATCAGAAGGTTTTGTGGGACATTTATCAAAAATAGCGCCTTTTTAGCGCTTTTTGGGAGTAAGTTTAGCGCCTTAAGAAATTTCCAGTTGGCAACTCAAGACCAGTTTATTTATACTACCATACTATACTATACTACTGTACTACTATACAGGTGTATTATATCAATAAAGTTGGTGTGCATATCACTTTGTAACCTACAACTAAATTGTAGTACCAATTAGAATAATAGCCAGGTTGACCCTTTACGATATACAAAAATACAAATGGAAAGCTGTTAAGCAATATTTCAGTGCAAATTGCCAGGAGATTGAATAACCCCACAAAGATAAAGGACCTCGATGCTCCATGATGTTGGGTATAATCAAAGGGAGAGAAAACACAAGAAAGACCTTAGTTACCATCATTTATTTTCAGTCTTATCTACAATCAAAATCATCCCACCGTTATTTCACGAAATAAATGAGGTACAGTAAAGAGCACTAATAACTAATTAGGTGTGCTTGGAATACCTAGAGACCGTAAATAAATGCACAATAAGATCTCCATTGGAATTACAGTACTTCGTTGGTGAATTGTACTGTTCAAAGCTTCAACCAAAGCTATATACCTTAGTGCTCGTGACTGTATAATGAAAAAATGACAGCTGTCGTAAAGGAGTGCAATGTGTTTATATTATTTATTTTTTCACGACGAGGATAAGCGCGAGTCATTAGTTAATCGGAATATGACATCATGACACAAGAGAAGCTCGTGTGTCTTGAGAGGCTGATATTTCAGATAGTCACTTTTTTCACTTCAACTTAATTTTTAGTTCATTTTTTATTGGACTGACACATTTTTTACTATAATGTTAATCCTCTACCATTATTCCGTTTGAATTCAAAGAACCATGTAAATATTTACTGAAATTAATGAGGTATAAAGAAATAAATGACCACTTCTACCGTGAAAAAGTGCAATGTCTTATAATAATAAAAGCAAGCTATGACGTCATACCTTTCGGAGTGTGATTGGTTAATCGGAGGGGACGTCATGACGAGAGAAAGGCGCCTGATTGGCTGATATTTTAGATGGTGCCGAAATTATATTTATATATAAAGCTTGAGATCACAGAAAACACAATCTCTTTCCACATGGGAGCCTGAACATACAGAAAGCTGTTCAGATATGGTTCTATGAAAAATACAAATCATACATGTTCTTAATTAATCACGTTCTCGGCCACTCAGGTGGAAGGAACTACTACGTGATAGTGCATATTTTCCCAAACTATATCGGAGATACAAATATCACGTATGTATTCATGACACAAATGCATTAAATTATGGTAATAAAGGGAAAACAAAAAGTTTCATATAGAGCTTCTGCTTGCTATAATAATTCTCTTTGATCATATTATGAATTATGACCTTAACAGGTTATTTATTTCTCTTATATACTTATCACCGTTTAAAGTGGCCAATTACCTGTTACTATTTCCAGTGAAGACGAAGACGCTACAAAACATACACCATTACTGTTTTCAAGTTTAGCTATATAGGTCACTAATGGAGACATCGATATCCTATCAAGTATACTTTTCATCATTATTTTTTTTATTTTCTAGTAGTATTAACATAAGACAAAATTGCGTATTATTCATGCTGATTGATCAGTATCCTACATTCGGCATAATAACTGCTGGTCTGTTTATTAGGATGTCATGTCAGTTTTCAAGGTATCCCTTGTGATTCCTTTCATACTCCATCTATATAGACGACACGATTAGAGATATTGTCTCAGCATTCGGGATTGAAGAAAATTATGCACGTTAAAACTGACTAGTACGATATATATATATATATATATATATATATATATATATATATATATATATATATATATATATATATATATATATATATATATATATATATATATATATAATTTTTTTTTTTTTTTTTTTTTCATTAGTAATCACAAGTACACGTGATTTATATAATTGCAGAATAACTCGCAAGGAAAATGAAAAACGGAATACCAAGCTTTCGTCTATTTCTCAAGACATCTTCAGGGTAATACAGAGGAATGAGTGAAGGCAGTGTATTTATATCCCAGCCTGGACCCCTACATAGTTACCAACGATCACAATATGTCCATCCAAGCCCATTCTTAGCATGCTGCTTTTCACGTCATTGTGAATTACCACTCCAAGCCCATTTGTTTCATCTCAAAATCATTTCCCAGTGACAAATACATACACATTACTATGAACAACATATGAACTACACTTACACAAAACTAACAAATATAACATAAGAATACAAAATAGTAAATTAATAAAAAATATCTTATACCTAGTGGGGGTGGCAATACGTATGAGAGTATGTGTTGGCCCTACCCAGTAGAAGGACTACTAGAGGGTATAGGTGAGGTCAAGTCAGGTGAGGTGAGTTCAGGTCACACCACCCCTTACAGCGTCACACAACTCTCTTGCTTTCTTTATTTTTCCATCTTTAAATAATATATTTAGCAGAAATTTATCCATTTTATATAGTCCATCATTTAAATTCATAGTGTTATTTGATCTTATTAATACAGTCTCAACTATTAACCTCTCGACATTGGAGTTTGATTTATATACATTTTTTGCTTCATTCCAGTTAATACAATGATTATAATTTTCTACATGTTTAAAAATACCACTGGATTCCTGTCCTGTTCTAACCGAATATTTGTGTTGTTTAATTCTCTCTTCTAAAAGTTTTCCTGTTTGGCCAATATATACATCATCACATGACTTACACGGTATTAAATATACACTACCAGCATCAACTGAAGGGCTATTTTTGATCAGTGAAGATTTCAAAGTTTTTTCATACCGAAAGACTACTTGAATATTTAGGTTACGTAGTATACGAGTTAAAGGAGTTAGATTTTGGTGGAATGGTAAAGCAAGTATGTGTTTCTTTTCAAAAGGCTCTCTATTACAACTACCATAATATGTCTTTTTAGCCTTATTTAGACATATATCTGTGAATTCCTTAGGGTAGCATAATTTATTGGTTAAATTATAAATGTAGTTAAATTCCTCATCGAGAAATTCAGGGTCACAAATTCTTAAGGCTCTCAAAAACATACCAGCAAATGTTGACTCCTTAACTTTTGTATGGTGATTTGAATAATTATGAATGTATATACTTTGAATTTAAAACCAATACCGTTGTTTATAATCATTGTGTCTAAAAAGGGTAATTTACCATCACTTTCTTTTTCAATTTTGAATGAAATGGAAGGTACTAGATTATTGAGTTGCCTTAAGAAATTGTGAGGATTTTTGGCAGAAGGCCACAAACACAAAATATCATCAACATATCTGAACCACGGTAATCTAAATTTACAAATTTTTGGCAAAAATTATATATATATAATCACTCGCAAGGAAAATATAAAAGGAATACCAAGCTTTCGTCTATTTCTCAAGACATCTTCAGGGTAATGCAGAGGAACTTTTTTTTTTTCTGGCCTATCGACCTTGGTGTTGGTCATTAAGGCCTTTATTTTATTTTATTTATTTTTATTTTATTTTATTTTTTGAAATTTATTTGTTATTTTATTTATTTATTATTATTTTAAATTGAACTTCTTGCATATTATTTTTATGCATTTATTAATTATTATTATTATTATTATTATCATTATTATTATTATTATTATTACATTCAAACTTAAAACTAAACTTATACTAATTGATGGTGTGTTTTGTAAATTTATACAAATAAAATATTTCTTAATTTTACATCCTAGCTAATAAACTAATCTATGTGCCTACTCAACCAATAGCTAGCTAGACTAATACCTATTCCAGCCAATCACTAAACCTAGACAGACAAATCGCTAAACCTATTTTAGACAATCGCTAAACCTAGCTAATACATCATAATATACAATATATACAACACATAATTTATAACATTGATAATTGAAAAATAGACATACAAAATGATAACAATAGAAATAAAAAAGTCACATCACTCTGATCAGTTCGGTCTCCCTCAAGAAAGTCATCAATTTATCAGTCACACCACCATCCCCATCACCTAAGAGAGCTGAGAGTGTGAAGGGGACTTTTACTGCATCACAGTAACTTATGAGGGAAGCACGTTCCCCCACAAATCGCCGACAATGCAGGATGATATGACTGATAGATAACACCGCATTGCAGGTGTTACAATGCGGTGGAAAACGTTTGTCTATATATGGTTCTAAATGGGTTATTCTGGTGCAGTTGGTTCTAATTCTTGCCAGGATTCGTTCTTCTAATCTGTTGGGCCGGTTGGCAGTGGCCCAATTACCCAGTTGAGGCTTGATGGTGTTGATGTTAAGTCTGGTCCACTGACCTTGCCACAGAAGATTTATTGATTTCTTTCCGAGGGATAGACACGACTGTAGATCACGAGGGACGTCCCAAGTAACCTCGAGCTCTACAGCCGATTTTGCAAGTAAGTCTGCCCGTTCATTGCCATAGACACAACAATGCCCGGGCACCCAGATCAGAGTGAAGGACTTGTTGCATAAGTGCAACTTATTAATGATGCGACCCTGAATTTCATTAGAAATAGTTTGACATGAGTTAATTGCCTGAAGGGCTGACTTGGAGTCTGAGAAAATTACTATTGAATCATGACGAGAATATAGTGCATAGTCTATGGCTTTGTCAATTGCAAAAAGTTCTGCTGTAAACACAGATGTATGTATCGGCAATCTATACCTAAGTTTACATTCACTCGACCATACACTCGAACCCACACATTCATCCGACATGGAGCCGTCAGTGTACACGTGATGAGACCCCAGGTGACTGCGGACTATACCACCAAGCAGGTGGTGTATCTCCAACTCCGGCGCCTTTTCCTTCGATGATGGTAACCACGATGTGTTGACGCCGAAGTTGGGTGTCTCCCACGGTGGTATCTTGGTGGTGATGAACTTGTCGCAGTCCCCGAGGTCTATTTGTAGTTGTTCTAGTTGGTGGAGGCGTACAGCCAGTGGCCTCCGTCTTCCGTGGTGAAGGTAGTGATGTTGTTGAAGGGAGGCACTGGCTACGTTACCGATCTCCGACTTCCTGATGGTAGACATTGCGGTGTTGATGGCGAGTTGATCCCGTCGAAGTCGGAGAGGAGGTATGTTCGCCTCCACCTCCATCCTAGCTACACGTGTACACTTCAGAGCTCCCAAACACACCCATAAACATTTATTCTGGTACACATCCAATCTTCCTAGCGTTGTATCTGATGCCGATCCATACACCTGTGAGCCATAGTCTAGCTTTGTACGAATAAGGGTCTTATACACTATTAATAAAAATTTCCTGTCGGCTCCCCATGCAGAGGAACGAGTGAAGGCAGTGTATTTATATCCCACCCTGGACCCCTACATAGTTACCAATGATCACAATATGTCCATCCAAGCCCATTTGTTTCATCTCAAAATCATTTCCCAGTGACAATTGTTACGTGTGTGTGAATTATTATCATTGATTTATAAGTGTTGCTATCTACTTTTGACAGTGACTGTGGATGTGGTAGTGAGTGTGGTAGCAGAGGCCCCACACCCGGATGTATTGTGTGCGAATTTAATTCACTTATTATTCCATTTTCTTTAAGTGTTGGTGTCGTAAGGTTGAGTATGTCATAACCAGCTATATTCTCTAGATTCGCACGCTTTTTCTCGCCTTCTCTTGCAAGTGGCGTGATGAGCGTCCGTTTTCATTACTTAAGACTTCCCATAGTTTCTTGGGAGGGAACGTATGAGTATAGTGTGTTTAAGTCTGTGTTAACGAACAGGTTCGGAGACGTTCCTGTAGCTTTGTTCTAACTTGCTCACTCTTCTTTGTCGAGCCAATGGTATATAAGGGCGAGGCTTATGCCTTGTTGCTTTAGATATTCTTGGAAACTGGGACGACAAGCTTGTATTGTGTTTTGTAAGTGATTGAGTGTGGTAAGATTCGGGAGGAGACACGCCGACGTATTATTTTGTTAAGTATAATTGTTCTATTTCTACTTTCTTCTCACAAGTAACTTAGTGGTCACTCTCGTATTATTACTATTACTACTATATATATATATTTGGGTATTGATTCTTTTATTATTATATAATTATATGTGTGTGTGATGCATTGATGATTATTTACTATATATGCCAGTGAAGTGCTGATATTATTGATAGACTACTTCTATGCTTACGTGTGTGCCTAGAGCCTTGTATTAAAGTGATGGCACAGTGGTAGTAAGTTGTTGTGTGATTATTGCGAGTGTATTATATGTATTTTGGGTGCTCTGTCTCACGTTCTGTCATAGTTGGGAATCCTGATTTCATTTATAATTCTTTCTGTGTTACTTGTATGTCTTTGTGTTAGTTCATATTGTCATTATATATTATAGAAAATCCGAGTAGTTTCTCTATCATCATTTATTCTTTTATAACCGAATCTGGGTATATGTATGGACGGTTTCTTTAGGGTTGAGTTAGCATTCTTTCACATAGGCTGGGTTTGTCTTTTTACTTATTCTTCATAACTTATAGTCAGATACCTGCCACCCAGTGCAGGTATATATATAAATATATATATATTTATATATATATATATATATATATATATATATATATATATATATATATATATATATATATATATATATATATATATATATATATATATATATTTATATATATTTATATATTTATATATATATATATATATATATATATATATATATATATATTTATATGTATATATATATATATTTATATGTATATATATATATATTTATATGTATATATATATATATATTTATATGTATATATATATATATTTATATGTATATATATATATATATATATTTATATGTATATATATATATATATATGTATTGTTACGTCCCCAGTCCCGGGCCGACTGAAGCACGCAATCAGATTAATCACAAACCAAAGGAAGAGCAAACTTAAACACTTGTAAAGCTTCAAAGCTTTATTTTGTCCTTTTCTCTAAAGCCTATATCTCTATCTCACCCCCACACACCCACTGATCTTACCACCCGATCTTACCACTTGATCTTACCCCTGATCTTACCACCCCTTTTTACCACCACCTTTACAATGTCCTCCTAAACTCTGTATAACCTTTTATAGGCATCCTAGAACTACTCTTGGAATATAACAAAATAAAGTAGTGACATCTTCTACCTAGTAGTGAAGATGCCAACACACACTTCTGTACCAAAATACAATGACGATGTGACATAATCCGGGTAGTGAAGATATGTCACATCGTAGTCATCTTCTACTCAATAGTGAAGATGTTATTATCAAAACATAAAGGGCAATGTGACATAATCCTTCCCTGTATGGGTAGTGAAGATGTCACACCATAACACATGGATAGTGAAGATGTCACACCGTAACACCCCCTTTCCAGTTTTTAGATGTGAGTTCTCCCTTAGGAGGACTCTCATCGTATATTGTTATAACACATGGTGGATAAATTATAATTTTCTCTGATATTTCTTTGTCCCAGAATTCGTCATCATCTTCATCTTCATAATCGTCATCATCTCTATCATCATCACTTTCTTCTTCGACTTCATCGTTTCTTCTTCAACTTCATCGTTTTCTTCTTCTTCAACTTCATTTTCTTCTTCAACTTCATTTTCTTCTACTTCATAATTTTCTTCTTCAACTTTATCACTTTCTTCTACTTTATTTTCTTCGTCTACTTCCTCCTTTTCTGCATCAGAATCTTCATCCTTCTTCAAATCCTCCTTTTCTACTACAAGATCAGCCAACACTTCTGCCTCGCAATCAGCACCACTTATCTTCGTAGGCCTCACCATGTCAGACTCCACTTCCTCAAATAATGTATTTAGACCCATCTCATATTCAATTTTCTCCCTATTTTTCTTCTCCATCTCTCTATACTCGTCCACATCTTCTTCCTTTTCTTTTCATTTTCCTCTTTCTCTTCCTCCTCAGTGGTTTCAGTGGTTTCTTCCTCAGCGTTTTCGGTGGATTCTTCCTCAGCATTTTCAGTGGTTTCTTTCTCAGCGTTTTCAGCAGTTTCTTCCTCAGCGTTGCTCTTATCCACCAGCTGTTTAACTTCTTCGGTGTTGCTAGCTTCCTTCTGCTTGCTGGCATCATTAGATACGATCTCCTTTTCTTCCATATGTTTCCGTTTTCTTCTTTTCTTGCTGTTCCTTATTTTCCTCACCACCTTCCTTGGCTTCCTTCTTACAATCTTCTGCATTATCACTGTTATCGTTGTCTTTGCTCTTTCTTTCCTCAAACATAGTCTTCAACTTGGCTTCTGCGGCTACTCTTCTTTTGCTTTCCATGAGTATCCTCCATTCTAAATACTTCCTCCTCTGACTCGCTGACATACAGTTTACCTCATGTTCAGCTGGACCCCTTCCACTTCTCGCTTCCAGATTTTTAAGCTCGAGATCTGCTTGAGCTAGCTTCTCATTCTCCTTCTGCAATTGCATTTCCAAGAGCCTCATCTTTTGCACTTGTTCCATACTTGCTAATACACCTTTTGGTCGCAATTTTCTCACTAACTCTCTCTGCATGCCCTCTTTTAGCTTAGCCTTCAGCTCCACATCATAACTTTCTGCTACCTCGTTTA
>JAWQEG010000381.1:222500-484849 GCA_033782935.1 Petrolisthes cinctipes | reverse complement strand
CTTAAGCCCTCTCTCACTAAACAATCCAACACCCTCTGCATCTCCTCCGGCCCATCACACATCAAAACTATATAATTTGCATAATCCAGGTCCAAGAGCTTCCCATTCTCTCCCCAGAGTATACCTGCACCAGTTTCTATACCAACCCTTTTCATTACGTAATCTATGACCAATACGAACAACAAAGGCGACAAGATGCCACCCTGAATCACACCTGACTTGACTTCAAACGGATCACTCATACAACCATCAATCATCACTTTACAAAATGTGCCATCATGCATGTTCGTAACGACCTTCACAAACACCTCCGGTATTCCATAAAGCCTCATAATCTTCCCCATAGTCCCTCTCGAAACACTATCAAATGCTTTTTCGAAGTCAACAAAGCAAAAGCTCAACGGAACTCTCATTTCATTTACTTGTTGCATTAAATGCCTAATAATAAAAATTTGATCATTACAACCACGTCCCTTTCTAAAACCGGCCTGCTCGTTCCTAAGTATATCATCAACCACTGGCTCCAGCCTATTTAACAACACTCTACTAAACACTTTCAAAGCTATCGGTGACAAAGTGATTCCCCTCCAATTACCACATTCACTCAGGTCTCCTTCCTTATTATTATTATTATTATTATTATTATTATTATCTTGAGCCTGAATTTAGAATATAAACGAGTAGAGAACGCTTTTCAGCATGTATTTCACTTGGAATTTGTAAATTGTTGTAGCACCGAGAGAGAGAGAGAGAGAGAGAGAGAGAGAGAGAGAGAGAGAGAGAGAGAGAGAGAGAGAGAGAGAGAGAGCCCCAAATGAGGACTTTTCGGGTGTTTTTGTGGTGAATATGCAAGACGTTATGAGTCGCTAGAGGTGGTGGGAGGGAAGTGGTCGATCCGAAAGAGTGAGGGACTGTGATATGTAATGGCCCCGGTTCGATTCTCATTCTCTTTTTTTTTAATATTCTAGCACTGAGTAAAGCATGTACAGATCGCTTCTGTGACGGACCTCCAAATATCGAATTATCGGGTGTTTTGAGCCTCAATTTGGTATATATATATATATATGTATATATATATATATATATATATATATATATATATATATATATATATATATATATATATATATATATATATATATATATATATATTTTTTTTTTTTTTTTTTTAAATACCGAGACCCCAAAATATCGAATTATTCGCGTCTGTTCATCGCCTACATTTGTGACGATAATAATAATAATTGTGTCGGTGGCCTAGTGGTTGGAGTGAGGTGATTATGAATTGGAAGGAACCACCACTGGTTCGACTCTGGTCGTGTATTTTGAAAATATTCTCTCTCTCTCTCTCTCTCTCTCTCTCTCTCTCTCTCTCTCTTTCTGTGTGTGTGAGTTTGTGTGTTTCAGATAGATAGATAGATTGATTGTATTAATTGATTAATTGGCTGATCGAATATTAATATTATTATTAATATATATATTTTTTTAAATTATTATTATTATTATTATTTGAGAGTGTATGCATGTATGTATGTATGTTCAGAGGCACACACATACAGAGAGAGAGAGAGAGAGAGAGAGAGAGAGAGAGAGAGAGAGAGACAGAGAGAGAGAGAGAGAGAGAGATTCTGTTGTTAATAAACTGTTTGAATTTAAATATGATTTTAAGACAGAGAGAGAGAGAGAGGACTCTCTCTCTCTCTCTCTCTCTCTCTCTCTCTCTCTCTCTCTCTCTCTGATGAATAGATAGAGAGATAGATAGATAGTGTTATATATATATATATATATATATATATATATATATATATATATATATATATATATATATATATATATATATATATATATATATATATATATATATATATATATATATATATATATATATATATATAACACTATCTAACACTATATTGTATATATATATATATATTATTAGCTTCATTATCATCATCATTATCATCATCATTATCATCATTTTCCTCCTCATCATCATTATCATCATTATCATCATCATTATCATTATCATCATTAATACCATTATCATCATTATCATTATCATAATCATCATTATCATCATCATCATTATCATCATTATTATCATTATCATCATCATTATCATCATCATCATCATTATCATTTTCATCATTATCATCATTTTTCTCATCATTATCATTATCATCATCATCATTATCGTCATCTTAATCATCATCATCATTATTATCATCAATATTATCATCATTATTATTATCATCATCATTATAATTATTATTATTATTATTATTATTATTATTATTTGAGTGTATGTATGTATGTATGCATGTATGTTCTGACATACATACATACACACAGAGAGAGAGAGAGAGAGATTCTGTCGCTAATAAACTGTTTGAATTTAAATATGAGAGAGAGAGAGAGAGTCAGCCCTTCCCTACTATTTATTTACGGATAACTATATTATTTTTCCATATTTGTTTTTGTATAATAGAAAACGTGTATTTATATTGTATAACTAAACTATTTTATTATTATTATTATTATTAATATTATTTCTCACTCTCACTTATATACTCTCACACACACACTCTCTCTCTCTCTCTCTCTCTCTCTCTCTCTCTCTCTCTCTCTCTCTCTCTCTCTCTCTCACACATATTATTACTGTTATTATTATTATTACTATTATTATTATTATTATTATTGTTGTTATTATTATTATTATTATTAACATTATATACAGATCCAAAAATATTGAATTATCAGGTGTTTTGAGCCTGAATATGTGATATAAACGGGTACACAAGATGCATGCACATATCGATTTTGGGCACCTAAAATATGGAGTTTCTGCATGTATTGGGCCTGTATGTTAAAAATATTCTAACACTGAGTAGGCATGTACAGATCGCTCCTTAAACCCAAAAATATAGAATTTTCGGGTGTTTTGATCTCGAATTTGAGATATAAACGGGTACAGAAGATGCATGCACATATCGACTTTGTGCACCAAAAATATCGATTTTTAGCATATTTTTGCCCTATATTCTGATAATATTCTAGTAATGAGTAGGCATGTACAGATCGCTTCAGGGACCCAAAAATATCGAGTTTTAGTGTGTTTTGAGATTGAATTTGAGATATAAACGGGTACTGAAGATGCATGCACATATCGACATTGGGCACCTAAAAATAGATTTTTAGCATGCTTTGGGTCTGTATTTTGAAAATATTCTGTCACTGAGTAGACATGTACAGATCGCTTCTGGGACCCAAAAATATAGAATTTTCGGGAGTTTTGAGCCTCAATTTAGGATATAAACGGGTACAGAATATGCATGCATATATCGACTTTGGACACCTAAAATATCGATTTTTAGCATGTTTTGGGCCTATATTTTGAAAACATTCAAGCACTGAGTAGGCATGTACAGATCGCTTCTGGGACCCCAAAATATCGAATTTTCGGGTGTTTTGAGCCTGAATTTGAGATATAAACAGGTACTGAAGATGTATGCATAGATCGACTTTTTGCACCTACAATATCGATTTTCAGCATGTTTTGGGCCTGTATCTTGAAAACATTCAAGCACTCAGTAGGCACGTACAGATCGCTCCTTGAACCCAAAAATATCGAATTTTCGTGTGTTTTGATCTCGAATTTGAGATATAAACGGGTAAAGAATATGCATGCATATATCGACTTTGGACACCTAAAATATCGATTTTTAGCATGTTTTTGCCCTATATTTTGAGAATATTCTAGTACTAAGTAGGCATGTACTGATCGCTTCTGGGACCAAAAAATATCGAATTTTCGGGTGTTTTGAGCCTGAAATTGATATATAAACGGGTAGCCTACTAATGATGCATGCACATATCTACATTAGGCACCTAATATATCGATTTTTAGCATGTTTTGGGCCTGTATTTTAAAAAATATTCTGTCACTGAGTAGACATGTACAGATCGCTTCTGGGACCCAAAAATATCGAGTTTTCGGGTGTTTTGAGCCTGAATTTGAGATATAAACGGGTACAGAAGATGCATGCACATATCGTCTTTGGGCACCAAAAATATCGATTTTTAGAATGTTTTGGGCCTATATTTTGAAAATATTTAAGCACTGACTAGGCATGTACAGATCGCTCCTTGAACCCAAATATATCGAATTTTCGTGTGTTTTGATCTCGAATTTGAGAAATAAACGGGTACAGAAGATACATGCACATATCGACTTTGGGCACCAAAAATATCGATTTTTAGCAGGTTTTTGCCCTATATTTTGATAATATTCTAGTACTAAGTAGGCATGTACAGATCGCTTCTGGGACCAAAAAATATCGAATTTTCGGGTGTTTTGAGCCTGAATTTGAGATATAAAAGGGTACTGAAGATGCATGCACAGATCGCTTCTGGGACGCAAAAATATCAAATTTTCGGTTGTTTTGAGCCTGAATTTGAGATATAAACGGGTACAGAAGATGCATGCACATATTGATTTAGGGCACATAAAATATCGATTTTCAACTTGTTTTGTGCTTGTATTTGAAAATATTCTAACACTGAGTAGGCATGTACAGATCGCTCCTTGAATCCAAAAAAATCGAATATTCGTTTGTTTTAATCACGAATTTGAGATATAAACGGGTACAGAAGATGCATGAATATATCGACTTTGGACACCTAAAATATTGATTTTTAGCATGTTTTGGGCCTATATTTTGAAAACATTCAAGCACTGACTAGGCATGTACAGATCGCTTCTGGGACCAAAAAATATCGAATTTTCGGGTGTTTTGAGCCTGAATTTGAGATATAAAAGGGTACTGAAGATGCATGCACAGATCGCTTCTGGGACGCAAAAATATCAAATTTTCGGTTGTTTTGAGCCTGAATTTGAGATATAAACGGGTACAGAAGATGCATGCACATATTGATTTAGGGCACATAAAATATCGATTTTCAACTTGTTTTGTGCCTGTAATTTGAAAATATTCTAACACTGAGTAGGCATGTACAGATCGCTCCTTGAATCAAAAAAAATCGAATATTCGTTTGTTTTAATCACGAATTTGAGATATAAACGGGTACAGAAGATGCATGCACAAATCGACATTAGGCACCTAAAATATCGATTTTTAGCATGTTTTGGGCCTGAATTTGGAAAATATTCTGTCAATGAGTAGACTTGTACAGATCGCTTCCTGGTCCCAAAAATATCGAATTTTCGGGTGTTTTGAGACTGAATTTGAGATATAAACGGGTACAGAAGATGCATGCACATATCGTCCTTGGGTAACAAAAATATCGATTTTTAGCATGTTTTGGGCGTATATTTTGATAATATTCTAGCAAGGAGTAGGCATGTACAGATCGCTTCTGGGACCCAAAAATATCGAATTTTCGGGTGTTTTGAGCCTGAATTTGAGATATAAACGAGTACTGAAGATGCATTCACATATCGACATTGGGCACCAAAAATATAGATTTTTAGCATTTTTTGGGCCTATATTTTGAAAATATTTAAGCACTGAGTAGGCATGTACAGATCGCTTCTGGGACCCAAAAATATGGAATTTTCGGGTGTTTTTAGCCTGAACCTGGGATATAAACGGGTACAGAATATGCATACACATATTGACTTTGGGCAACTAAAATATCAATTTTAGCATGTTTTGGGCCTATATTTTGAAAACATTCAAACACTGAGTAGGCATGTACAGATCGCTTCTGGGACCCAAAAATATCGATTTTTGTGTGTTTTGAGCCTGAATTTGAAATATAAACAAGTACTGAAGATGCATTCACATATCGACATTGGGCACCTAAAATATCTATTTTCAACTCTTTTTGTGCTTGTATTTTGAAAATATTCAAACACTGAGTAGGCATGTACAGATCGTTTCTGGGACCCAAAAATATCGAATATTTGGGTGTTCTGAGCCTGAATTTGAGATATAAACAAGTACTGAAGATGCATTCACATATCGACATTGGGCACCAAAAATATCGATTTTTAGCATGTTTTGGGCCTATATTTTGAAAATATTTAAGCACTGAGTAGGCATGTACAGATCGCTTCTGGGACCCAAAAATATAGAATTTTCGGGTGTTTTGAGCATGAATTTGGTATATAAACGTGTACAGAATACGCATACACATATTGACTTTGGGCAACTAAAATATCGATTTTCAGCATGTTTTGGGCCTGTATCTTAAAAATATTCTAACACTGAGTAAGCATGTACAGATCGCTTCTGGGAACCAAAAATATAGAATTTTCGGGTGTTTTAAGCCTGAATTTAAGATAAAAACGGGTACAGAAGATGCATGTACATATCGACTTTGGACACATAAAATATCGATTATTAGCATGTTTTGAGCCTATATTTTGAAAACATTCTAGCACTGAGTAGGTATGTACAGTCGGCCACAGTTCTGGCTGTTACAGTCAGCACTACAAACTCCAGTTGTCTGAAGTTTGTATCCCTGACTTTTCGAATCATGGGCTCGAAGAGTCTCAGGGTTGAAGAAGTGAGACGGTACAGGGGGCGGAAGAGAGAGGGAGGGAAGGGGGAGGGAGAGGGGGTACAGACGAGAGAGAAGGACGGGGGAGGAGAAAGGGGGACAGAAACGGGTGTGTTTTTCAGTTTGAAAATGATAAAATTTCTCATGATAGGATTACTCAGAGTTGCCACTTATTTCAATACCATACTGTGTGAATCGTGCTACTTAAATAAATATCGATCACAATAGTTATAATTATACACTGGAGTGTTAAAGTAAGCATCATACTGCCTTTCATGGCGTTCTTGGTCACAGTAATTGTTGTTACGGTTTGTTATTGGGTATAAAAACAAGCAGTTATTAGCCTGTTGCCTAGAGATAAACCTCCTCGAGCTACGATCAAATTTTGTTCATACGAAAGTTGAAAATAATTTGTTTATAACAATTAGGGGTGTAATACTACTAGTATTAACAGTACTCGATTTATTAACATTATAGTATAGGTTAAATAACTCTGGCTAAGATTTATACTGTATATTGCCAGACCCATGCTGCCATACAAGGAATGACAAACACTAGGCTATACCAATGCACTTATAATTTCCATAGTTGATACTAAAGATTTTTTTTTTTTATTACGGCGAATTAGGTAAAGCAGACAATATAGTAACGTTATTACACTGGCCAGGTAGTAATAAACTTATACAATCATTGGTCAGAGAAAAAGAGCAGAATCAGTGTTACCGAAAATTGTGGGTTTACTCTCTTTCTCTCTGTCTGTCTGTCTGTCTCGTGACGATGTTATGAAAGCTTTGTTGAATAAATTACTTCACAGAAACATTTCTTTGTTTATCACTAGTATAGTTACTGGAAACCCCCGCAAGAAGGTATGACTTACAATTTTTTTTTTCTTTTTTTTTCGTAGGCAATACTTGAGGGAATTTGGCCACCCTTTGAACCTGAGCCGCTTCCTTTTAAATCTTCACCTGTCTCTCTTTTCCTTCATGCTGGCTGTCCGACCTCAGTTAACATAAGGCACTGTGAAAAAATATCTGCTATCCAAATGTCATGTGATATCTCCGTATCACTGATAACGATAATTGCATTTTATAACTCTTTTACATCCGACGTGGCTATATGGTTTTAATTATCTTTCTCGAAGTAATATAAAAATAAAATTTATCTTTTGAATATTAAGCAATATCTTACATTGGTTGGCTTATGCTATTTTACCCTCCACTCATTCTGTCCCCCTTCCCCCTCTCTCTCCTTCAGCCCACCCTCTCCTCCACCCGGCTCTCTCTCTCTCTCTCTCTCTCTCTCTCTCTCTCTCTCTCTCTCTCTCTCTCTCATTTCTGTCCCCTTTTCTCCTCCCCCGTCCTTCTCTCTCGTCTGTACCCCCTCTCCCTCCCTCTCTCTTCCGCCTCCTGCACCGTCTCACTTCTTCACCCCTGAGACTCTTCGAGCCCATGATTCGAAAAGTCATGGATACAAACGTCAGACAACTGGAGTTTGTAGTGCTGACTGTAACAGCCAGAACTGTGGCCGACTGTACAGATCGCTTCTGGGACACAAAAATATCGATTTTTTGTTTGTTTTTTTAGCCTGAATTTGGGATATAAACGGGTACAGAAGATGCATGCACATATTGACTTTGGGCACCCAAAATATCGATTTTTTGCATGTGTAACATATACATGTATTTGTTATAATTATTAGATGCTGTATATTTAGTTTTGTTAAGATATGATTCGATGAATACATGAATCCATGTTCATGAATCTAATTTTCTGTGTTGTGAAAACTGTATGAAACTGTTTTCCTCAGTTCGAGACTTTTGGGGATGATTCATAACATATAATCCGAGGTGATGGAGGAGGAGAGAGTGAGTGTGGAAAGCAGTTCTGTTCTGGATCTCGCCCAGTCAAATACCGGTGGTGGTACAAGTCACTTCAAGTTCTTTCATTTATACCTTATTCTTGATTGTCATAGCTCTCAGTTAACGAGATCTTTTCTACATATCCTCTTGACTTATCCAAGAAACCTTATACCGGTACTCGACTGGGTGACTGACTATTGGTGATAACCCATACTATTCTCGTGCCTCATTTCTTCACCTTGGGAGAACGAAGTGTCTGCAACCCTACAGCTAAGTGTCATTTTGAGAGTCTTTACAGGTGCTTCATTGACTTTATTCTCCCTAACATCCAACTTAGGTTATTCTTTTTGCTACTTGTTATAGTTACCAAACTGGTCACACTGACATACGTTTCCCGCTGAAGTCATATTGACTTTGGAATTTGTTTATGTATCTAAAGATTGATTTGGCACCCTAATAGTAACTTCTAAAATTTTAAACTTTAACCATAATATCCTTAGTGGCTAAGACAGTCTTAAGTGCCAAACCAAGGTTTGATAAGTAACAATTTTTTTTTTAAGTATTAATTTTTTTTAAGTATTATTTTTTTTAAGTAAAATTTTTTTTTAAGTATTATTTTTTTTAAATATCATTTGTTTAAGTTTTAATTTTTTTTTTAAGTATTATTTTTTTAAGTATATATATTTGTTTTTGTATTACTTTTTTTTAAGTATTAATTTTGTTTATGTATTAATTTTTGTTCAGTATTATTTTTATTTTAGTATTTTTTTTAAGTATCAATTTTTTTAAGTACTTTTTTTTGTAAGTATTATTTTTTTTTCATTTTCTTTTTGTAAGTATTAATTTTTTTTAAGTATTAATTTTTTAATAAGTATTAATTTTTTTTAAGTATTATTTATTTAAGTAATATTATTTTTTTATTTATTAATTTTTTTTAGTATTAATTTTTTTAAAGTATTATTATTTTTTTTTTTGTAAGTATTAAAAAAAAAATTGCCTCTTACATGGCAACACTGATTTCACGTCAATAATAACGTCAAAATCCATGATGGCCGCCAGTTTGTTTACATTGAGATGATGAATGTAAAAGTAATAATAATAACAATAGGAGTATTATAAAAAAAAATGAAATATATTTGAATAAATACCAATGAATATTTAGAATCCAATAACTAGATAAATAAATAAATAGATAATAATAATAATGATAATAATAATAGTTAACACTCATAATCCCTTTTATTTACACCAACCAACATTGCTAATTTCTTCAGTGTTGTCATTTCCAAGGTAATTACCCCAGATTACCATAGTTTGGTGCCATTTAAGGTAAAGTTTGGCCCATTACCGTTTTGTAGCAGTGTTGCCACATCCGGCTAGGTCCCAGTATTCTGCCCCAGTCATTTCCTGTACTTTACCACGGTTATTTCCTGGTAGTTTGACCAGGTTAGATTCCGGTAGTTTGCCCAGATTAGGTCCCTGTGGTCTGATTGCGTCTAGGTTAGGTTAGGTTAGGCTAGGCTAATTTCAAAATGCCCCATTTGAATATGCCCTATCTTGGAAATGTCATAGAAGAAAATAGTCTTAGAATGGGTCTAAATAAGTGGGTAATTAAAGTAGAAAAAACGTACATGATAACGGCAGTTGTTTCAATATTTACCGTATTTTGCCACGGTCCTTACCACGTTTAGTTCCCGGTAGTTTGCCCAGGTTAGGTTCCGGTAGCTTACTGCAGTTTAGGTTAGGAGGGGAGACCACACTCTGACATGATAATTTTGGCCTAAATTTTGCATTTATCAATTCCATGCTAAATATGTTCTTTGAGGTCCTACGCATCATGTAGTAGCAACCAAACTTGCTTATCAGCCTTCAAACCCCTCCAACCCCCCCCCCCCAAACTACCCCCAAACACTCGAAATTCCATTTTTATTTCCTATGTTATATATGGTCATTGAATTAGTAATTTGATTAGTATTATTATGTCCCCCATCCCCATAAACCCCACCCCATAACCCCCTACCCCATAAACCCCACCTAATAACCCCCACCTTACAACCCACAACCCCATAAACCCCACCCCATAACCCCCACCCCACAACCCCCACCCCATAACCCCCAACCCCATAAACCCCACCCCACAACCCCCAACCCCATAACCCCCACCCCACAACCCCTACCCCACAACCCCCACTCCAAAACCCCCACCCCACAACCACCATCCCATAACCCCCACCCCACAACCCCCTCCCCACAACCACCATCCCATAACCCCCACCCCACAACCCCCTCCCCACAACCACCATCCCATAACCCCCACCCCACAACCCCCACCCCACAACCCCCACCCCATAACCCCCACCCCATGAACCCCACCCCACAACCCCCAATCCCTTAACCCCCACCCCACAACCCCCAACCTCATAACCCCCATCCCACAACCCCCACCCCACAACCCCCACCCAACAACCCCCATCCCATAAACTACACCCTATAACCCCCACCCCATAATCCCCACCTCATAACCCCCACCCCATAATCCCCACCTCATAACCCCTAACTCATAACCCCCAACCTTATAACCCCCACCCCATAACCCCCAACCCATAACCCCCAACCCCATAAACCCCGCCCCATAACCCTCAACCCATGATCCCCACCCCATAAACCCCACCCCATAATCCCCACCTCATAACCCCCACCCCATAACCCCCACCTCATAACCCCTAACTCATAACCCCCAACCCCATAACCCCCACCCCATAATCCCCAACCCATAACCCCAATCACATAACCCCCACCCCATAACTCTCTCCCCCTAACTCCCAATCCCCAACCCCATAACCTCCAACCTTGTTCACTACCCATATCGCGACCCTTCTTCACACGGTCAACCACGGCTGATAAGGAGGCCTACCCCTGGCCAGGCTGCATTCAAATTACACGTAGATGTCTTCAATACACACTCTATTCATTTTCTGAACAGTCGTAGACTATATAACAAACCCATATACAAATACACATACATGTGTGTGTGTTTTTTTTTTTTATGTAGAATACTCTATATGAAACTCACTGTGAATGAAAAAAGGAAAAAAACAGAAATGTAATATGAAATTAGCCTTTACCCTCAAGTTGTCTCAAAGGATTCAGAACGCGACCATAAACAGCGCATCCTACCACTACCACTTTCCTTCACTTTTACTCCAGACTCTGTCGAGTATTATTGTACGAGCTCAAATCAAGCAAGCAAGCAATCTTTTTCTCAAGATGGGACCCAAGTCAAAGCTTAGAAGAAAGATGGCTGATATAGCGAGGAAGAAGAAGGAGAAGGCCCTGGCTGCTATTGCAGAAAAAGCAGGGGAGCAACCACAACCCCAGCAACAACCAGGACCATCAGGGGAGCAACCACAACCCCAGCCACAACCAGGACCATCGGGGGAGCAACCACAACCCCAGCCACAACCAGGACCATCGGGGGAGCAACCACAACCACAAGAGGAGGAGACAACCCAAGTGTCACCAGCCGCTGTGAAGAGACGGCTGCGAGAAAGTATCGCTGTTCCTCTTGACAGAGTGAAAGACGAATATGTCATGATTTCGAAGAGAAAATTGTTCCAAAATTTCAAAAAAAAATGTGAAAAGTGTAGAAATATTGCATTGGGTATCCCCAGTGTAGGAAGGCGACTTGGTGCAGCGAACAAAAATCGTGTGCGAGTGTAGTGTGTGTGGCGAGACGTCTGTTGCCTGGACCTCCTTCAGGTACGAACCACAGGGCAAGTATGATATGAATATGAAGTTCGTAGAATTTGGCCTAGAAAACAATGGCTATAAAACACTTGAAGACATGGAAAAAGTGTTCGAGATGAAAATAATGTCAAGTACCAGGTTCTTTTACATTGCCCGAGAAATTGAGGCAAAAGGAATCCAAGATGGTGAAGTGAGTTTGAGACGAGCACGGGAACTCGTCCATGAATATCTTGAAAATGAACAACCAGGTTCTCCTGAAGTGAAGAATATAACAGTGACATGTGATGGTTCCTGGTCAAAGAGAGGGTTTGTGGCAAAGTTTTGTGTGGTACCAGTCATACACTTTGACACAGGACTTGTTGTGGACTATGAAGTATTGAGTAAATACTGCAGAATATGTGAGAAAAATAAAAAAACAGAAGGTGACTGGTATGCTGCACATCAGCCACAGTGCGTAAAAAAACTTTTATGGAAGTTCTCCTGCAATGGAGACAGAGGGTTGGATGAAACTGTGGAAAAGGTCAGTGGAAAAATGTAACTTTCGATATACCACTGTAATTTCAGATGGTGACTCGAAGACCTACTCATCTGTAGTGAAAGAAAAAGTGTATGGAGATGTGGAAATTCGCAAAGACGAATGCATCAATCAAGTTGCAAAGAGAGTTGGGAAGGCATTGAGAGACTATATACAAGAAAAGAGTAGGAAAGGAGAAGGTGTTGGAGGGAGGAGAAGAGGATCCCTGACCCAGGTTACTTTAGGGAAAATCCAGGATTTTTACAGGTATGCCATAATTCGTAACCTGGATGATGTGGAGAAGATGAAAAAGGCAATTTTTGCAATAATTGAACACTGTTGTAGCACCGATGACGATCCTTGCCACGAGCTGTGCCCAGAAGGAGTTGATTCCTGGTGCTTCTTCAACAAAGCTCGAGCTGAAGGAAAGCCTACTGGAAGCCATGACCAGCATATTCACCACCCAATACGCCAAGATCTCAAGGGTGACCTGTACGACTTAATGAGAAAGTACAGCACAGATGAACTCTTGTCAAGGTGCACTGGACGAACACAGAATGCCAATGAATCCCTGAATTCAGTCATATGGAGCAAGTGCTCTAAAACTGTGTGTTATCAAAAGGAGAGGGTGCATTACCTGATTGCTAAGGCCATAACTGAGTTCAACTTTGGATTTGCGCGTTCTGGAGGCCTTGTGTCTTCTGGAAAAATAAGGAAAAAAATTGGAACAGGGCAGGACGTGAAAAAACACAAATTGTTTGAAAGCCGCCAAGAAAAGAAGGAAGAAAGAAGATCAAAGAAACGAAAGGCAATGGAAGAAGAAACGAAGAAAGTCACCAAAGAAGGCACCACATATGAAGCAGGAGCCTTCTAAGCAAGGACGTGAGTAAAAGGGTAGAAGTAGCTGAGGAGGAAAGGGAAGAGCCAATCCCTGGTAAAAATAAACCCCTTTTCGTTGAGTCAGCTACTTCCATAATCCCCCAGGGGTGAGACAAGTTACACTTGTCGGTAAAGGCTAATTATATAGGTAAATAAACAAATAAATAATGAATAAGTGAATGATCATACAAATAATTGCAGTGTATGCACACACACACACACAAATTAAATAAGACCTCCCATACCCATCTCAAATCTCATTCTCCCTTCTCAGTCCATCATATGAACTGTTTATTATTCATAATGCATCATAATATTTTGCTATATAGCATAATATATCATAATATATCGTTATATGTATCATACTGTGCTGGTATATGTCAGTGATGAACGAGGAATAAAGATTCTCGTAGTTATATATGCAAAAATAATAGTTTACCATACATCAGACACATTCTCTATACTTGAGATATGATAGAGTACGGAAAGGAAACGGGGGATACTATTTTAGACTGCCCAACTTTCCTATATCATAAATTCGCAGTTTTCTCAAGACCCACTTTTTCAGGTGCAATTGATAACAGCTCGAACAGTGTTTATGTCATGTTCATGAAGCTTTTCACAAGTGATATACGTATATATGAGCATATTTTGTTGTTTCCATTTCCTTGATAAATGATTACCCTATTTTTGAGGATTTTTTTCATCTCAGGAATTTTATCTCCCTTTTCAAGCGATTTCAATTTCCCATTTCTAGCAGTGATATGGGGTTCTTGGCTCATGACAGTGTTGCTGTATCTAGGGAGAGTGTTCACATAAAGTATGAGGAAGTTCTGAAAAAAAAAAAAAAAAAAAAAAATCCCTCAGTTGGTGAAAAAAATTGGGAAAAATAATATTTGTTGTACGATTTCAATGAAAATTGGTTATTATACGTAAAAACACACGAGGAATACGATGGTAATGAGATTTTGCCTCTACAGTAAAAAGGAGCTGAGTTAGATAGTCAGATTGTGGTTTCCCCTAATTATGTCATGTAAGGTCATACTAATTTCAAAATTTGAATATGACCTAACTTGGAAATGGGGCATTTCCGAATAAAAGTGTTTTAGAATGTTATGAATTTGTGAATAAAGAAGATAAAAATATTGTAATAGAAAATGGCAATAGAATAGATAATTACCGGTTGTTTTTATTACTCATATTTCATAAAAGTTTCCCTTGTCTATACAATTTTTTTTTTGTAATTAAAAAATTGGGTAAATTTTCTGAGCTACACGTGTGAAATTTTCAGACAAAATATTGCTTTTCCAAGATTTTTTCAAGTGATTAGTTCAATTTTTACATCCATTTATTGTGCAAATGTCCTGTTTTTAGACATACATACCTAACCTAACCTAATCTAATCCAACCTAACCCACCCCAACCAAACCCAACCCGACCCAACGCAACCCAACCCGACCCAACCCAATCTAACCTAATCTGGACCATTGCAGACTAGCGGGACCTAACCATAGCAGACTACCAAGACCTAACCTGAACAGCCTATACGGAGTTTCACAAGGTAAGACCTACGGTATATCAAACTTAGGGAAGTTTGACATTAACAACTTATATCACGTTCATACAATATTCAGTTTAAAGCAGAAATATTTATACAATATTCAATTTAATTTAAAGCAGAAATATTCATGCATTATTCAATTTAGTTTAAAGCAGAAATATTCATACACTATTCAATTTAATAAAGGCAGAAATATTGATACAATATCTGGAATAGTTTGGAGGAATCATTGCTCTAAATTTATCACCCAAAACAATGTGCTATATGCCACCTTAAGGAAATCAACCTTTTGTGGTCAATTTGGAGTCAATGTAGTCCTCCAAACTCTCATTATTCAGTAATGTTTTCAGTAATTTTTCATTAAGTTTTCCTGTCTTCTTGTGTTGTTTCAGATTCCCCATCCGGATAATCTTTGGGCATATAATTAATACACCCATATTTATCATTAAAACACACCTGTACTCTTCTGATTAGACCAGCTCCCTCAGTGTCTATTTCTTCATTTTCATGGGAACAGTCTACTTTTCTTTTGATTGAATTACTATTAGGCCCTCTATTTATATTATCAAACCTTGCCATTAACTGTTTAAATAAAGAGTCAAAACCTGTTCCAACAAGTGTTCCATCAATTTCATCTAAAAACGATGCTGGATAAGTTTTAACAATTCTCTCAGCAATTACTGCCAGTGATTTCTTCCCTGGTCTTTCTGAGATTTTTGATATATCATCCACCAACACTCTCACTATCTCTCTTCTAGCAGAAGGCTTAGGTCTCTGTCCTTTTTCTAAGGAAACGAGCAAATTTGTCTTTGAAAATCTTTTCCAGGGTATTGTATAATCTTGAGCCCAATGTGATTGGTTGTAGCTTGGCACTGATTTCTCCGTCATCTAGAGCTGAAACAGTTGGCTGAATTGAGTGTGTATCTTCCTGTGATGAGTGTGTATCTTGCTGTGATGAGTGTGTATCTTCCTGTGATGATTGTATATCTTCCTGTGATGATTGTATATCTTCCTGTGATGAGTGTATATCTTCCTTTGATGAGTGTGTATCTTCTTGTGATGAGTGTGTATCTTGCTGTGATGAGTGTGCATCTTCCTGTGATGAGTGTGTATCTTCCTGTGATGAGTGTGTATCTTCCTGTGATGAGTGTGTATCTTCCTGTGATGAGTGTGTATCTTCCTGTGATGAGTGTGATAATTCATGTGATGAGTGTGATAGTTCCTGTGATGAGTGTGATAATTCCTGTGATGCCGGTGCCACTGAAATATTAAGAAAACCTATAAAAAATGTTGGTGTTGATTATGCATAGTACTTAAGCCCATATGCAATAACATGCCCATCCACAACACTGTACATAATTCACACAGTGCTTCCTTCCTTCACTTCTTCCTTCCTGCATTCCATTTTTGTATGAGTTAATTTATAAGAAACATAATTGAGAAGAAAATGAGACAACATTTCATCAAAAAGATGATGTATAAGTATTTTGTGGGTACATGGGAACAATAAGTTACATAACAAGCAACAGTGATACTCTGTTTTAATTGGACCTGCAGTTAAATGACAACCCACATCAAGTGTCTGAATATACAGTACTGTACCGGTACTGTAAAAAAAAAAAAAAAAGATTGGCCAAGTTTGCTAGGACACAACTCATAAGCTAATATAGAATATTACCTGAGTCTTAAATGCAGGCAAGAACTGTACAGTAAGGTAAACTAATCTTAAAAAAATATGGCATGCATTATACTGTACCTTGTTTCCATTTATCAATAAGTTTACGTGCTTGAATCTCTTTCTACATGGGTGTAAGATGGGATGCCTTCACATAGTGAATATCATTAACAGTTTCTACACCAATGCTGATAAGGTGTTCACACACTTCCTCCAGTAACTGTGGAGGAAGGGTTGGAAGAATATTTTTTCAATGGTCTCCTTGATTTCCTCCATCTCCAGTCTCTGATCCCCCCCAACGGGAACGTCCTTGACATGGTAGAGGGGCTTGTGTGTCTCTGAGACCTGGCGAGCTAGACTAGAGGGGGCTCCGGCCCCTGCTCTGCCCCGATTTCGGGGAGAGAGGGCTTCCCATGCTAGTAAGGTCACCAGTGAGAGACCAGACTAAATGGTTCCCATGCATTAGGCTGCCAGTACGGGCCAACAGCGCTGCCCTCCATAGGGACTGCCCTCTAGGGGCCATCCTATGTTGGATGGTTGGGTGTCTGGGCCGGGAGATGTTGGGGAAGCGGGTCTCAGCACCATCGTGGGCATTCTTTCGAGCCATTGGGGCTGCTTTTTAAAACGAGTGGCCCAGTGGGGGAAGAGGTACCCCGCCCACGGCGACCAGCGCTCGGTCCCCTCATCTGCCCGGTAGGTAGTAGCTCTTGGCTCCTGGGGCCAAAAACATCAAATCAATGATATATGGATAAAGAAAAGCCCCAATCTCTTCCTCGAGCGGTGGTCGACCAGGCCCCCGAGACGTCACTCTCTGGTCGTGGTAATATGCAGAAAGCTGCAAATAAGACTAGACCTAGCAGGTTGTGTGTTGTGTCGAAGAACCTGTTAGCGATTTGGACACGTTAATGTTAACGAATGTACTTGCATCCTTTTCCTATGGCGCTATCCACTCCATTTTTAAGTGTTTTGGAGTAGTTCTTCGAATCCGAATCACATATGACAGTGATTGTAGGTCTAATCGGTGCTATATTACTTTCAATACAAATGCTGCTGCCAAAGCAGCATTTGAGGCAAAAGATTCTCTGACGGTGGGGGATACTCATTGTAAAGTTCAGATGATGCGGTCCACCAATGTAGTTGACAGTGACAATGACTACTGCCCTAATATATTTGATGACTCTGTAGAGCATGTCCCAAAGGAATGTCGGGTTCCTACACCCTTTTGGTTTGTGGCTTACTACAGGGAGGGACGTGGTAACCTTATCCATGCTTCCCGGTATCTGGAGAAAGAAATTGGATTATTACCAATGGGCCACATAAAGAAATATGGTACGGGCATTTTAATCAGAGCCAAAGATCTTACACAGGCCATGATGCTCCTCAATCTCCCCTGTCCTTCTGATAGCATGTTTGAATCTATTAAACCACATCGAACATTTAATTATAGCAAGGGGCGTATATATAATGAGGACCTGTATGAATTCTCTGAAGAGGACATTCTCGCTATGTGCCCAGACAGTGTCCAACGAGTAACGAAGATGAAAGGCAGTAAAAATATGATCATCCTCACTTTCTATGGCTCGCATATCCCAGATCGCATTAACATTAACCCCACCTCACTTGATGAAGCCTTTTGTTGAGCGTCCCCTACAGTGTTTCTGTTGTTATGAGTTTGGTCATGGGAGGAGGAACTGCAACAACCGTTCCCGGTGTGGTAATTGTTCTGCTTTTGATTCACATCTTACTTCTGAGTGTCGGTCAGAGAGTTACTGCTTTTAATGCAGAGATGCTCACCCCTTGCGTTCTCGCCAATGTAAGATGTACCTCCTTGAGCAGGATATCCTCCACTTGGCTAATATTCAATTCATTAGCATAGGTAGTGCCAGATGGCAACTCAACTTCAGGCGACAGAAGGATGGTGGTGTGAAGACATACGCCTCCTCCCTTCGCCCTAAATTGGTTGCAGCACCCTCTCAACCCTCTCAAGAGGCAGCTGCTTTCTGCTTTTTGCTCGAGTGAGAATGTTTCTAAGGTTACTCTACATAATAGTTTCTCTGTCTTGGAAACTTTATCAGACACTCATTCTGTTGAACCTTCAACTGATGACAATTCTCAAACTTTAGCTAAAGGTGTCCATGTGGTAGAGGTTCACGCTGCCACACGCTCTCCAAAAAGGAAACTTAAGTCACCTAAACTGCCACAGAGATGCCTTCGTGGTTCCTCTGAGGCACTTGACTCTATAGATATTCCACCTTGTAAGGCAACCATCTCTGTGAACTCATCCATAGTTTCCTCTCAATTTCACCAGAAACGTTTTCGTGGCTCTGATGAATCTCTTGATTCAACAGAAGTTCCTCCTCGCAAGCTTCCTTCGGGATCATCAGAGGGGCGTGAAGTTAATGTGGATGCCACGGATGTTGTTACTTCAAAAGATTCAGTTTCTCTTCCGCTTGAGCAACGGAGTGATTCTACCACCTGTATTATGGATGTTGATGTATCTGCCTGTGTCAGTGATACCACTGCTGTACAGGACAAAACCAATGTAATTGTTTCAAAGAATATCCCAGCTCATATACCTTCATCTTCTAACATATCAGATGCTTCAGGGACTCGTCTACGGGTCCCAATTACTGCCCCACATACTACTCCTCGGGTTCGCTCTTCTTCTAGTGGCCTAGGATTAGACAAATCTTATTGTTTGAGTAAACCCTCAGGTCGAGGTGGTAGTGGGAAGTACCTCCGTGAGGCTTCCCAAAAATCAGTACTAAAGTAACACCGTTTAAGGTCCTTTAGTGGAATTGTGTCCTTCTGTGGGGTGACAGTTCGGTCAACCCCAGGGGTGTTTTATTGGCTTCTTTTATAGAGGATGAGGGATTAGGGGTTTTAAATACGGGAGATGTGACACATTTTAATAGCACTACTGGGACTTTTACCGCCATTGACATTTCCCTCTGCTCACCCAGTGCTCTGTTGGATTTTACTTGGAGAGTGTTGCCTGATTTATATTGCAGTGACCACTTCCCTATACTTTTAGAAGGTAACTGGTACAAACCACAGTCTCGTCTTCCTAGGTGGAAATTAGAGAAGGCTGACTGGCAGTTTTTTTAGAGAGCTAACTTCTTCGGTCTCTTCTGTAGCCGATTTTGGTAGCTCTGACGAGGCTGTAACATATTTCACTGATATGCTCCACTCTGCTGCTCTCAACTCTATCACTAGAACTTCTGGTTACTTTCCCAAACGTCCTGTCCCTTGGTGGTCATCAGTCTGCACCAACGCTGTGCGGGAGAAGCGCGCTGCTTTCTCTCGCCTTCGTCGCAATCGTGGGGACCCAACTCTTTAAGAGGCTTCCGACGGGCAAGGGCTCGGGCTAGACGAGTTTTAAAAGAGGCACGACGTGCATCTTGGAAGGCCTATGTGTCTTCAATTAATACTAAAACTCCACTCACCCAAGTGTTCAGGAGAGTCCGTATGATGGCGAGGAAGTTTTCTCCTAGTTCTCCACCTGTACTTAAGGTCAATGGAATTAAGATCATGGATGGTTTGACAGTGGCCAATACCATGGCGGAGGCTTTTGCAAAAGCCTCCAGCCGTGACTCTCGACCTCTGGCTGTCAGGCATGAGTTAAGAGCCAAGGAGCGTACTGTCCTGGATTTCTCAGGGAACGAGAATGAAAGTTATAACCATATATTCACCCTGAAAGACCTGCATTTTGCTCTCTCTCTCTGCGGCGACACTTCTCCTGGGCCAGACAACATCCCATATGCAATGTTACGACACTTGGGTGAGGAGGCGATCTCACTTCTTTTAGCTTTATATAACAGAATCTGGCTGGAGGGTGTCTTCCCTTCTGGGTGCAGGGTTGCTACCATCCTTCCTTTCCTCAAGCTGGGCAAGGACTCTGGTGTTGCCCTCAGTTATCGACCAATTGCCTTGACCTCCTGTCTCTGTAAACTATTTGGAAAGATGGTGAATGTCAGACTGGTATACTTCTTAGAACGGGATGATTTTCTGTCTCCGTCCCAGTCTGGCTTTCGTAAACACCGTTCCACTACAGATGCTCTGGTCAGGTTGGAAGCTGCTGCATGCGAGGCCTTTGCACGACATCAACACCTTGTCTGTGTATTCTTTGATTTAGAGAAAGCCTATGACACTACATGGCAATATGGCATCCTGCAGCAGCTCCATTTATATGGCCTGCGGGGTCGCATTTCTTAAGGAGTTTCTCAGTGGTCGCAGTTTTTTCTGTGAGGGTTGGTACCACCCACTCAGCATCTGTTGCACAGGAGGAGGGCATCCCCCAGGAAAGCGTCCTCAGTGTCACATTGTTTGCAGTAGAAATTATTGCCATTGCCTCATCCCTTCCAGACGGTATAGCTAACTTGATGTACATTGACGACCTAGCAGTCTGGTTTGCTGCTTCCCGTATGTCAGTGGCAGAGCGGCGCATGCAGCTTGCCCTTGACAGGGTGTCACGTTGGACTGGTTCTCATGGGTTTCGATTTTCTCCTTCCAAGACAGTTGCTATGCACTTCTGCGGCATCCGAGGCATCCACCCCGATCCGGACTTATTCATGTATGGTCATCGGATACGCTGTGTCGAGGAGACTCGCTTTTTGGGTCTCCTTTTTGACAAGGTTTTGACTTGGGTGCCACACTTACGTACACTTAAGGTCTCTTGCCTCAAGGCTCTTAACCTGTTGAGGGCCCTGGGCCATACATCCTGGGAGGCTGATCGGGCCACCCTCCTCCGCCTATACCATGTTCTTATTAGGTCAAAACACGACTATGGGTGTGAGGTGTACTCTTCTGCCACCGATGCCCGTCTCAGAGTTTTAGACCCTGTTCATCATGCTGGAGTACGTCTGGCGACCGGAGCCTTCAGGTCGTCCCCAATCCCCAGTCTCCTGGTGGACGCTAATGAGCCACCTCATGATCTCCGTCGCCAGTCCTTGATGGTTCGTTGTTGGCATCGATTACATCGACTTTCTGACTCCCTTCCCTGCTTGGCAGTGTCATCTGATATCATGTCTCAGTACTACCTTTTACATTCTCGTACACCATGGCCCTTTGGCTTCCAGGTCAGGAAGGCTATGGAGGAGATGGGCAGTGATGATTTACAGATTTGACCTGTGAGGGTCCCCAGGGTGGCTCCATGGCTTTTTCCAGAAGTTTTTCCCTACACCTGCTTTACAGACAAGAAGGAATATCTTTCTCCTCCAGTGGCTCGTTCCCTCTTTTTAGAACATGCCTTCACTCACAGGGAGTCCCTTTCTGTGTACACTGATGGGTCAAAGTCTGATGCTGGAGTTGGCTTTGGAGTTGTCTTTCCTGACTTTTGCCGTGGCGGCAGGCTCCCTTCTGTCATGTCAATTTTTACTGCTGAGCTCTCGGCCATTTTATATGCCCTCCAAGTAATTTTTACTCTCCCTCAGCCTCCGTTTACTATTTTTAGCGATTCCTGTAGTGCCTGGCAGGCCTTGTGTAATTTTAACTCTTCCCATCCTCTGGTGTTGGCAATTCTTGAGTGGCTTGTCCTCCTGGGTCGTCGTGGCCGCAAAATCACTTGTTGTTGGGTCCCGGCCCATGTGGGTGTTGATGGGAATGAGCGGGCTGACGCCCTGGCTAAGGCTGCGGTCTCCAATTCCCGGCCTCCTGCCAGGCATCATCCTGTTCCTGCAGTGGACCTTCGACCCTACATAGATGCTACTGTTTGTTCCTGCTGGTAGGACAGATAGGATGCCGTCGGGGCTAACAAGCTCCGCGACATCCGCCAGCACCTTGGTTTGTGGAGCTACAGTGGCCTGTCCCGCTGGTGGGAGACGGCTCTTGTCCGTCTGCACATTGGCCACACATTATTGACTCATGGCTTTTTAATGGAGAGGGCTCACCCTCCCTACTGTGATGATTGTCTGGTCCCTTTGACAGTGCAGCATCTTATTGTTGAGTGTCCCAGCCTTGGTGACCTTCGTCGAAGGCACCTCTCTGAGTACCAGGAGGGTGACGGTTCTTACAGTCTCTCTCAGGTCCTCGGGGAGGAGGCTTGTGGTGTGGGAGAGAACACCCTCTCGTATGTGGAGGAGGCTGGCCTTCTCCACAAATTGTGAATTTTATTGTATTTATGGCTATTAATTTTTAGGTAGTTAAAGTTTAATGTTTCTTTCGTTAATATTTCAATTCTTTTATATATCTAACTTAAGTAGGTTATTTCATTAATAAATGATTTTTTGGAAGATGTGGGTTTTATTCATGCTGCTTCTCCCTTTCGAGGTAGTGAAAATTATTTAATCTTTTTACATATTTTATTAATGATGTAGATGACCATTTTATGTTGGGCGGTATATGACCATTGCTGTTGCGCCGCCAGATGCCTAATAGCATCAATAAATAAATCAATCAATCCAGTCTCTGATAATTAGAAAATAATTAGAAAATGAAACAGCTACTGCTAGATTAAACCCATAATGATCCAAACCAAGGAAGTAAGTTAACATAACTGCACATAGGCCTACCATATCTCATTAGAACAGTTTAACTTAGCTAGCTGAGCTCAGGGAAGCCGAACCCCAGTTTACAGAAGTCATTTAACCATTTTCATTTTACTTATGATTTTTGTGTAAAAAATTCAATGTAGAACACAATTAAAGGTAGAGAAGTGGAGTTACTTTAGTATGCTGTACATTACTCATATAAGCAGTTTTCATAATTACAGTGCATATGGTACAGTACTGTACTTTACCTGTCATGTAAATCACTGTCTCTCTACTACTTGTACTACAAGTATCACTATCACTGTCATCAGCTTCATAACCATCATGGTCCTTAGCTACAACCAATTCCAGTTCAGAATGTTTTAATCTTTTGTATGGAACTTTAACAATTAGCTTCCATTTCAGTTCAACCTTTTGTCATTTTCTTGAAAACATGCCCCAGGGAAAGGAGATGAATATAATGTACTGTAGTACTGGTATACAGTACTGTACAGGAAATCTAATGGTCTACATGAATATAGAATTATAATCTTTAAATTACCTTTTCAATTTTCTTGGAAGTCTTATGCAGATATATTGTGTTTGAGTGGGATCAACAATTATTTTCCTCTTTTGTAGTCAACCAGTGGGTAATAATCTAGGAGTTTAGAAAATTCTGTACATTTAAAGGAAGAGCATGGGAAGGTGTTCAATACTGTAGATAATTGCAACTCCTTGGAAATTTGTTCTGTGAATTTTTTTTACTAAAAATTATGCTTTTGTACAGGAGTTCAATATTATGAACTGAATCTCACCTAACATTAGACCCTGTTCACATTTACTTAACACCACATAGTGTCCCTTCTTGTATGGAGTCCCCATTATTGTCACTTCCAAGCTAACTTCTGCACCTTCAGTAATCTGACACATCATTAAGGCTTTTTTAATATCTGAACTTTATGTATCTGAGATTAACAAAATGTTTTTTACAACCTCTATATCAGTGGGAAAATA
Source organism: Petrolisthes cinctipes (assembly GCA_033782935.1). Taxonomy (NCBI): domain Eukaryota; kingdom Metazoa; phylum Arthropoda; class Malacostraca; order Decapoda; family Porcellanidae; genus Petrolisthes; species Petrolisthes cinctipes. Next base: position 460,609 of record JAWQEG010000381.1, on the reverse strand, counting down.
TGAACTGGCCTGTTTGTATGCTTGCAATAACTGATGTTTTTCACTCATGGTCTGACACACATTCTTGAAGGAATGGGCACTTTTAATGCATCCTTTGAAGTAGCAGTGCTTGCTTTCAAAGCGTAATGTCCACAAACGAATTAATGGGCCAAACAGCAAAATAGGTTTGGATAATGTTTTAGAAAATGATGCTTTGGCCTCAGTTTGTCATTTGAAAAATTCTTTGTCTGTCTTCTAAATATTCATTAATAAGTATTGCTAGATATGCAAGGTCAGAGTCGTCAAACTTTGGGGCACAGATAATTTCAGTAATGTTACGTAATAACAGGAACAACTGCCAAACAGGATCATTAACATCAACTATTTTGCCATATAATATAACAGGCAACAGCCTGATTAAACACCAGTTTTGTGTAGCCTGACCACCTAATTTAGTACCTGAAGTATTTACTTGACATGGCATTGAGGCAGCATCTGTACCACGATAAAGAAACATAATTATACACTGATTAAGTTCTGCATAAGTTAGCCATCTCTTTTCATTTACAAAATTCTTCAATATCAGAGCAACATTATAATCACCAACACCCTAAAAAATGTCATGACCCAGGCATGGTGGAAAACCTGCTTTGCAGACATGATAATATTTCAGTGCATTGAATGGATAATTAAATTTAATACCTATGACATTATTTAAAATTTTGACAGTGTTCTCGTTTTAAAGTTGTTGTATTGCTAATGTATAGTCTTCCACTGTTCTCATTACACCAACATGCACAGGGTCAGTAGGAAATTCTTTTAGGGTTATGTTACAATATCTACAAAAAATTTCTGTAAAAGCACCAATGCCATGAAACCCCAAGTTATCCCAAGTAATGCAATATAGTGTCCCCTTCAAAATATCATTATTAATTTGAATGCCGTTGTTCTCAAGTTCCTTCAAGTCTTCAATTAATTTTGAAAATATTTTACTAAAACCAAAATGTTTAGATGGACTTATTTGCACCACCCCATTAATGACTGTTGATAATTACAGTTCAAGCACTGTAATGACACCCACACACCCACCACCTCATGAATGACTGTTGATATTTACAGTCCAAGCACTGTAATGACACCCACACACCCATAATCCCATGAATGACTGTTGATATTTACAGCCCAATCACTGTAATGAAACCCACACACCCAAAACCCTATGAATGACTGTTGATATTTACAGTCCAAGAACTGTAATGACACCCACACACCCACCACCCCATAAATGACTGTTGATATTTACAGTAAAAGCACTGTAATGAGGCCCCACACTAACCACCTCATGAATGATGGTTGATATTTACAGTCCAAGCATTGGAATGACATCCACACACCCACTACCCCATGAATGACTGTTGATATTTACAGTCGAATCACTGTAATAACACCCACACACCCACCACCTAATGAATTACTGTTGATATTTACAGTCCAACCTCTGTAATGACACCCACACAACCCATGAATGACTGTTGATAGTTACAGTCCAAGCACTGTAATGCCACCCACCACCCCATGAATGACTGTTTATATTTACAGTCCAAGCACTAATGACCCACACAAACCCACCACCCCATGAATGACATAATTTTTACAGTCCAAGCACTGTAATGACACCCACACACCCACCACCCCATGAATGACTGTTGATATTTACAGTCCAAGCACTATAATGACACCCACACACCCACCAACCCATGAATGACTGTTGATATTTACAGTCAAAGCACTGTAATGTCACCCTCACACCCACCACCCCATGAATGACTGTTGATATTTACAGTCAAAGCACTGTAATGACACCCTCACACCCACTACCCCATGAATTATGGTTGATATTTACAGTCCAAGCACTGTAATGACACCCACACACCCACCACCCCATGAATGACTGTTGATATTTACAGTCCAAACACTCTAATGACACTTACCACCCTATGAATGACTGTTAATATTTACAATCAAAATACTGTAATGACACCCACAAACCCACCATCCCATGAATGAATGTTGATATTTACAGTCCAAGCACTGTAATGACACCCACACACACACCACCCCATAAATGAATTTTGATATTTACAGTCCAAGCTCTGTAATGACACCCACCACCCTATAAATGACTGTTGATATTTATAGTCTAAGCACTGTAATGACACCCACACACCAACCACCCCATGAATGACTGTTGATATTTATAGTCCAAGCACTGTAATGACACCCACACACCCACCACCCCATGAATGACTGTTGATATTTACAGTCCAAGCACTCTAATGACACCCACCACCCTATAAATGACTGTTGATATTTATAGTCTAAGCACTGTAATGACACCCACACACCAACCACCCCATGAATGACTGTTGATATTTATAGTCCAAGCACTGTAATGACACCCACACACCCACCACCCCATGAATGACTGTTGATATTTATAGTCCAAGCACTGTTATGACACCAACACACTCACCACCCTATAAATGACTGTTGATATTTACAGTCTGAGCACTGTAAGGTCACCCACATAAATACCACCCCATGATTGACTGTTGATATTTACAGTCCAAGCACAATAATGACAGCCACACACCCACTATCCCATAAATGTCTGTTGATACTTACAGTCCAAGCACTGTAATGACACCTATACACACACAACCCCATGAATGACTGATGATAATTACAGTCCAAGCTCTGTAATGACACTCACACACCCACCACCCTATAAATGACTGTTGATTTTTTCAGTCCAAGAACTGTAATGACACCTACACACCTACCACCCCATAAATGACTGTCAATATTTACAGTCTGAGCACTGTAATGTCACCCACAAACCCACCACCCCATGAATGACTGTCGATATTTACAGTCAAAGCACTGTAATGACAGCCACACACCCCCCACCCTATGAATGACTGTTGATATTTACAGTCCAAGAACTGTAATGACACCCACACACCCATAAACCCATGAATGACTGTTGATATTTACAGCCCAATCACTAATGAAACCCACACACCCACCACCCTATGAATGATGTTGATATTTACAGTCCAAGAACTGTAATGACACCCACACACCCACCACCCCATGAATGACTGTTGATATTTACAGTAAAAGCACTGTAATGATGCCCCACACTAACCACCTCATGAATGATGGTTGATATTTACAGTCCAAGCACTGGAATGACATCCACACACCCACCACCCCATGAATGACTGTTGATATTTACAGTCGAAGCACTGTAATAACACCCACACACCCACCAACTTATGAATTACTGTTGATATTTACAGTCCAACCTCTGTAATGACACCCACACAACCCATGAATGACTGTTGATAGTTACAGTCCAAGCACTGTAATGCCACCCACCACCCCATGAATGACTGTTTATATTTACAGTCCAAGCACTAATGACCCACACAAACCCACCACCCCATTAATGACATAATTTTTACAGTCCAAGCACTGTAATGACACCCACACACCCACCACCCCATGAATGACTGTTGATATTTACAGTCAAAGCACTATAATGACACCCACACACACAACAACCCATGAATGACTGTTGATATTTACAGTCAAAGCACTGTAATGTCACCCTCACACCCACCACCCCATGAATGACTGTTGATATTTACAGTCAAAGCACTGTAATGACACCCTCACACCCACTACCCCATGAATTATGGTTGATATTTACAGTCCAAGCACTGTAATGACACTCACACACCCACCACCCCATGAATGACTGTTGATATTTACAGTCCAAACATTCTAATGACACTTACCACCCTATGAATGACTGTTAATATTTACAATCAAAATACTGTAATGACACCCACACACCCACCATCCCATGAATGAATGTTGATATTTACAGTCCAAGCACTGTAATGACACCCACACACACACCACCCCATGAATGACTGTTAATATTTACAGTCCAAGCTCTGTAATGACACTCACACACACACCACCAAATGAATGACTGTTGATATTTACAGTCCAAGCACTGTAATGACAGCCACACACCCACAACCCAATGAATGACTGTTGATATTTACAGACTAAGCACTGGTATGACACCCACGAACCCACCACCCCATGAATGACTGTTGATATTTATAGTCTAAGCACTGTAATGACAACCACACACCCACCACCCCATGAATGACTGTTGATATTTATAGTCCAAGCACTGTAATGACACCCACACACCCACCACCCCATAAATGACTGTTGATATTTACAGTCCAAGCACTCTAATGACACCCACCACCCTATGAATGACTGTTGATATTTAAAGTCTAAGCACTGTAATGACACCCACACACACACCACCCCATGAATGACTGTTAATATTTACAGTCCAAGCTCTGTAATGACACTCTCACACACACCACCAAATAAATGACTGTTGATATTTACAGTCCAAGCACTGTAATGACAGCCACACCCCCACCACCCTATGAATGACTGTTGATATTTACAGACTAAGCACTGGTATGACACCCACGAACCCACCACCCCATGAATGACTGTTGATATTTATAGTCTAAGCACTGTAATGACAACCACACACCCACCACCCCATGAATGACTGTTGATATTTATAGTCCAATCACTGTAATGACACCCACACACCCACCACCCCATAAATGACTGTTGATATTTTCAGTCTAAGCACTGTAATGACATCCACACACCCACCACCCCATGAATGACTGTTAATATTTACAGTCAAAGCACTGTAATGACACCCCCACACCCACTACCCCATGAATTATGGTTGATAATTACAGTTCAAGAACTGTAATGACACTCACAAGCCCACCACCACATGAATGACTGTTGATATTTACAGTCCAAGCACTCTAATGACACCCACCACCCTATGAATGACTGTTGATATTTACAATCAAAATACTGTAATGACACCCACCATCCCATGAATGAATGTTGATATTTACAGTCCAAGCACTGTAATGACACCCACACACACACCACCCCATAAATGACTTTTGATATTTATAGTCCAAGCTCTGTAATGACACTCACACACACACCACCCGATGATTGACTGTTGATATTTACAGTCAAAGCACTCTAATGACACCCACCACCCTATGAATGACTGTTGATATTTATAGTCTAAGCACTGTAATGACACCCACACACCAACCACCCCATGAATGACTGTTAATATTTATAGTCCAAGCACTGTAATGACACCCACACACCCACCACCCCATGAATGACTGTTGATATTTATAGTCCAAGCAGTGTAATGACACCAACACACCCACCACTCCATGAATGACTGTTACTATTTACAGTCTGAGCACTCTAATGACACCCACCACCTTATAAATGACTGTTGATATTTACAATCAAAATGCTGTAATGACACCCACATACCCATCACCCCATGAATGACTGTCGATATTTCACAGTCCAAGCACTGTAATGTCACCCACATAAATACCACCCCATGATTGACTGTTGATATTTACAGTCCAAGCACAATAATGACAGCCACACACCCACTATCCCATAAATGTCTGTTGATACTTACAGTCCAAGCACTGTAATGACACCTATTCACACACAACCCCATGAATGACTGATGATAATTACAGTCCAAGCTCTGTAATGACACTCACACACCCACCACCCTATAAATGACTGTAAATTTTTTCAGTCCAAGAATTGTAATGACACCTACACACCCACCACCCCATAAATGACTGTCAATATTTACAGTCTGAGCACTGTAATGTCACCCACAAACCCACCACCCCATGAATGACTGTCGATATTTACAGTCAAAGCACTGTAATGACAGCCACACACCCCCCACCCTATAAATGACTGTTGATATTTACAGTCCAAGAACTGTAATGACACCCACACACCCATAAACCCATGAATGACTGTTGATATTTACAGCCCAATCACTAATGAAACCCACACACCCACCACCCTATGAATGACTGTTGATATTTACAGTCCAAGAACTGTAATGACACCCACACACACACCACCCCATGAATGACTGTTGATATTTACATTAAAAGCACTGTAATGACGCCCCACACTAACCACCTCATGAATGATGGTTGATATTTACAGTCCAAGCACTGGAATGACATCCACACACCCACCACCCCATGAATGACTGTTGATATTTACAGTCGAAGCACTGTAATAACACCCACACACCCACCACCTCATGAATTACTGTTGATATTTACAGTCCAACCTCTGTAATGACACCCACACAACCCATGAATGACTGTTGATAGTTACAGTCCAAGCACTGTAATGCCACCCACCACCCCATGAATGACTGTTTAAATTTAGTCCAAGCACTAATGACCCACACAAACCCACCACCCCATGAATGACATAATTTTTACAGTCCAAGCACTGTAATGACACCCACACACCCACCACCCCATGAATGACTGTTGATATTTACAGTCGAAGCACTGTAATAACACCCACACACCCACCAACTTATGAATTACTGTTGATATTTACAGTCCAACCTCTGTAATGACACCCACACAACCCATGAATGACTGTTGATAGTTACAGTCCAAGCACTGTAATGCCACCCACCACCCCATGAATGACTGTTTATATTTACAGTCCAAGCACTAATGACCCACACAAACCCACCACCCCATTAATGACATAATTTTTACAGTCCAAGCACTGTAATGACACCCACACACCCACCACCCCATGAATGACTGTTGATATTTACAGTCCAAGCACTATAATGACACCCACACACCCACCAACCCATGAATGACTGTTGATATTTACAGTCAAAGCACTGTAATGTCACCCTCACACCCACCACCCCATGAATGACTGTTGATATTTACAGTCAAAGCACTGTAATGACACCCTCACACCCACTACCCCATGAATTATGGTTGATATTTACAGTCCAAGCACTGTAATGACACTCACACACCCACCATCCCATGAATGACTGTTGATATTTACAGTCCAAACATTCTAATGACACTTACCACCCTATGAATGACTGCTAATATTTACAATCAAAATACTGTAATGACACCCACACACCCACCATCCCATGAATGAATGTTGATATTTACAGTCCAAGCACTGTAATGACACCCACACACACACCACCCCATGAATGACTGTTAATATTTATAGTCCAAGCTCTGTAATGACACTCACACACACACCACCAAATGAATGACTGTTGATATTTACAGTCCAAGCACTGTAATGACAGCCACACACCCACAACCCAATGAATGACTGTTGATATTTACAGACTAAGCACTGGTATGACACCCACGAACCCACCACCTCATGAATGACTGTTGATATTTATAGTCTAAGCACTGTAATGACAACCACACACCCACCACCCCATGAATGACTGTTGATATTTATAGTCCAAGCACTGTAATGACACCCACACACCCACCACCCCATAAATGACTGTTGATATTTTCAGTCTAAGCACTGTAATGACATCCACACACCCACCACCCCATAAATGACTGTTAATATTTACAGTCAAAGCACTGTAATGACACCCCCACACCCACTACCCCATGAATTATGGTTGATAATTACAGTCCAAGAACTGTAATGACACCCACAAACCCACCACCCCATGAATGACTGTTGATATTTACAGTCCAAGCACTCTAATGACACCCACCACCCTATGAATGACTGTTGATATTTAAAGTCTAAGCACTGTAATGACACCCACACACACACCACCCCATGAATGACTGTTAATATTTACAGTCCAAGCTCTGTAATGACACTCACACACACCACCAAATAAATGACTGTTGATATTTACAGTCCAAGCACTGTAATGACAGCCACACCCCCACCACCCTATGAATGACTGTTGATATTTACAGACTAAGCACTGGTATGACACCCACGAATCCACCACCCCAAGAATGACTGTTGATATTTATAGTCTAAGCACTGTAATGACAACCACACACCCACCACCCCATGAATGACTGTTGATATTTATAGTCCAATCACTGTAATGACACCCACACACCCACCACCCCATAAATGACTGTTGATATTTTCAGTCTAAGCACTGTAATGACATCCACACACCCACCACCCCATGAATGACTGTTAATATTTACAGTCAAAGCACTGTAATGACACCCCCACACCCACTACCCCATGAATTATGGTTGATAATTACAGTTCAAGAACTGTAATGACACTCACAAACCCACCACCCCATGAATGACTGTTGATATTTACAGTCCAAGCACTCTAATGACACCCACCACCCTATGAATGACTGTTGATATTTACAATCAAAATACTGTAATGACACCCACCATCCCATGAATGAATGTTGATATTTACAGTCCAAGCACTGTAATGACACCCACACACACACCACCCCATAAATGACTTTTGATATTTATAGTCCAAGCTCTGTAATGACACTCACACACACACCACCCGATGATTGACTGTTGATATTTACAGTCAAAGCACTCTAATGACACCCACCACCCTATGAATGACTGTTGATATTTATAGTCTAAGCACTGTAATGACACCCACACACCAACCACCACATGAATGACTGTTAGTATTTATAGTCCAAGCACTGTAATGACACCCACACACCCACCACCCCATGAATGACTGTTGATATTTATAGTCCAAGCACTGTAATGACTCAAACACACTCACCACCCTATAAATGACTGTTGATATTTACAGTCCAAGCACTGTAATGACACCAACACACCCACCACTCCATGAATGACTGTTACTATTTACAGTCTGAGCACTCTAATGACACCCACCACCTTATAAATGACTGTTGATATTTACAATCAAAATGCTGTAATGACACCCACATACCCATCACCCCATGAATGACTGTCGATATTTCACAGTCCAAGCACTGTAATGTCACCCACATAAATACCACCCCATGATTGACTGTTGATATTTACAGTCCAAGCACAATAATGACAGCCACACACCCACTATCCCATAAATGTCTGTTGATACTTACAGTCCAAGCACTGTAATGACACCTATTCACACACAACCCCATGAATGACTGATGATAATTACAGTCCAAGCTCTGTAATGACACTCACACACCCACCACCCTATAAATGACTGTAAATTTTTTCAGTCCAAGAATTGTAATGACACCTACACACCCACCACCCCATAAATGACTGTCAATATTTACAGTCTGAGCACTGTAATGTCACCCACAAACCCACCACCCCATGAATGACTGTCGATATTTACAGTCAAAGCACTGTAATGACAGCCACACACCCCCCACCCTATAAATGACTGTTGATATTTACAGTCCAAGAACTGTAATGACACCCACACACCCATAAACCCATGAATGACTGTTGATATTTACAGCCCAATCACTAATGAAACCCACACACCCACCACCCTATGAATGACTGTTGATATTTACAGTCCAAGAACTGTAATGACACCCACACACCCACCACCCCATGAATGAATGTTGATATTTACATTAAAAGCACTGTAATGACGCCCCACACTAACCACCTCATGAATGATGGTTGATATTTACAGTCCAAGCACTGGAATGACATCCACAAACCCACCACCCCATGAATGACTGTTGATATTTACAGTCGAAGCACTGTAATAACACCCACACACCCACCACCTCATGAATTACTGATGATATTTACAGTCCAACCTCTGTAATGACACCCACACAACCCATGAATGACTGTTGATAGTTACAGTCCAAGCACTGTAATGCCACCCACCACCCCATGAATGACTGTTTAAATTTATTCCAAGCACTAATGACCCACACAAACCCACCACCCCATGAATGACATAATTTTTACAGTCCAAGCACTGTAATGACACCCACACACCCACCACCCCATGAATGACTGTTGATATTTACAGTCCAAGCAATATAATGACACCCACACACCCACCAACCCATGAATGACTGTTGATCTTTACAGTCCAAGCACTGTAATGTCACACTCACACCCACCACCCCATGAATGACTGTTGATATTTACAGTCAAAGCACTGTAATGAAACCCTCACACCCACTACCCCATGAATTATGGTTGATATTTACAGTCCAAGCACTGTAATGACACCCACACACCCACCACCCCATGAATGACTGTTGATATTTAAAGTCCAAGCACTCTAATGACACTTACCACCCTAGGAATGACTGTTGATATTTACAATTAAAGTACTGTAATGACACCCACACACCCACCATTCCATGAATGAATGTTGATATTTACAGTCCAAGCACTGTAATGACACCCACACACACACCACCCCATGAATGACTGTTAATATTTACAGTCCAAGCTCTGTAATGACACTGACACACACACCACCAAATGAATGACTGTTAATATTTACAGTCCAAGCACTGTAATGACAGCCACACACCCACCACCCTATGAATGACTGTTGATATTTACAGACTAAGCACTGGTATGACACCCACACACCCACAACCCCATGAATGACTGTTGATATTTATAGTCCAAGCACTGTAATGACACCCACACACCCACCACCCCATGAATGACTGTTGATATTTTCAGTCTAAGCACTTTAATAACATCCACACACCCACCACTCCATGAATGATTGTTAATATTTACAGTCAAAGCACTTTAATGACACCCCCACACCCACTACCCCATGAATTATGGTTGATATTTACAGTCCAAGAACTGTAATGACACCCACAAACCCACCATCCCATGAATGATGGTTGATATTTACAGTCCAAGCACTCTAATGACACCCACCACCCTATGAATGACTGTTGATATTTACAATCAAAATACTGTAATGACACCCACACACCCACCATCCCATGAATGAATGTTGATATTTACAGTCCAAGCACTGTAATGACACCCACACACACACCACCCCATAAATGACTGTTGATATTTCCAGTCCAAGCTCTGGAATGACACTCACACACACACCACCCCATGAATGACTGTTGATATTTAAAGTCCAAGCAATCTAATGACACCCACCACACTATGAATGACTGTTGATATTTATAGTCTAAGCACTGTAATGACACCCACACACCCACCACCCCATGAATGACTGTTGATATTTATAGCCCAAGCACTGTAATGACACCCACACACCCACCACCCCATGAATGACTGTTGATATTTATAGTCCAAGCACTGTAATGACACCAACACACTCACCACCCCATAAATGACTGTTGATATTTACAGTCCAAGCACTGTCATGACACCCACACACCCACCACCCCATGAATGACTGTTAATATTTACAGTCCAAGCACTGTAATGTCACCCTCACAACTACCACCCCATGAATGACTGTTGATATTTACAGTCAAAGCACTGTAATGACATCCAAACACCCACCATCCCCCTGAATGACTGTTAATATTTATAGTCCAAGCACTGTAATGTCACACACACATCCACCACCCAATGAATGATGGTTGATATTTACACTCCAAGAACTGTAATGACACCCCACACCCACCACCCCATGAATTATGGTTGATATTTATAGTCCAAGCACTGTAATGACACCCACACACCCACCACCCCATGAATGACTGTTGATATTTACAGTCCAAGCACTCTAATGACACTTTCCACCCTAGGAATGACTGTTGATATTTACAATCAAAATACTGTAATGACACCCACACACCCACCATTCCATGAATGAATGTTGATATTTACAGTCAAAGCACCGTAATGACACCCACACACACACCACCCCATGAATGACTGTTAATATTTACAGTCCAAGCTCTGTAATGACACTGACACACACACCACCAAATGAATGACTGTTAATATTTACAGTCCAAGCACTGTAATGACAGCCACACACCCACCACCCTATGAATGACTGTTGATATTTACAGACTAAGCACTGGGATGACACCCACACACTCACCACCCCATAATTGACTGTTTATATTTATAGTCTAAGCACTGTAATGACAACCACACACCCACCACCCCATGAATGACTGTTGATATTTATAGTCCAAGCACTGTAATGACACCCACACACCCACCACCTCATGAATGACTGTTGATATTTTCAGTCTAAGCACTTTAATGACATCCACACACCCACCACCCCATGAATGACTGTTAATATTTACAGTCAAAGCACTTTAATGACACCCCCACACCCACTACCCCATGAATTATGGTTGATATTTACAGTCCAAGAACTGTAATGACACCCACAAACCCACCACCCCATGAATGATGGTTGATATTTACATTCCAAGAACTCTAATGACACCCACCACCCTATGAATGACTGTTGATATTTACAATCAAAATATTGTAATGACACCCACACACCCACCATCCCATGAATGAATGTTGATATTTACAGTCCAAGCACTGTAATGACACCCACACACACACCACCCCATAAATGACTCTTGATATTTACAGTCCAAGCTCTGGAATGACACTCACACACACACCACCCCATGAATGACTGTTGATATTTACAGTCCAAGCACTCTAATGACACCCTTCACCCTATGAATGACTGTTGATATTTATAGTCTAACTACTGTAATGACACCCACACACCCACCACCCCATGAATGACTGTTGATATTTATAGTCCAATCACTGTAATGACACCCACACACCCACCACCCCATGAATGACTGTTGATATTTATAGTCCAAGCACTGTAATGACACCAACACACTCACCACCCCATAAATGACTGTTGATATTTACAGTCCAAGCACTGTCATGACACCCACACACCCACCACCCCATGAATGACTATTGATATTTACAGTTCAAGCACTCTAATGACACCCTTACAACCCATGAATGACTGTTGATATTTCCAGTTCAAGCACTCTAATGACACCCACCACCCTATTGATGACTGTTGATATTTACAATCCAACCATTGTAATGACACCCACACACCCACCACCCCATGAATGACTGTTAATATTTACAGTCCAATCACTGTAATGTCACCCTCACACCCACCACCCCAAGAATGACTGTTGATATTTACAGTCAAAGAACTGTAATGACATCCAAACACCCACCATCCCCATGAATGACTGTTAATATTTACAGTCCAAGCACTGTAATGTCACACACACATCCACCACCCAATGAATGATGGTTGATATTTACAGTCCAAGAACTGTAATGACACCCTACACCCACCACCACATGAATTATGGTTGATATTTACAGTCCTAGCACTGTAATGACACCAACACACCCACCACTCCATGAATGACTGTTACTATTTACAGTCTAAGCACTCTAATGACACCCACAACCCTTATAAATGACTGTTGATATTTACAATCAAAACACTGTAATGACACCCACACACCCATCACCCCATGAATGACTGTCGATATTTTACAGTCCAAGCACTGTAATGACACCCACATACATACCACCCCATGATTGACTGTTGATATTTACAGTCCAAGCACTATAATGACAGCCACACACCCACTATCCCATAAATGACTGTTGATACTTACAGTCCAAGCACTGTAATGACACCTACACACACACAACCCCATGAATGACTGTTGATATTTACAGTCCAAGCACTGTAATGACACTAATACATCCACCACTCCATGAATGACTGTTAATATTTACAGTCCAAGCACTTTAATGACACCCACCACCTTATAAATGACTGTTGATATTTACAATCAAAACACTGTAATGACACAGACACACCAACCACCCCATGAATGACTGTTGATATTTACAGTCAAAGCACTCTAATGACACCCCCACGCCCACCACCCAATGAATTATGGTTGATATTTACAGTCCAAGAACTGTAATGACACCCACACACCAACCACCCAATCGATGACTCTTGATATTTACAGTCCAAGCACTCTAATGACACCCACCACCCTATGAATGACTGTTGATATTTACAATCAAAACACTGTAATGACACCCACACACCAACCACCCCATGAATGACTGTTGATATTTACAGTCCAAGTACTGTAATGACTCTCACACAGCCACCACACCATGAATTACTGTTGATATTTACAGTCCAAGCACTGTAATAACAGCCAAACACCCACCACCTCATTAATGACTGTTGGTATTTACAGTCTAAGCACTATAATGACACCCACACACCCACCTACCCAAGAATGACTGTTGATATTTACAGTCCAATCACTGTAATGACACCCACACACCCATCACCCCATTAATGACTGTTGATATTTACAGTCGAAGCTCTGTAATGACACCCATACACCCACCACCCCATGATTGATTGTTGATATTTACAGTCCAAGCACTGCAATGACAGCCAAACACCCACCACCCAATAAATGACTGTTGATATTTACAGTCTAAGCACTGTAATGATAACCACACACCCACCACCCCTAGAATGACTGTCGAAATTTACAGTCAAAGCACTGTAATGACACCCCCACACCCACTACCTCATAAATTATGGTTGTTATTTACAGTCCAAGCACTGTAATGACACCCACACACCCACCACCCCATGAATGACTGTTGATATTTACAGTCCAAGCACTCTAATGACACCCACCACCCTATGAATGGCTGTTGATATTTATAGTTCATGCACTGTAATGACACCCACACACTCTCCACCCCCTAAATGACTGTTGATATTTACAATCCAAGCACTGTCATGACACTCACACAGCCACCACCCCACGAATTACTTGATATTTACAGTCTAAGCACTGTAATGACAGCCACACATCCACCACCCTATGAATGACTGTTGATATTTACAGTCTAAGCACTGTAATGACACCCACACACCCACCACCCTATGAATGACTGTAGATATTTACAGTCCAAGCACTCTAATGACACCCTTACAACCCATGAATGACTGTTGATATTTACAATCAAAACACTGTAATGACACCCACACACCCACCACCCCATGAATGACTGTTGATATTTACAGTCCAAGTACTGTAATGACACTTACACAGCCACCACCCCATGAATGACTTGATATTTTCAGTCTAAGCACTGTAATGACACCCACAAACCTACCACCCCATGAATGACTGTTGATATTTATAGTCCAAGCACTGTAATGACACCCACACACCCACCAACCCATGAATGACCTTTGATATTTACAGTCCAAGCACTGTAATGACATCCACACACCCATCACCCAATGAATGACTGTTGATATTTACAGTCCAAGCACTGTAATGCCACCTACCACCCCATGAATGACTGTTGATATTTACAGTCCATGCACTAATGACACACACACACCTACCATCCCATGAATGACTTGATATTTACAGTCCAAGCACTGTAATGACACCCACACACACATCACCCCATGAATGACTGTTGATATTTACAGTCCAAGCACTATAATGAGACTCACACACTCACCACCTCATGAATGACTATTAATGTTTACAGTCCAAGCACTGTAATGTCACCCTCACACCCACCACCCCGGGAATGACTGTTGATATTTACAGTCAAAGCACTATAATGACACCCCCACACCCACCACCCAATGAATTATGGTTGATATTTACAGTCCAAGAACTGTAATGACACCCACACACCAACCACCCAATCGATGACAGTTGATATTTACAGTCCAAGCACTCTAATGACACCCACCACCCTATGAATGACTGTTGATATTTACAATCAAAACACTGTAATGACACCCACACACCAACCACCCCATGAATGACTGTTGATATTTACAGTCCAAGTACTGTAATGACACTCACACAGCCACCACACCATGAATTACTGTTTATATTTACAGTCCAAGCACTGTAATAACATCCAAACACCCACCACCTCATGAATGACTGTTGGTATTTACAGTCTAAGCACTATAATGACACCCACACACCCACCTACCCAAGAATGACTGTTGATATTTACAGTCCAATCACTGTAATGACTCTCACACACCCACCACCCCATGAATGACTGATGATATTTACATTCTAAGCTCTGTAATGACACCCATACACCCACCATCCCAGGATTGATTGTTGATATTTACAGTTCAAGCACTGTAATGACAGCCAAACACCCACCACCCAATAAATGACTGTTGATATTTACAGTCTAAGCACTGTAATGACACCCACACACCCACCACCCCAAGAATGACCTTTGAAATTTACAGTCCAAGCACAGTAATGACAACAACACACCCACCACCCCATAAATGACTGTTGATATTTACATTCCAAGCTCAGTAATGACACTCACACACCCACCAACCTATGAATGACTGTTGATATTTACAGTTCAAGCTCTGTAATGAAATCCACACACAACACCACCGCATAATTGATGGTTGACATTTATAGTCCAAGCACTGTTATAACACCCTCACACCCACCACCCCAAGAATGATTTTTGAAATTTACAGTCCAAGCACTGTAATGATAATAACACACCCACCACCCCATAAATGACTGTTGATATTTACAGTCCAAGCACTAATGACACACACACACACCCACCACCCCATAAATGACTTGATATTTACAGTCCAAGCACTGTAATAACATCCACATACACACCACCCAATGAATGACTGTTGATATTTGCAGTCAAAGCACTGTAATAACACCCTCACCTCCACCACCCCATGAATGACTGTTGATTAATACAGTCAAAGCACTGTAATGACACTCCCACACCCACTACCCCATGAATTATGGTTGATATTTATAGTCCATTAACTGTAATGACACCCACAAACCCACCACCCCATAAATGACTGTCGATATTTACAGTCAAAGCACTGTAATGACACCCCCACACCCACTACCTCATAAATTATGGTTGTTATTTACAGTCCAAGCACTGTAATGACACCCACACACCCACCACCCCATGAATGACTGTTGATATTTACAGTCCAAGCACTCTAATGACACCCACCACCCTATGAATGGCTGTTGATATTTATAGTCCAAGCACTGTAATGACACCCACACACTCTCGACCCCATGAATGACTGCTGATATTTACAATCCAAGAACTGTCATGACACTCACACAGCCACCACCCCACGAATTACTTGATATTTACAGTCTAAGCACTGTAATGACAGCCACACACCCAGCACCCTATGAATGACTGTTGATATTTACAGTCTAAGCACTGTATTGACACCCACACACCCACCACCCTATGAATGACTGTTGATATTTACAGTCCAAGCACTCTAATGAAACCCTCACAACCCATGAATGACTGTTGATATTTACAATAAAAACACTGTAATGACACCCAAACACCCACCACCCCATGAATGACTGTTGATATTTACAATCGAAGTACTGTAATGACACTTACACAGCCACCACCCCATGAATGACTTGATTTTTTCAGTCTAAGCACTGTAATGACACCCACAAACCTACCACCCCATGAATGACTGTTGATATTTATAGTCCAAGCACTGTAATGACACCCACACACCCACCAACCCATGAATGACTGTTGATATTTACAGTCCAAGCAATGTAATGACCCACACACCCATCACCCCATTAATGACTGTTGATATTCACAGTCCACGCACTGTAATGCCACCCACCACCCCATGAATGACTGTTGATATTTACAGTCCATGCACTAATGACACACACACACACCTACCATCCCATGAATGACTTGATATTTACAGTCCAAGCACTGTAATGACACCAACACACCCATCACCCCATGAATGACTGTTGATATTTACTGTCCAAGCACTATAATGAGGCTCACACACTCACCACCCCATGAATGACTATTAATGTTTACAGTCCAAGCACTGTAATGACACCTTCACACCCACCATCCCATGAATGACTGTTGATATTTACAGTCAAAGCACTGTAATGACACCCCCACACCCACCACCCAATGAATTATATTAATATTTACAGTCCAAAAACTGTAATGACACCCACACACCAACCTCCCAATCGATGACTGTTGATATTTACAGTCCAAACACTCTAATGACACCCACCACCCTATGAATGACTGTTGATATTTACAATCAAAACACTGTAATGGCACCCACACACCAACCACCCCATGAATGACTGTTGATATTTACAGTCCAAGGACTGTAATGACACTCACACAGCCACCACACCATGAATTACAGTTGATATTTACAGTCCAACCACTGTAATAACAGCCAAACACCCACCACCTCATGAATGACTGTTGGTATTTACAGTCTAAGCACTATAATGACACCCACACACTCAGTTACCCAAGAATGACTGTTGATATTTACAGTCCAATCACTGTAATGACACCCACACACCCACCACCCCATGAATGACTGTTGATATTTACAGTCCAAGCTCTGTAATGACACCCATACACCCACCACCCCATGATTGATTGTTGATATTTACAGTCCAAGCACTGTAATGACCGCCAAACACCCACCACCCAATAAATGACTGTTGATATTTACAGTCTAAGCACTGTAATGACACCCACACACCCACCACCCCAAGAATGACTTTTGAAATTTACAGTCCAAGCACAGTAATGATAACAACACACCCACCACCCCATAAATGACTGTTGATATTTACATTCCAAGCTCTGTAATGTCACTCACACACCCACCAACCTATGAATGACTGTTTATATTTACAGTCCAAGCTCTGTAATGAAATCCACACACACACCACCCCATGAATGACTGTTGATATTTACAGTACAATCACTGTAATAACACCCATAAACCCACCAGCAAATGAATGATGGTTTGTATTTACAGTTCAAGAACTGTAATGACACCCCACACCCACCACCCCATAAATGAATGTTGATATTTTCAGTCCAAGCACTGTAATGACACCTACATACCCACCACCCCATAAATGACTGTCAATATTTACAGTCTGAGCACTGTAATGACACCCACAAACCCACCACCTAATGAATGATGGTTGATATTTACATTCCAAGAACTGTAATGACACCCCACACCCACCACCCCATGAATTATGGTTGATATTTACAGTCCAAGCCCTGTAATGACACCAACACACCCACCACTCCATAAATAAATGTTAATATTTACAGTCCTAACACTCTAATGACACCCACCACCTTATAAATTACTGTTGATATTTACAATCAAAACACTGTAATGACACCTACAAACACACCACCCCATGAATGACTGTTAATATTTACAGTCCAAGCACTGTAATGACACCCACATACCCAATAACCTCATGATTGACTGTTGATATTTACAGTCCAAGCACTATAATGACACATAGACACCCACCACTCCATGAATGACTGTTAATATTTACAGTCCAAGCACTGAAATAACACCCACCACCTTATAAATGACTGTTGATATTTGCATTTAAAACACTGTAATGACACCCACACACCCATAACCCCATGAATGACTGTCGATATTTAGTGTCCAAGCACTGTAATGACACCTACACACCGACCACTCCATGATTGACTATTGATATTTACAGTCCAAGCACTGTAATGACACCCACATACCCAATAACACCATGATTGACTGTTGATATTTACAGTCCAAGCACTATAATGACACCTACACACCCACAACCCAATAAATGACTGTTGATATTTATAGTCCAAGCTCTGTAATGACATTCACTCACCCCCCAGCCTATGTATGACTGTTGATATTTACAGTCCAAGAACTGTAATGACACCCACACACCCATAACCCCAAAAATGACGGTTGATATTTATAGTACAAGCACTGTAATGACACCCACACACCCACCACCCCAGGAATGACTGTTGATATTTACAGTCCAAGCAGTGTAATGACACCCACACACCCACTACCCAATTAATGACTGTTGATATTTACAGTCTAAGCAATGTAATGACACCCACACACCTACCACCCCAGGAATGACTGTTGATATTTACTGTCGAAGCACTGTAATGACACCCACACACCCACCACTCCATGAATAACTGTTGATATTTACAGTCCAAGCTCTGTAATGACACTCACACACACAGCACCCTATGAATGAATGTTGATATTTACAGTCCAACCACTGTAATAACACCCACAAATCCACCACCCTATAAATTATGGTTGATTTTTACACTCCGAGCACTGTAATGACATCCACAAACCCACCACCCCATTAATGACTGTTAATATTTACAGTCCAAGCACTGTAATGTCACACACACATCCACCACCCAATTAATGATTGTTGATATTTACAGTCCAAGAACTGTAATGAAACCCACACACCCACCACCCCATGAATGACAGTTGATATTTTTAGTCCAAGCAATGTAATGACATCCACACAACCACCACCCCATGAATGACTGATATTATTTACAGTCTGAGCACTGTAATGACACCCACACACCCACCACCCAATGAATGATGGTTGATATTTACAGTCCAAGAACTGTAATAACACCCACACACTCACCACCTAATGAATGACTGTTGATATTTACAGTCCAAGTACTGTCATGACACCAACACACCTACCTTCATATAAATAACTGTTGATATTAACAGTCCAAGCACTCTAATGACACCCACCACCCTATGAATGACTGTTAATATTTTCAGTCAAAACACTTTAATGACACCCACACACCCACCACCCCATGAATTACTGTTGATATTTACAGTCAAAGCACTATAATGACACCAAAACACCCACCACTCCATGAATGACTGTTAATATTTACAGTCCAAGCATTCTAATGACACCCACCACCTTATTAATGACTGTTGATACTTACAATCAAAACACTGTAATGACACCCACACACCCACCACCCCATGATTGACTGTTGATATTTACAGTCCAAGCACTATAATGACAGCCACACACCCACCACGCCATTAATGACTGTTGATACCTACAGTCTAAGCACTGTAATGACACCCACACACCCACCACCCCAAGAATGACTTTTGATATTTACAGTCCAAGCACTGTAATGACACCTACACACATACAACCCCATAAATGACTGTTGATATTTAAAGTACAAGCTTTGTAATATCACTCAAACACCCACCACCCTATAAAAGACAGTGGATATTTACAGTCAAAGAACTGTAATGACACCCACACACCCACAACCCCATAAATGACAGTTGATATTTATAGTCCAAGCACTGTAATGACAATCACACAGCCACCACCCCATGAATGACTATTGATATTTTCAGTCTAAGCACTGTAATGACATCCACACACCCACCACACCATGAATGACTGTTAATATTTACAGTCCAAGCAGTCTAATGTCAGCCACACACCCACCACCCCATGATTAACTGTTTATATTTACAGTCCAAGCACTGCATAGACACCCAAACACCCACATCCCCATGAATAACTGTTGATATCTACAGTGCAAGCACTGTAATGACACCCAAACACCCATCACCCCATGAATGACAGTTGATATTAGAGTCTAAACACTGTAATGCCACCCACCACCCCATGAATGACTGTTTATATTTACAGTCCAAGCACTAATGACACACAGACACCCACCACCCCTTGAATGACTTGATATTTACAGTCCAAGCAATGTAATGACACCCACACACCCACCACCACATTAATGACTGTTGATATTTACAGTCCAAGCACTATAATGACACCCACCACCCCTTGAATGATTGTTGATATTTACAGACTAAGCACTGTAATGACACCCTCACCCCCACAACCCCATGAATGACTGTTGATATGTACAGTCAAAGCACTGTAATGACGCCCCACACCCACCACCTCATGATTATGGTTGATATTTATAGTCCAAGCACTGTAATGACACCAACACACCCACCACTCCATGAATGACTGTTGATATTTATAGTCCAATCATTCTAATGACACCCACCACCTTAATAATGACTTGATATTTACAATCAAAACACTGTAATGACACCCACACACACACCACCCAATGAATTACTGTTGATATTTACAGTCCAAGCACTGTAATGACACCCACATACCCACCACCCCATGATTGACTGTTGATATTTACAGTCCAAGCACAATAATGACAGCCACACACTCACCACCCTATTAATGACTGTTGATACTTACAGTCTAAGCACTGTAATGATACCCACACACCCACCACCAAAGAATGACTTTTGATATTTTCAGTCCAAGCACTGTAATGTCACTTACAGACATACAACCTCATGAATGACTGTTGATATTTACAGTCCAAGCTTTGTAATGACACTCACACACACACCACCCTATGAATGACAGTTAATATTTACAGTCAAAGAACTGTAATGACACCCACACACCCACAACCCCATGAATGACTGTTAATATTTACAGTCTGAGCACTGTAATTACACCCATAAACCCACCACCAAATGAATGATGGTTTGTATTTACAGTCCATGAACTGTAATGACACCCCACACCCACCACCCCATAAATTATGGTTGATATTTACAGTCCAAGCACTGTAATGACACCAACATACCCACCACTCCATGAATGACTGTTGATATTTACAGTCCAAGCACTCTAATGACACCCACCACCTTATAAATGACTGTTGATATTTACAATCAAAACACTGTAATGACAACCACACAACCATCACTCCATGATTGACTGTTGATATTTACAGTCCAAGCACTATAATGACAGCCGCACACCCACCACCCCATAAATGACTGTTGATATTTACAGTCCAAGCACTGTAATAAAAAACCTACACACCCACAACACCCATGAATTACTGATGATATTTACAGGCCAAGCTCTGTAATGACACTCACACACCCACCACCCTATGTATGACTGTTGATATTTACAGTCAAAGAACTGTAATGACACCCACAAACCCACAACCCCATAAATGACGGTTGATATTTACAGTCCAAGCACTGTAATAAAAAACCTACACACCCACAACCCCATGAATTACTGATGATATTTACAGTCCAAGCTCTGTAATGACACTCACACACCCACCACCCTATGTATGACTGTTGATATTTACAGTCTGAGCACTGTAATGACACCCACAAACCCACCACCTAATGAATGATGGTTGATATTTATAGTCCAAGAACTGTAATGACACCCACACACTCACTACCCCATGAATGACTGTTGATATTTACAGTCTAAGCACTGTCATGACACCAACACATGCACCACCCCATGAATGACTGTTGACATTTACAGTCCAAGCACTGTATTGACACCCACACACCGACCACCCCATGATTGACTGTTGATATTTACAGTCCAAGCACTGTAATGACACTTACACCTCCACCACCCAATTAATGACTGTTGAGATTTACAGTCCAAGCACTGTAATGACACCCACACACCCACCACCCCATAAATGACTGTTGATACTTACAGTCTAAGCACTGTAATGACACCCACACGCCCGCCACCCCAAGAATGACGGTTGATATTTATAGTCCAAGCACTGTAATGACACCAACACACCCACCACTCCATGAATGACTGTTGATATTTACAGTCCAAGCATTCTAATGACACCCACCACCTTATTAATGACTGTTGATATTTACAATCAAAACACTGTAATGACACCCACACACCCACCACCCCATGATTGACTGTTGATATTTACACTCCAAGCACTATAATGACAGCCACACACCCACCACCCCATAAATGATTGTTGAGACTTCCAGTTTAAGCACTGTAATGACACCCACACACCCACCACCAAAGAATGACTTTTGATATTTACAGTCCAAGCGCTGTAATGACACCTACACACATACAACCTCATGAATGACTGTTGATATTTACAGTCCGAGCTTTGTAATGACACTCACACACCAACCACCCTATGAATGACAGTTGATATTTACAGTCAAAGAACTGTAATGAAACCCACACACCCACAACACCATGAATGACTGTTAATATTTGCAGTCTGAGCACGGTAATGACACCCACAAACCCACCACCTAATGAATGATGGTTTATATTTACAGTCCAAGAACTGTAATGACACCCCACACCCACCACCCCATGAATTATAGTTGATATTTACAGTCCAAGCACTGTAATGACACCAACATACCCACCACTCCATGAATGACTGTTGATATTTACAGTCCAAGCACTCTAATGACACCCACCACCTTATAAATGACTGTTGATATTTACAATCAAAACACTGTAATGACACCCACACACCCACAACCCCATAAATGACAGTTGATATTTATAGTCCAAGCACTGTAATGACACCCACACACCCACCACCCCATAAATGACTGTTGATATTTTCAGTCTAAGCCCTGTAATGACATCCACACACCCACCACCCCATAAATGACTGTTAAT
This sequence comes from Petrolisthes cinctipes, assembly GCA_033782935.1. Classification (NCBI taxonomy): domain Eukaryota; kingdom Metazoa; phylum Arthropoda; class Malacostraca; order Decapoda; family Porcellanidae; genus Petrolisthes; species Petrolisthes cinctipes. The sequence goes on along the minus strand of JAWQEG010000381.1, from coordinate 436,008 downwards.
ATTTACAGTCCAAGCACTGTAATGACACCCACACACCCACCATCCCATAAATGACTGTTGATATTTTCAGTCTAAGCCCTGTAATGACATCCACACACCCACCACCCCATAAATGACTGTTAATATTTACAGTCCAAGCACTGTAATGACACCCACACACCGACCACTCCATGAATGACTGTTGATATTTACAGTCCAAGCTCTATAATGACACTCACACACCCACCACCCTATGAATGACGGTTGATATTTACAGTCCAACCACTGTAATAACACCCACACACCCACCACCCCATAATTAACGGTTGATATTTACAGTCCAAGCACTGTAATTACACCCACACACCCACCACCCCAAGAATGACTTTTGATATTTACAGTCCAAGCACTGTAATGACACCTACACACATACAACCCCATGAATGACTGTTGATATTTACACTCCAAGCTTTGTAATGACACTCACACACCCAACACCCTATGAATGACAGTTGATATTTACAGTCAAATAACTGTAATGACACCCACACACACACTACCCCAAAAATGACGGTTGATATTTATAGTCCAAGCACTGTAATGACAATCACACACCCACCACGCCATGAATGACTGTTGATATTTTCAGTCTAAGCACTGTAATGACATCCACACACCCACTACACCATAAATGACTGTTAATATTTACACTCCAAGCAGTCTAATGACAGCCACACACCCACCACCATATGATTAACTGTTGATATTTACAGTCCAAGCACTGCATAGACACCCAAACACCTACATCCCCATGAATAACTGTTGATATCTACAGTCCAAGAACTGTAATGACACCCACACACCCATCACCCCATTAATGACTGTTGATATTAGAGTCTAAGCACTGTAATGCCACCCACCACCCCATGAATGACTGTTGATATTCACAGTCCAAGCACTAATGACACACAAACACCCACCACCTCTTGAATGACTTGATATTTACAGTCCAAGCAATGTAATGACACCCACACACCCACCACCCCATTAATGACTGTTGATATTTACAGTCCAAGCACTATCATGACACCCACACACCCACCACTCCATGAATGATTGTTGATATTTACAGTCTAAGCACTGTAATGACACCCTCACCCAAACCACCCCATGAATGACTGTTGATATTTACAGTGAAAGCACTGTAATGACGTCCCACACCCATCACCCCATGATTATGGTTGATATTTATAGTCCAAGCACTGTAATGACACCAACACACCCACCACTCCATGAATGACTGTTGATATTTACAGTCCAAGCATTCTAATGACACCCACCACCTTATTAATGACTGTTGATATTTATAATCAAAACACTGTAATGACACAAACACACCCACCACCCCATGATTGACTGTTGATATTTACACTCCAAGCACTATAATGACAGCCACACACCCACCACCCCATAAATGATTGTTGAGACTTCCAGTTTAAGCACTGTAATGAAACCCACACACCCACCACCAAAAAATGACTTTTGATATTTACAGTCCAAGCACTGTAATGACACCTACACACATACAACCTCATGAATGACTGTTGATATTTACAGTCCGAGCTTTGTAATGACACTCACACACCAACCACCCTATGAATGACAGTTGATATTTACAGTCCAAGCACTGTAATGACACCCACACACCGACCACCCCATGATTGACTGTTGATATTTACAGTCCAAGCACTGTAATGACACTTACACCTCCACCACCCAATTAATGACTGTTGAGATTTACAGTCCAAGCACTGTAATGACACCCACACACCCACCACCCCATAAATGACTGTTGATACTTACAGTCTAAGCACTGTAATGACACCCACACGCCCGCCACCCCAAGAATGACGGTTGATATTTATAGTCCAAGCACTGTAATGACACCAACACACCCACCACTCCATGAATGACTGTTGATATTTACAGTCCAAGCATTCTAATGACACCCACCACCTTATTAATGACTGTTGATATTTACAATCAAAACACTGTAATGACACCCACACACCCACCACCCCATGATTGACTGTTGATATTTACACTCCAAGCACTATAATGACAGCCACACACCCACCACCCCATAAATGATTGTTGAGACTTCCAGTTTAAGCACTGTAATGACACCCACACACCCACCACCAAAGAATGACTTTTGATATTTACAGTCCAAGCACTGTAATGACACCTACACACATACAACCTCATGAATGACTGTTGATATTTACAGTCCGAGCTTTGTAATGACACTCACACACCAACCACCCTATGAATGACAGTTGATATTTACAGTCAAAGAACTGTAATGAAACCCACACACCCACAACACCATGAATGACTGTTAATATTTGCAGTCTGAGCACGGTAATGACACCCACAAACCCACCACCTAATGAATGATGGTTTATGTTTACAGTCCAAGAACTGTAATGACACCCCACACCCACCACCCCATGAATTATAGTTGATATTTACAGTCCAAGCACTGTAATGACACCAACATACCCACCACTCCATGAATGACTGTTGATATTTACAGTCCAAGCACTCTAATGACACCCACCACCTTATAAATGACTGTTGATATTTACAATCAAAACACTGTAATGACACCCACACACCCACAACCCCATAAATGACAGTTGATATTTATAGTCCAAGCACTGTAATGACACCCACACACCCACCACCCCATAAATGACTGTTGATATTTTCAGTCTAAGCCCTGTAATGACATCCACACACCCACCACCCCATAAATGACTGTTAATATTTACAGTCCAAGCACTGTAATGACACCCACACACCCACCATCCCATAAATGACTGTTGATATTTTCAGTCTAAGCCCTGTAATGACATCCACACACCCACCACCCCATAAATGACTGTTAATATTTACAGTCCAAGCACTGTAATGACACCCACACACCGACCACTCCATGAATGACTGTTGATATTTACAGTCCAAGCTCTATAATGACACTCACACACCCACCACCCTATGAATGACGGTTGATATTTACAGTCCAACCACTGTAATAACACCCACACACCCACCACCCCATAATTAACGGTTGATATTTACAGTCCAAGCACTGTAATGACACCCACACACCCACCACCCCAAGAATGACTTTTGATATTTACAGTCCAAGCACTGTAATGACACCTACACACATACAACCCCATGAATGACTGTTGATATTTACACTCCAAGCTTTGTAATGACACTCACACACCCAACACCCTATGAATGACAGTTGATATTTACAGTCAAATAACTGTAATGACACCCACACACACACTACCCCAAAAATGACGGTTGATATTTATAGTCCAAGCACTGTAATGACAATCACACACCCACCACGCCATGAATGACTGTTGATATTTTCAGTCTAAGCACTGTAATGACATCCACACACCCACTACACCATAAATGACTGTTAATATTTACACTCCAAGCAGTCTAATGACAGCCACACACCCACCACCATATGATTAACTGTTGATATTTACAGTCCAAGCACTGCATAGACACCCAAACACCTACATCCCCATGAATAACTGTTGATATCTACAGTCCAAGAACTGTAATGACACCCACACACCCATCACCCCATTAATGACTGTTGATATTAGAGTCTAAGCACTGTAATGCCACCCACCACCCCATGAATGATTGTTGATATTCACAGTCCAAGCACTAATGACACACAAACACCCACCACCCCTTGAATGACTTGATATTTACAGTCCAAGCAATGTAATGACACCCACACACCCACCACCCCATTAATGACTGTTGATATTTACAGTCCAAGCACTATCATGACACCCACACACCCACCACTCCATGAATGATTGTTGATATTTAGTCTAAGCACTGTAATGACACCCTCACCCAAACCACCCCATGAATGACTGTTGATATTTACAGTGAAAGCACTGTAATGACGTCCCACACCCATCACCCCATGATTATGGTTGATATTTATAGTCCAAGCACTGTAATGACACCAACACACCCACCACTCCATGAATGACTGTTGATATTTACAGTCCAAGCATTCTAATGACACCCACCACCTTATTAATGACTGTTGATATTTACAATCAAAACACTGTAATGACACCCACACACCCACCACCCCATGATTGACTGTTGATATTTACACTCCAAGCACTATAATGACAGCCACACACCCACCACCCCATAAATGATTGTTGAGACTTCCAGTTTAAGCACTGTAATGAAACCCACACACCCACCACCAAAGAATGACTTTTGATATTTACAGTCCAAGCACTGTAATGACACCTACACACATACAACCTCATGAATGACTGTTGATATTTACAGTCCGAGCTTTGTAATGACACTCACACACCAACCACCCTATGAATGACAGTTGATACTTACAGTCTAAGCACTGTAATGATACCCACACACCCACCACCAAAGAATGACTTTTGATATTTTCAGTCCAAGCACTGTAATGTCACTTACAGACATACAACCTCATGAATGACTGTTGATATTTACAGTCCAAGCTTTGTAATGACACTCACACACACACCACCCTATGAATGACAGTTAATATTTACAGTCAAAGAACTGTAATGACACCCACACACCCACAACCCCATGAATGACTGTTAATATTTACAGTCTGAGCACTGTAATTACACCCATAAACCCACCACCAAATGAATGATGGTTTGTATTTACAGTCCATGAACTGTAATGACACCCCACACCCACCACCCCATAAATTATGGTTGATATTTACAGTCCAAGCACTGTAATGACACCAACATACCCACCACTTCATGAATGACTGTTGATATTTACAGTCCAAGCACTCTAATGACACCCACCACCTTATAAATGACTGTTGATATTTACAATCAAAACACTGTAATGACAACCACACAACCATCACTCCATGATTGACTGTTGATATTTACAGTCCAAGCACTATAATGACAGCCACACACCCACCACCCCATAAATGACTGTTGATATTTACAATCCAAGCACTGTAATAAAAAACCTACACACCCACAACCCCATGAATTACTGATGATATTTACAGTCCAAGCTCTGTAATGACACTCACACACCCACCACCCTATGTATGACTGTTGATATTTACAGTCAAAGAACTGTAATGACACCCACAAACCCACAACCCCATAAATGACGGTTGATATTTACAGTCCAAGCACTGTAATAAAAAACCTACACACCCACAACCCCATGAATTACTGATGATATTTACAGTCCAAGCTCTGTAATGACACTCACACACCCACCACCCTATGTATGACTGTTGATATTTACAGTCTGAGCACTGTAATGACACCCACAAACCCACCACCTAATGAATGATGGTTGATATTTATAGTCCAAGAACTGTAATGACACCCACACACTCACTACCCCATGAATGACTGTTGATATTTACAGTCTAAGCACTGTCATGACACCAACACATGCACCACCCCATGAATGACTGTTGACATTTACAGTCCAAGCACTGTAATGACACCCACACACCGACCACCCCATGATTGACTGTTGATATTTACAGTCCAAGCACTGTAATGACACTTACATCTCCACCACCCAATTAATGACTGTTGAGATTTACAGTCCAAGCACTGTAATGACACCCACACACCCACCACCCCATAAATGACTGTTGATACTTACAGTCTAAGCACTGTAATGACACCCACACGCCCGCCACCCCAAGAATGACGGTTGATATTTATAGTCCAAGCACTGTAATGACACCAACACACCCACCACTCCATGAATGACTGTTGATATTTACAGTCCAAGCATTCTAATGACACCCACCACCTTATTAATGACTGTTGATATTTACAATCAAAACACTGTAATGACACCCACACACCCACCACCCCATGATTGACTGTTGATATTTACACTCCAAGCACTATAATGACAGCCACACACCCACCATCCCATAAATGATTGTTGAGACTTCCAGTTTAAGCACTGTAATGACACCCACACACCCACCACCAAAGAATGACTTTTGATATTTACAGTCCAAGCACTGTAATGACACCTACACACATACAACCTCATGAATGACTGTTGATATTTACAGTCCGAGCTTTGTAATGACACTCACACACCAACCACCCTATGAATGACAGTTGATATTTACAGTCAAAGAATTGTAATGAAACCCACACACCCACAACACCATGAATGACTGTTAATATTTGCAGTCTGAGCACGGTAATGACACCCACAAACCCACCACTTAATGAATGATGGTTTATATTTACAGTCCAAGAACTGTAATGACACCCCACACCCACCACCACATGAATTATAGTTGATATTTACAGTCCAAGCACTGTAATGACACCAACATACCCACCACTCCATGAATGACTGTTGATATTTACAGTCCAAGCACTCTAATGACACCCACCACCTTATAAATGACTGTTGATATTTACAATCAAAACACTGTAATGACACCCACACACCCGCAACCCCATAAATGACAGTTGATATTTATAGTCCAAGCACTGTAATGACACCCACACACCCACCACCCCATAAATGACTGTTGATATTTTCAGTCTAAGCCCTGTAATGACATCCACACACCCACCACCCCATAAATGACTGTTAATATTTACAGTCCAAGCACTGTAATGACACCCACACACCGACCACCCCATGATTGACTGTTGATATTTACAGTCCAAGCACTGTAATGACACTTACACCTCCACCACCCAATTAATGACTGTTGAGATTTACAGTCCAAGCACTGTAATGACACCCACACACCCACCACCCCATAAATGACTGTTGATACTTACAGTCTAAGCACTGTAATGACACCCACACGCCCGCCACCCCAAGAATGACGGTTGATATTTATAGTCCAAGCACTGTAATGACACCAACACACCCACCACTCCATGAATGACTGTTGATATTTACAGTCCAAGCATTCTAATGACACCCACCACCTTATTAATGACTGTTGATATTTACAATCAAAACACTGTAATGACACCCACACACCCACCACCCCATGATTGACTGTTGATATTTACACTCCAAGCACTATAATGACAGCCACACACCCACCACCCCATAAATGATTGTTGAGACTTCCAGTTTAAGCACTGTAATGACACCCACACACCCACCACCAAAGAATGACTTTTGATATTTACAGTCCAAGCACTGTAATGACACCTACACACATACAACCTCATGAATGACTGTTGATATTTACAGTCCGAGCTTTGTAATGACACTCACATACCAACCACCCTATGAATGACAGTTGATATTTACAGTCAAAGAACTGTAATGAAACCCACACACCCACAACACCATGAATGACTGTTAATATTTGCAGTCTGAGCACGGTAATGACACCCACAAACCCACCACCTAATGAATGATGGTTTATATTTACAGTCCAAGAACTGTAATGACACCCCACACCCACCACCCCATGAATTATAGTTGATATTTACAGTCCAAGCACTGTAATGACACCAACATACCCACCACTCCATTAATGACTGTTGATATTTACAGTCCAAGCACTCTAATGACACCCACCACCTTATAAATGACTGTTGATATTTACAATCAAAACACTGTAATGACACCCACACACCCACAACCCCATAAATGACAGTTGATATTTATAGTCCAAGCACTGTAATGACACCCACACACCCACCACCCCATAAATGACTGTTGATATTTTCAGTCTAAGCCCTGTAATGACATCCACACACCCACCACCCCATAAATGACTGTTAATATTTACAGTCCAAGCACTGTAATGACACCCACACACCCACCATCCCATAAATGACTGTTGATATTTTCAGTCTAAGCCCTGTAATGACATCCACACACCCACCACCCCATAAATGACTGTTAATATTTACAGTCCAAGCACTGTAATGACACCCACACACCGACCACTCCATGAATGACTGTTGATATTTACAGTCCAAGCTCTATAATGACACTCACACACCCACCACCCTATGAATGACGGTTGATATTTACAGTCCAACCACTGTAATAACACCCACACACCCACCACCCCATAATTAACGGTTGATATTTACAGTCCAAGCACTGTAATGACACCCACACACCCACCACCCCAAGAATGACTTTTGATATTTACAGTCCAAGCACTGTAATGACACCTACACACATACAACCCCATGAATGACTGTTGATATTTACACTCCAAGCTTTGTAATGACACTCACACACCCAACACCCTATGAATGACAGTTGATATTTACAGTCAAATAACTGTAATGACACCCACACACACACTACCCCAAAAATGACGGTTGATATTTATAGTCCAAGCACTGTAATGACAATCACACACCCACCACGCCATGAATGACTGTTGATATTTTCAGTCTAAGCACTGTAATGACATCCACACACCCACTACACCATAAATGACTGTTAATATTTACACTCCAAGCAGTCTAATGACAGCCACACACCCACCACCATATGATTAACTGTTGATATTTACAGTCCAAGCACTGCATAGACACCCAAACACCTACATCCCCATGAATAACTGTTGATATCTACAGTCCAAGAACTGTAATGACACCCACACACCCATCACCCCATTAATGACTGTTGATATTAGAGTCTAAGCACTGTAATGCCACCCACCACCCCATGAATGACTGTTGATATTCACAGTCCAAGCACTAATGACACACAAACACCCACCATCCCTTGAATGACTTGATATTTACAGTCCAAGCAATGTAATGACACCCACACACCCACCACCCCATTAATGACTGTTGATATTTACAGTCCAAGCACTATCATGACACCCACACACCCACCACTCCATGAATGATTGTTGATATTTACAGTCTAAGCACTGTAATGACACCCTCACCCAAACCACCCCATGAATGACTGTTGATATTTACAGTGAAAGCACTGTAATGACGTCCCACACACATCACCCCATGATTATGGTTGATATTTATAGTCCAAGCACTGTAATGACACCAACACACCCACCACTCCATGAATGACTGTTGATATTTACAGTCCAAGCATTCTAATGACACCCACCACCTTATTAATGACTGTTGATATTTACAATCAAAACACTGTAATGACACCCACACACCCACCACCCCATGATTGACTGTTGATATTTACACTCCAAGCACTATAATGACAGCCACACACCCACCACCCCATAAATGATTGTTGAGACTTCCAGTTTAAGCACTGTAATGAAACCCACACACCCATCACCAAAGAATGACTTTTGATATTTACAGTCCAAGCTCTGTAATGACACCTACACACATACAACCTCATGAATGACTGTTGATATTTACAGTCCGAGCTTTGTAATGACACTCACACACCAACCACCCTATGAATGACAGTTGATACTTACAGTCTAAGCACTGTAATGATACCCACACACCCACCACCAAAGAATGACTTTTGATATTTTCAGTCCAAGCACTGTAATGTCACTTACAGACATACAACCTCATGAATGACTGTTGATATTTACAGTCCAAGCTTTGTAATGACACTCACACACACACCACCCTATGAATGACAGTTAATATTTACAGTCAAAGAACTGTAATGACACCCACACACCCACAACCCCATGAATGACTGTTAATATTTACAGTCTGAGCACTGTAATTACACCCATAAACCCACCACCAAATGAATGATGGTTTGTATTTACAGTCCATGAACTGTAATGACACCCCACACCCACCACCCCATAAATTATGGTTGATATTTACAGTCCAAGCACTGTAATGACACCAACATACCCACCACTCCATGAATGACTGTTGATATTTACAGTCCAAGCACTCTAATGACACCCACCACCTTATAAATGACTGTTGATATTTACAATCAAAACACTGTAATGACAACCACACAACCATCACTCCATGATTGACTGTTGATATTTACAGTCCAAGCACTATAATGACAGCCACACACCCACCACCCCATAAATGACTGTTGATATTTACAATCCAAGCACTGTAATAAAAAACCTACACACCCACAACCCCATGAATTACTGATGATATTTACAGTCCAAGCTCTGTAATAACACTCACACACCCACCACCCTATGTATGACTGTTGATATTTACAGTCAAAGAACTGTAATGACACCCACAAACCCACAACCCCATAAATGACGGTTGATATTTACAGTCCAAGCACTGTAATAAAAAACCTACACACCCACAACCCCATGAATTACTGATGATATTTACAGTCCAAGCTCTGTAATGACACTCACACACCCACCACCCTATGTATGACTGTTGATATTTACAGTCTGAGCACTGTAATGACACCCACAAACCCACCACCTAATGAATGATGGTTGATATTTATAGTCCAAGAACTGTAATGACACCCACACACTCACTACCCCATGAATGACTGTTGATATTTACAGTCTAAGCACTGTCATGACACCAACACATGCACCACCCCATGAATGACTGTTGACATTTACAGTCCAAGCACTGTAATGACACCCACACACCGACCACCCCATGATTGACTGTTGATATTTACAGTCCAAGCACTGTAATGACACTTACACCTCCACCACCCAATTAATGACTGTTGAGATTTACAGTCCAAGCACTGTAATGACACCCACACACCCACCACCCCATAAATGACTGTTGATACTTACAGTCTAAGCACTGTAATGACACCCACATGCCCGCCACCCCAAGAATGACGGTTGATATTTATAGTCCAAGCACTGTAATGACACCAACACACCCACCACTCCAAGAATGACTGTTGATATTTACAGTCCAAGCATTCTAATGACACCCACCACCTTATTAATGACTGTTGATATTTACAATCAAAACACTGTAATGACACCCACACACCCACCACCCCATGATTGACTGTTGATATTTACACTCCAAGCACTATAATGACAGCCACACACCCACCACCCCATAAATGATTGTTGAGACTTCCAGTTTAAGCACTGTAATGACACCCACACACCCACCACCAAAGAATGACTTTTGATATTTACAGTCCAAGCACTGTAATGACACCTACACACATACAACCTCATGAATGACTGTTGATATTTACAGTCCGAGCTTTGTAATGACACTCACACACCAACCACCCTATGAATGACAGTTGATATTTACAGTCAAAGAATTGTAATGAAACCCACACACCCACAACACCATGAATGACTGTTAATATTTGCAGTCTGAGCACGGTAATGACACCCACAAACCCACTACTTAACCCCCAGAGTCCGGGCAGCGGGATTTCCCGCTCGGTCGACAGAGGCCGGGCAGCGGGAAATCCCGCTCTGTCGACAGAGTCCGGGCAGCGGGAAATCCCGCTTTTGGTAATTTATGGGGAAAAACGCCAAATTTGTCGGGATTTTTTTTGATCTGGCTATACTTCACCACCAGACCTTTTCATCCCCACATTCAATCAGTGTGTGCTTGACCGTGACAATGGCTGGGCGTAGTGAAGAAAATACGGGCTCGTTCGATTCGGTGCATCCTACCGCGCTGCCGGGCGCACCCGCTCCTGTAACCTCCACTCCGCGGGTGCAACCAGCTAGATTGAGTCACAGCCACGCTCACAAAGCGAACGCAGCCTCGCTCTCACGGGAAAAGTGACCTCCATTCCTCACTTGATTTCTCGGCAATGGAGTGTCCTAGAGAGCTGGGGTTGGTTTTAATGGAAAGAGGAGGAGTTGATGGTGAGTACACAATCAAATTTAAGTTGTTCAGTATTGTAGTTTAGACGTAGGAAGTAAGAGAAGTAGAGTGATTTTCCGGGAAATACCCGGACAGGCAGGGTAAAAATTTAGTATTGAGCCCAGAACCACAGTACGTATTTCCATTCGTGGCCCGTCCCGGAGGGGTTAATGAATGATGGTTTATATTTACAGTCCAAGAACTGTAATGACACCCCACACCCACCACCCCATGAATTATAGTTGATATTTACAGTCCAAGCACTGTAATGACACCAACATACCCACCACTCCATGAATGACTGTTGATATTTACAGTCCAAGCACTCTAATGACACCCACCACCTTATAAATGACTGTTGATATTTACAATCAAAACACTGTAATGACACCCACACACCCACAACCCCATAAATGACAGTTGATATTTATAGTCCAAGCACTGTAATGACACCCACACACCCACCACCCCATAAATGACTGTTGATATTTTCAGTCTAAGCCCTGTAATGACATCCACACACCCACCACCCCATAAATGACTGTTAATATTTACAGTCCAAGCACTGTAATGACACCCACACACCCACCATCCCATAAATGACTGTTGATATTTTCAGTCTAAGCCCTGTAATGACATCCACACACCCACCACCCCATAAATGACTGTTAATATTTACAGTCCAAGCACTGTAATGACACCCACACACCGACCACTCCATGAATGACTGTTGATATTTACAGTCCAAGCTCTATAATGACACTCACACACCCACCACCCTATGAATGACGGTTGATATTTACAGTCCAACCACTGTAATAACACCCACACACCCACCACCCCATAATTAACGGTTGATATTTACAGTCCAAGCACTGTAATGACACCCACACACCCACCACCCCAAGAATGACTTTTGATATTTACAGTCCAAGCACTGTAATGACACCTACACACATACAACCCCATGAATGACTGTTGATATTTACACTCCAAGCTTTGTAATGACACTCACACACCCAACACCCTATGAATGACAGTTGATATTTACAGTCAAATAACTGTAATGACACCCACACACACACTACCCCAAAAATGACGGTTGATATTTATAGTCCAAGCACTGTAATGACAATCACACACCCACCACGCCTTGAATGACTGTTGATATTTTCAGTCTAAGCACTGTAATGACATCCACACACCCACTACACCATAAATGACTGTTAATATTTACACTCCAAGCAGTCTAATGACAGCCACACACCCACCACCATATGATTAACTGTTGATATTTACAGTCCAAGCACTGCATAGACACCCAAACACCTACATCCCCATGAATAGCTGTTGATATCTACAGTCCAAGAACTGTAATGACACCCACACACCCATCACCCCATTAATGACTGTTGATATTAGAGTCTAAGCACTGTAATGCCACCCACCACCCCATGAATGACTGTTGATATTCACAGTCCAAGCACTAATGACACACAAACACCCACCACCCCTTGAATGACTTGATATTTACAGTCCAAGCAATGTAATGACACCCACACACCCACCACCCCATTAATGACTGTTGATATTTACAGTCCAAGCACTATCATGACACCCACACACCCACCACTCCATGAATGATTGTTGATATTTACAGTCTAAGCACTGTAATGAAACCCTCACCCAAACCACCCCATGAATGACTGTTGATATTTACAGTGAAAGCACTGTAATGACGTCCCACACCCATCACCCCATGATTATGGTTGATATTTATAGTCCAAGCACTGTAATGACACCAACACACCCACCACTCCATGAATGACTGCTGATATTTACAGTCCAAGCATTCTAATGACACCCACCACCTTATTAATGACTGTTGATATTTACAATCAAAACACTGTAATGACACCCACACACCCACCACCCCATGATTGACTGTTGATATTTACACTCCAAGCACTATAATGACAGCCACACACCCACCACCCCATAAATGATTGTTGAGACTTCCAGTTTAAGCACTGTAATGAAACCCACACACCCACCACCAAAGAATGACTTTTGATATTTACAGTCCAAGCACTGTAATGACACCTACACACATACAACCTCATGAATGACTGTTGATATTTACAGTCCGAGCTTTGTAATGACACTCACACACCAACCACCCTATGAATGACAGTTGATATTTACAGTCAAAGAACTGTAATGAAACCCACACACCCACAACCCCATGAATGACTGTTAATATTTGCAGTCTGAGCACGGTAAGGACACCCACAAACCCACCACCTAATGAATGATGGTTTATATTTACAGTCCAAGAACTGTAATGACACCCCACACCCACCACCCCATGAATTATAGTTGATATTTACAGTCCAAGCACTGTAATGACACCAACACACCCACCACTCCATGAATGACTGTTCATATTTACAGTCCAAGCACTCTAATGACACCCACCACCTTATAAATGACTGTTGATATTTACAATCAAAACCCTGTAATGACAACCACACAACCACCACCCCATGAATGACTGTTGATATTTACAGTCCAAGCACTGTAATGACACCCACACACCCACCACCCCAAGAATGACTTTTGATATTTACAGTCCAAGCACTGTAATAAAAAACCTACACACCCACAACCCCATGAATTACTGATGATATTTACAGTCCAAGCTCTGTATTGACACTTACACACACACCACCCTATGTATGACTGTTGATATATACAGTCCAAGAACTGTAATGACACCCACACACCCACAACCCCATAAATGACAGTTGATATTTATAGTCCAAGCACTGTAATGACACCCACACACCCACCATCCCATAAATGACTGTTGATATTTTCAGTCTAAGCCCTGTAATGACATCCACACACCCACCACCCCATAAATGACTGTTAATATTTACAGTCCAAGCACTGTAATGACACCCACACACCGACCACTCCATGAATGACTGTTGATATTTACAGTCCAAGCTCTATAATGACACTCACACACCCACCACCCTATGAATGACGGTTGATATTTACAGTCCAACCACTGTAATAACACCCACACACCCACCACCCCATAATTAATGGTTGATATTTACAGTCCAAGCACTGTAATGACACCCACACTCCAACCACCCCAAGAATGACTTTTGATATTTACAGTCCAAGCACTGTAATGACACCTACACACATACAACCCCATGAATGACTGTTGATATTTACACTCCAAGCTTTGTAATGACACTCACACACCCAACACCCTATGAATGACAGTTGATATTTACAGTCAAATAACTGTAATGACACCCACACACACACTACCCCAAAAATGACGGTTGATATTTATAGTCCAAGCACTGTAATGACAATCACACACCCACCACGCCATGAATGACTGTTGATATTTTCAGTCTAAGCACTGTAATGACATCCACACACCCACTACACCATAAATGACTGTTAATATTTACACTCCAAGCAGTCTAATGACAGCCACACACCCACCACCATATGATTAACTGTTGATATTTACAGTCCAAGCACTGCATAGACACCCAAACACCTACATCCCCATGAATAATTGTTGATATCTACAGTCCAAGAACTGTAATGATACCCACACACCCATCACCCCATTAATGACTGTTGATATTAGAGTCTAAGCACTGTAATGCCACCCACCACCCTATGAATGACTGTTGATATTCACAGTCCAAGCACTAATGACACACAGACACCCACCACCCCTTGAATGACTTGATATTTACAGTCCATGCAATGTAATGACACCCACACACCCACCACCCCATTAATGACTGTTGATATTTACAGTCCAAGCACTATCATGACACCCACACACCCACCACCCCATGAATGATTGTTGATATTTACAGTCTAAGCACTGTAATGACACCCTCACCCCCACCACCCCATGAATGACTGTTGATATTTACAGTCAAAGCACTGTAATGACGCCCCACACCCAACACCCCATGATTATGGTTGATATTTATAGTCCAAGCACTGTAATGACACTAACATACCCACCACTCCATGAATGACTGTTGATATTTACAGTCCAAGCATTCTAATGACACCCACCACCTTATTAATGACTGTTGATATTTACAATCAAAACACTGTAATGACACCCACACACACACCATCCAATGAATTACTGTTGATATTTACAGTCCAAGCACTGTAATGACACCCACATACCCACCACCCCATGATTGACTGTTGATATTTACAGTCCAAGCACAATAATGACAGCAACACTCTCACCACCCCATAAATGACTGTTGATACTTACAGTCTAAGCACTGTAATGACACCCACACACCCACCACCAAAGAATTACTTTTGATATTTTCAGTCCAAGCACTGTAATGACACCTACACACATACAACCTCATGAATGACTGTTGATATTTACAGTCCAAGCTTTGTAATGACACTCACACACCCACCACCCTATGAATGACAGTTAATATTTACAGTCAAAGAACTGTAATGACACCCACACACCCACAACCTCATGAATGACTGTTAATATTTTCAGTCTGAGCACTGTAATGACACCCATAAACCCACCACCAAATGAATGATGGTTTGTATTTACAGTCCAAGAACTGTAATGACACCCCACACCCACCACCCCATAAATAATGGTTGATATTTACAGTCCAAGCACTGTAATGACACCAACACACCCACCACTCCATGAATGACTGTTGATATTTACAGTCCAAGCACTCTAATGACACCCACCACCTTATAAATGACTGTTGATATTTACAATCAAAACACTGTAATGACAACCACACAACCATCACTCCATGATTGACTGTTGATATTTACAGTCCAAGCACTGTAATGACACCTACACACATACAACCTCATAAATGACGGTTGATATTTACAGTCCAAGCTTTGTAATGACAGTCACACACAAACCACCCTATGAATGACAGTTGATATTTACAGTCAAAGAACTGTAATGACAGCCACACACCCACCACCCCATAAATGACTGTTGATATTTACAGTCTAAGCACTGTAATGACACCCACACACCCACCACCCCAAGAATGACTTTTGATATTTACAGTCCAAGCACTGTAATGACACCTACACACATACAACCTCATAAATGACGGTTGATATTTACAGTCCAAGCTTTGTAATGACAGTCACACACCCACCACCCTATGAATGACAGTTGATATTTACAGTCAAAGAACTGTAATGATACCCACACACCCACAACCCCATAAATGACGGTTGATATTTACAGTCCAAGCACTGTAATGACACCTACACACCCACAACCCCATGAATTACTGATGATATTTACAGTCCAAGCTCTGTAATGACACTCACACATCCACCACCCTATGTATGACTGTTGATATTTACAGTCCAAGAACTGTAATGACACCCACACACCCACCACCCCATGATTGACTGTTGATATTTACACTCCAAGCACTATAATGACAGCCACACACCCACCACCCCATAAATGATTGTTGAGACTTCCAGTTTAAGCACTGTAATGAAACCCACACACCCACCACCAAAGAATGACTTTTGATATTTACAGTCCAAGCACTGTAATGACACCTACACACATACAACCTCATGAATGACTGTTGATATTTACAGTCCGAGCTTTGTAATGACACTCACACACCAACCACCCTATGAATGACAGTTGATATTTACAGTCAAAGAACTGTAATGAAACCCACACAACCACAACCCCATGAATGACTGTTAATATTTGCAGTCTGAGCACGGTAAGGACACCCACAAACCCACCACCTAATGAATGATGGTTTATATTTACAGTCCAAGAACTGTAATGACACCCCACACCCACCACCCCATGAATTATAGTTGATATTTACAGTCCAAGCACTGTAATGACACCAACACACCCACCACTCCATGAATGACTGTTCATATTTACAGTCCAAGCACTCGAATGACACCCACCACCTTATAAATGACTGTTGATATTTACAATCAAAACACTGTAATGACAACCACACAACCACCACCCCATGAATGACTGTTGATATTTACAGTCCAAGCACTGTAATGACACCCACACACCCACCACTTCAAGAATGACTTTTGATATTTACAGTCCAAGCACTGTAATAAAAAACCTACACACCCACAACCCCATGAATTACTGATGATATTTACAGTCCAAGCTCTGTAATGACACTCACACACACACCACCCTATGTATGACTGTTGATATATACAGTCCAAGAACTGTAATGACACTCACACACCCACAACCCCATAAATGACAGTTGATATTTATAGTCCAAGCACTGTAATGACACCCACACACCCACCATCCCATAAATGACTGTTGATATTTTCAGTCTAAGCCCTGTAATGACATCCACACACCCACCACCCCATAAATGACTGTTAATATTTACAGTCCAAGCACTGTAATGACACCCACACACCGACCACTCCATGAATGACTGTTGATATTTACAGTCCAAGCTCTATAATGACACTCACACACCCACCACCCTATGAATGACGGTTGATATTTACAGTCCAACCACTGTAATAACACCCACACACCCACCACCCCATAATTAACGGTTGATATTTACAGTCCAAGCACTGTAATGACACCCACACACCCACCACCCCAAGAATGACTTTTAATATTTACAGTCCAAGCCCTGTAATGACACCTACACACATACAACCCCATGAATGACTGTTGATATTTACACTCCAAGCTTTGTAATGACACTCACACACCCAACACCCTATGAATGACAGTTGATATTTACAGTCAAATAACTGTAATGACACCCACACACACACTACCCCAAAAATGACGGTTGATATTTATAGTCCAAGCACTGTAATGACAATCACACACCCACCACGCCTTGAATGACTGTTGATATTTTCAGTCTAAGCACTGTAATGACATCCACACACCCACTACACCATAAATGACTGTTAATATTTACACTCCAAGCAGTCTAATGACAGCCACACACCCACCACCATATGATTAACTGTTGATATTTACAGTCCAAGCACTGCATAGACACCCAAACACCTACATCCCCATGAATAACTGTTGATATCTACAGTCCAAGAACTGTAATGACACCCACACACCCATCACCCCATTAATGACTGTTGATATTAGAGTCTAAGCACTGTAATGCCACCCACCACCCTATGAATGACTGTTGATATTCACAGTCCAAGCACTAATGACACACAGACACCCACCACCCCTTGAATGACTTGATATTTACAGTCCAAGCACTATCATGACACCCACACACCCACCACCCCATGAATGATTGTTGATATTTACAGTCTAAGCACTGTAATGACACCCTCACCCCCACCACCCCATGAATGACTGTTGATATTTACAGTCAAAGCACTGTAATGACGCCCCACACCCAACACCCCATGATTATGGTTGATATTTATAGTCCAAGCACTGTAATGACACTAACACACCCACCACTCCATGAATGACTGTTGATATTTACAGTCCAAGCATTCTAAT
Organism: Petrolisthes cinctipes; assembly: GCA_033782935.1. Classification (NCBI taxonomy): domain Eukaryota; kingdom Metazoa; phylum Arthropoda; class Malacostraca; order Decapoda; family Porcellanidae; genus Petrolisthes; species Petrolisthes cinctipes. The sequence continues at coordinate 416,496 of JAWQEG010000381.1, read as the reverse complement.
GACACCCACCACCTTATTAATGACTGTTGATATTTACAATCAAAACACTGTAATGACACCCACACACACACTACCCAATGAATTACTGTTGATATTTACAGTCCAAGCACTGTAATGACACCCACATACCCACCACCCCATGATTGACTGTTGATATTTACAGTCCAAGCACAATAATGACAGCAACACTCTCACTACCCCATAAATGACTGTTGATACTTACAGTCTAAGCACTGTAATGACACCCACACACCCACCACCAAAGAATTACTTTTGATATTTTCAGTCCAAGCACTGTAATGACACCTACACACATACAACCTCATGAATGACTGTTGATATTTACAGTCCAAGCTTTGTAATGACACTCACACACCCACCACCCTATGAATGACAGTTAATATTTACAGTCAAAGAACTGTAATGACACCCACACACCCACAACCCCATGAATGACTGTTAATATTTTCAGTCTGAGCACTGTAATGACACCCATAAACCCACCACCAAATGAATGATGGTTTGTATTTACAGTCCAAGAACTGTAATGACACCCCACACCCACCACCCCATAAATAATGGTTGATATTTACAGTACAAGCACTGTAATGACACCAACACACCCACCACTCCATGAATGACTGTTGATATTTACAGTCCAAGCACTCTAATGACACCCACCACCTTATAAATGACTGTTGATATTTACAATCAAAACACTGTAATGACAACCACACAACCATCACTCCATGATTGACTGTTGATATTTACAGTCCAAGAACTATAATGACAGCCACACACCCACCACCCAATAAATGACTGTTGATATTTACAGTCTAAACACTGTAATGACACCCACACACCCACCACCCCAAGAATGACTTTTAATATTTACAGTCCAAGCACTGTAATGACACCTACACACATACAACCTCATAAATGACGGTTGATATTTACAGTCCAAGCTTTGTAATGACAGTCACACACCCACCACCCTATGAATGACAGTTGATATTTACAGTCAAAGAACTGTAATGACACCCACACACCCACAACCCCATAAATGACGGTTGATATTTACAGTCCAAGCACTGTAATGACACCTACACACCCACAACCCCATGAATTACTGATGATATTTACAGTCCAAGCTCTGTAATGACACTCACACATCCACCACCCTATGTATGACTGTTGATATTTACAGTCCAAGAACTGTAATGACACCCACACACCCACAATCCCATAAATGACAGTTGATATTTATAGTCCAAGCACTGTAATGACACCCACACACCCACCACCCCATAAATGGCTGTTAATATTTACAGTCTGAGCATTGTAATGACACCCACAAACCCACCACCTAATGAATGATGGTTGATATTTATAGTCCAAGAACTGTAATGACACCCACACACTCCCCACCCCATGAATGACTGTTGATATTTACAGTCTAAGCACTGTCATGACACCAACACATGCAAAACCCCATAAATGACTGTTGACATTTACAGTCCAAGCACTGTAATGACACCCACACACCGACCACCCCATGATTAACTGTTGATATTTACAGTCCAAGCACTCTAATGACACTTACACCTCTACCACCCAATTATGACTGATGATATTTATAGTCCAAGCACTGTATTGACACCCACACACCCACCACCCCATAAATGACTGTTGATACTTACAGTCTAAGCACTGTAATGACACCCACACACCCACCACCCAAAGAATGACTTTTGATATTTACAGTCCAAGTACTGTAATGACACCTACACACATACAACCCCATGAATAACTGTTGATATTTACAGTCCAAGCTTTGTAATGACACTCACACACCCACCACAATATGAATGACAGTTGATATTTACAGTCAAAGAACTGTAATGACACCCACACACCCACAACCCCATAAATGACGGTTGATATTTATAGTTCAAGCACTCTAATGACACCCACACACTCACCACCCCATAAATGACTGTTAATATTTACAGTCTAAGCACTGTAATGACACCCACACACGCACAACCCCATAAATGATTGTTAATATTTTCAGTCTAAGCACTGTAATGACACCCACAAACCCACCACCTAATGAATGATTGTTGATATTTATGGTCCAGGAACTGTAATGACACCCACACACTCACCACCCCATAAATGACTGTTAATATTTACAGTCTAAGCACTGTCATGACACCAACACATGCACCACCCCATGAATGACTGTTGACATTTAAAGTCCAAGCACTGTAATGACACCCACACACCGACCACCCCATGATTGACTGTTGATATTTACAGTCCAAGCACTGTAATGACACTTACACCTCCACCACCCATATAATGACTGTTAATATTTACAGTCTGAGCACTGTAATGACACCCACAAACCCACCACCTAATGAATGATGGTTGATATTTATAGTCCAAGAACTGTAATGACACCCACACACTAACCACCCCATGAATGACTGTTGATATTTACAGTCTAAGCACTGTCATGACACCAACACATGCACCACCCCATGAATGACTGTTGACATTTATAGTCCAAGCACTGTAATGACACCCATACACCGACCACCCCATGATTGACTGTTGATATTTTTAGTCCAAGCACTGTAATGACACTTACACCTCCACCACCCAATTAATGACTGTTGATATTTACAGTCTGAGCACTGTAATGACACCCACACACTCACCACCCCATGAATGACTGTTGATATTTACAGTCTAAGCACTGTCATGACACCAACACATGCACCACCCCATTAATGACTGTATATATTATAGTCTAAGCACTGTAATGCCACCCACCACGCTATGAATGACTGTTGATATTCACAGTCCAAGCACTAATGACACACAGACACCCACCACCCCTTGAATGACTTGATATTTACAGTCCAAGCAATGTAATAACACCCACACACCCACCACCCCATTAATGACTGTTGATATTTACAGTCCAAGCACTATCATGACACCCACACACCCACCACCCCATGAATGATTGTTGATATTTACAGTCAAAGGACTGTAATAACACCCTCACCCCCACCACCCCATGAATGACTGTTGATATATACAGTCAAAGCACTGTAATGACGCCCCACACCCACCACCCCATGATTATGGTTGATATTTATAGTCCAAGCACTGTAATGACACTAACACACCCACCACTCCATGAGTGACTGTTGATATTTACAGTCCAAGCATTCTAATGAAACCCACCACCTTATTAATGACTGTTGATATTTACAATCAAAACACTGTAATGACACCCACACACCCACCACCCAATAAATGACTGTTGATATTTACAGTCCAAGCACTGTAATGACACCCACATACCCACCACCCCATGATTGACTGTTGATATTTACAGTCCAAGCACTACAATGACAGCCACACACCCACCACTCCATAAATGACTGTTGAGACTTAAAGTTTAAGCAGTGTAATGACACCCACACACACACCACCAAAGAATGACTTTTGATATTTACAGTCCAAGCACTGTAATGACACCTACACACATACAACGTCATGAATGACTGTTGATATTTACAGTCCAAGCTTTGTAATGACACTCACTCACCCAACACCCTATGAATGACAGTTGATATTTACAGTCAAAGAACTGTAATGACACCCACACACCCACAACCCCATGAATGACTGTTAATATTTGCAGTCTGAGCACGGTAATGACACCCACAATCCCACCACCTAATGAATGATGGTTTATATTTAGAGTCCAAGAACTGTAATGACACCCCACACCCACCACCCCATGAATTATGGTTGATATTTACAGTCCAAGCACTGTAATGACACCCACATACATACCACTCCATGATTGACTGTTGATATTTACAGTCCAAGCACTGTAATGACATCCACACACCCACTACACCATAAATGACTGTTGATATTTACAGTCTAAGCACTGTAATGACACCCACACACCCACCAACCCAAGAATGACTTTTGATATTTACAGTCCAAGCACTGTAATGACACATACACACCCACAACCCCATGAATTACTGATGATATTTAGAGTCCAAGCTCTGTATTGACACTCACACACCCTCCACCCTATGTATGACTGTTGATATATACAGCCCAAGAAGTGTAATGACACCCACACACTCACCACCCCATGAATGACTGTTGATATTTACAGTCTAAGCACTGTCATGACACCAACACATGCACCACCCCATGAATGACTGTTGACATTTACAGTCCAAGCACTGTAATGACACCTACACACATACAACCCCATGAATGACTCTTGATATTTACAGTCCAAGCTTTGTAATGACACTCACACACCCAACACCCTATGAATGACAGTTGATATTTACAGTCAAAGAACTGTAATGACACCCACACACCCACCACCCCAAAAATGACGGTTGATATTTATAGTCCAATCACTGTAATGACTATCACACACCCACCACCCCATGAATGACTGTTGATATTTTCAGTCTAAGCACTGTAATGACATCCACACACCCACTACACCATAAATGACTGTTAATATTTACACTCCAAGCAGTCTAATGACAGCCACACACCCACCACCATATGATTAACTGTTGATATTTACAGTCCAAGCACTGCATAGACACCCAAACACCCACATCCCCATGAATAACTGTTGATATCTACAGTCCAAGAACTGTAATGACACCCACACACCCATCACCCCATTAATGACTGTTGATATTAGAGTCTAAGCACTGTAATGCTACCCACCACCCTATGAATGACTGTTGATATTCACAGTCCAAGCACTAATGACACACAGTCAACCACCACCCCTTGAATGACTTGATATTTACAGTCCAAGCAATGTAATAACACCCACACACCCACCACCCCATTAATGACTGTTGATATTTACAGTCCAAGCACTATCATGACACCCACACACCTACCACCCCATGAATGATTGTTGATATTTACAGTCTAAGCACTGTAATAACACCCTCACCCCCACCACCCCATGAATGACTGTTGATATTTACAGTCAAAGCACTGTAATGACGCCCCACACCCACAACCCCATGATTATGGTTGATATTTATAGTCCAAGCACTGTAATGACACTAACACACCCACCACTCCATGAATGACTGTTGATATTTACAGTCCAAGCATTCTAATGACACCCACCACCTTATTAATGACTGTTGATATTTACAATCAAAACACTGTAATGACACCCACACACCCACCACCCAAAGAATGACTGTTGATATTTACAGTCCAAGCACTGTAATGACACCCACATACCCACCACCCCATGATTGACTGTTGATATTTACAGTCCAAGCACTATAATGACAGCCACACACCCACCACACCATAAATGACTGTTGAGACTTAAAGTTTAAGCACTGTAATGACACCCACACACCCACCACCAAAGAATGACTGTTGATATTTACAGTCCAAGCACTGTAATGACACCTACACACATACTACGTCATGAATGACTGTTGATATTTACAGTCCAAGCTTTGTAATGACACTCACACACCCAACACCCTATGAATGACAGTTGATATTTACAGTCAAAGAACTGTAATGACACCCACACACCCACAACCCCATGAATGACTGTTGATATTTACAGTTCCAGCACTCTAATGACACCCACCACCTTTTAAATGACTGTTTATATTTACAATCAAAACACTGTAATGACAACCACACTCCCACCACCCCATAAATGACTGTTGATATTTACAGTCTTAGCACTGTAATGACACCCACACACCCACCACCCAAAGAATGACTTTTGATATTTACAGTCCAAGCACTGTAATGACACCTACACACCCACAACCCCTTGAATTACTGATTATATTTAGTGTCCAAGCTCTGTATTGACACTCACACACCCTCCACCCTATGTATGACTGTTGATATATACAGCCCAAGAACTGTAATGAAACCCACACACCCACAACCCCATAAATGACAGTTGATATTTATAGTCCAAGCACTGTAATGACACCCACACACCCACCACCCCATAAATGACTGTTGATATTTTCACTCTAAGCCCTGTAATGACATCCACACACCTACCACCCCATAATTGACTGTTAATATTTACAGTCCAAGCACTGTAATGACACCCACACACCGACCACTCCATGAATGACTGTTGATATTTACAGTCCAAGCTCTATAATGACACTCACACACCCACCACCCTATAAATGACGGTTGATATTTACAGTCCAACCACTGTAATAACACCCACACACCCACCACCCCATAAATAACGGTTGATAATTTCAGTCCGAAAACTGTAATGACATTCACACACCCACTACCCCATGAATGACTGTTAATATTTACAGTCCATGGACTGTAATGTCACACACACACCCACCACCCCATAAATGACTGTTGATACTTACAGTCTAAGCACTGTAATGACACCCACACACCCACCACCCCAAGAATGACTTTTGATATTTACAGTCCAAGCACTGTAATGACACATACACACATACAACCCCATGAATGACTGTTGATGTTTACAGTCCAAGCTTTGTAATGACTCTCACACACCCACCACCCTATGAATGACAGTTGATATTTACAGTCAAAGAACTGTAATGACACCCACACACCCACAACCCCATAAATGACGGTTGATATTTATAGTCCAAGCACTGTAATGACAATCACACACCAACCACCCCATGAATGACTGTTGATATTTTCAGTCTAAGCACTGTAATGACATCCACACACCCACCACACCATTCATGACTGTTAATATTTACAGTCCAAGCAGTCTAATGACACCCACACACCCACCACCCCATGATTAACTGTTGATATTTACAGTCCAAGCACTATAATGACAGCCACACACCCACCACCCCATAAATGACTGTTGATACTTACAGTCTAAGCACTGTAATGACACCCACACACCCACCACGAAAGAATGACTTTTGATATTTACAGTCCAAGCACTGTAATGACACCTACACACATACAACCTCATGTTTGACTGTTGATATTTACAGTCCAAGATTTGTAATGACACTCACACACCCACCACCCTATGTATGACAGATGATATTTACAGTCAAAGAACTGTAATGACACCCACACACCCACAACCCCATGAATGACTGTTAATATTTAAAGTCTGAGCACTGTAATGACACCCACAAACCCACCACCTAATGAATGATGGTTTATATTTACAGTCCAAGAACTGTAATGACACCCCACACCCACCACCCCATGAATTATGGTTGATATTTACAGTCCAAGCACTGTAATGACACCAACACACCTACCACTCCATGAATGACTGTTGATATTTACAGTCCAAGCACTCTAATGACACCCACACACCCACCACCCCAAGAATGACTTTTGATATTTACAGTCCAAGCACTGTAATGACACCCACATACCCACCACTCCATGATTGACTGTTGATATTTACAGTCCAAGCACTATAATGACAGCCACACACCTACCACTCCATGAATGACTGTTGATATTTACAGTCTAAGCACTCTAATGACACCCACACACCCACCACCCCAAGAATGACTTTTGATATTTACAGTCCAAGCACTGTAATGACACCCACATACCCACCACTCCATGATTGACTGTTGATATTTACAGTCCAAGCACTATAATGACAGCCACACACCCACCACCCCATAAATGACTGTTGATATTTACAGTCTAAGCACTGTAATGACACCCACACAACCACCACCCCATGAATGACTTTTGATATTTACAGTCCAAGCACTGTAATGACACCTACACACCCAAAACACCATGAATTACTGATGATATTTACAGTCCAAGCTCTGTAATGACACTCACACACCCACCACCCTATGTATGACTGTTGATATTTACAGTCCAAGAACTGCAATGACACCCACCACCCTATAAATGACTGTTGATATTTACAGTATAAGCACTCTAATGACACCCACGCAACCACCACCCCAAGAATGACTTTTGGTATTTACAGTCCAAGCACTGTAATGACACCTACACACCCAAAACCCCATGAATTACTGATGATATTTACAGTCTAAGCACTCTAATGACACCCACACAACCACCACCCCAAGAATGACTTTTGATATTTACAGTCCAAGAACTGCAATGACACCCACAACCCCATAAATGACTGTTGATATTTTGAGTCTAAGCCCTGTAATGACATCCACACACCCACCACCCCATAAATGACTGTTATTATTTACAGTCTGAGCACTGTAATGACACCCACAAACCAACCACCCCATGAATGACTGTTGATATTTACAGTCTAAGCACTGTCATGACACCAACACATGCACCACCCCATGAATGACTGTTGACGTTTACAGTCCAAGCACTGTAATGACACCCACACACCGACCACCCCATGATTGACTGTTGATATTTACAGTTCAAGCACTGTAATGACACTTACACCTCCACCACCCAATTAATGACTGTTGATATTTACAGTCCAAGCTTTGTAATGACACTCACACACCCACCACCTTATGAATGACAGTTGATATTTACAGTCTAAGCACTCTAATGACACCCACACAACCACCACCCCAAGAATGACTTTTGATATTTACAGTCCAAGCACTGTAATGACACCTACACACCCAAAACCCCATGAATTACAGATGATTTTTACAGTCCAAGCTCTGTAATGACACTCACACACCCTCCACCCTATGTATGACTGTTGATATTTACAGTCCAAGAACTGCAATGTAACCCACAACCCCATAAATGACAGTTGATATTTATATTGCAAGCACTGTAATGACACCCAAACATCAACCACCCCATAAATGACTGTTGATATTTTGAGTCTAAGCCCTATAATGACATCCACACACCCACCACCCCATAAATGACTGTTAATATTTACAGTCTGAGCACTGTAATGACACATACACACATACAACCCCATGAATGACTGTTGATGTTTACAGTCCAAGCTTTGTAATGACTCTCACACACCCACCACCCTATGAATGACAGTTGATATTTACAGTCAAAGAACTGTAATGACACCCACATACCCACAACCCCATAAATGACGGTTGATATTTATAGTCCAAGCACTGTAATGACAATCACACACCAACCACCCCATGAATGACTGTTGATATTTTCAGTCTAAGCACTGTAATGACATCCACACACCCACCACACCATTCATGACTGTATATATTTACAGTCCAAGCAGTCTAATGACACCCACACACCCACCACCCCATGATTAACTGTTGATATTTACAGTCCAAGCACTATAATGACAGCCACACACCCACCACCCCATAAATGACTGTTGATACTTACAGTCTAAGCACTGTAATGACACCCACACACCCACCACGAAAGAATGACTTTTGATATTTACAGTCCAAGCACTGTAATGACACCTACACACATACAACCTCATGTTTGACTGTTGATATTTACAGTCCAAGATTTGTAATGACACTCACACACCCACCACCCTATGTATGACAGATGATATTTACAGTCAAAGAACTGTAATGACACCCACACACCCACAACCCCATGAATGACTGTTAATATTTAAAGTCTGAGCACTGTAATGACACCCACAAACCCACCACCTAATGAATGATGGTTTATATTTACAGTCCAAGAACTGTAATGACACCCCACACCCACCACCCCATGAATTATGGTTGATATTTACAGTCCAAGCACTGTAATGACACCAACACACCTACCACTCCATGAATGACTGTTGATATTTACAGTCCAAGCACTCTAATGACACCCACACACCCACCACCCCAAGAATGACTTTTGATATTTACAGTCCAAGCACTGTAATGACACCCACATACCCACCACTCCATGATTGACTGTTGATATTTACAGTCCAAGCACTATAATGACAGCCACACACCTACCACTCCATGAATGACTGTTGATATTTACAGTCTAAGCACTCTAATGACACCCACACACCCACCACCCCAAGAATGACTTTTGATATTTACAGTCCAAGCACTGTAATGACACCCACATACCCACCACTCCATGATTGACTGTTGATATTTACAGTCCAAGCACTATAATGACAGCCACACACCCACCACCCCATAAATGACTGTTGTTATTTACAGTCTAAGCACTCTAATGACACCCACACAACCACCACCCCATGAATGACTTTTGATATTTACAGTCCAAGCACTGTAATGACACCTACACACCCAAAACACCATGAATTACTGATGATATTTACAGTCCAAGCTCTGTAATGACACTCACACACCCACCACCCTATGTATGACTGTTGATATTTACAGTCCAAGAACTGCAATGACACCCACCACCCTATAAATGACTGTTGATATTTACAGTATAAGCACTCTAATGACACCCACGCAACCACCACCCCAAGAATGACTTTTGGTATTTACAGTCCAAGCACTGTAATGACACCTACACACCCAAAACCCCATGAATTACTGATGATATTTACAGTCTAAGCACTCTAATGACACCCACACAACCACCACCCCAAGAATGACTTTTGATATTTACAGTCCAAGAACTGCAATGACACCCACAACCCCATAAATGACTGTTGATATTTTGAGTCTAAGCCCTGTAATGACATCCACACACCCACCACCCCAAAAATGACTGTTATTATTTACAGTCTGAGCACTGTAATGACACCCACAAACCAACCACCCCATGAATGACTGTTGATATTTACAGTCTAAGCACTGTCATGACACCAACACATGCACCACCCCATGAATGACTGTTGACGTTTACAGTCCAAGCACTGTAATGACACCCACACACCGACCACCCCATGATTGACTGTTGATATTTACAGTTCAAGCACTGTAATGACACTTACACCTCCACCACCCAATTAATGACTATTGATATTTACAGTCCAAGCTTTGTAATGACACTCACACACCCACCACCTTATGAATGACAGTTGATATTTACAGTCTAAGCACTCTAATGACACCCACACAACCACCACCCCAAGAATGACTTTTGATATTTACAGTCCAACCACTATAATAACACCCACACACCCACCACCCCATAAATAACGGTTGAAATTTTCAGTCCGAGCACTGTAATGACATCCACACACCCACTACCCCATGAATGACTGTTAATATTTACAGTCCATGCACTGTAATGTCACACACACACCCACCACCCAATTAATGACTGTTGATATTTACAGTCCAAACACTGTAATGACACCCACACAACTACCACTCCATTAATGATTGTTGATATTTACAGTCCAAGTTCTATAATGACACTCACACACCCAACACCCTATGAATGACAGTTGATATTTACAGTCAAAGAACTGTAATGACACCCACACACCCACAACCCCATGAATGACTGTTAATATTTACAGTCTGAGCACTGTAATGACACCCACAAACCCACCACCTAATTAATGATGGTTTATATTTACAATCCAAGAACTGTAATGACACCTCACACCCACCACCCCATGAATTATGGTTGATATTTACAGTACAAGCACCGTAATGACACCTACACACCCACAACCCCATGAATTACTGATGATATTTACAGTCTGAGCACTGTAATGACACCCACAAACCCACCACCTAATTAATGATGGTTTATATTTACAGTCCAAGAACTGTAATGACACCCCATAACCACCACCCCATGAATTATGGTTGATATTTACAGTCCAAGCACTGTAATGACACCTACACACCCACAACCCCATGAATTACTGATGATATTTACAGTCCAAGCTCTGTAATGACACTCACACACCTACCAACCTATGTATGACTGTTGATATATACAGTCCAAGAACTGTAATGACACCCACACACCAACAACCCCATAAATGACAGTTGATATTTATAGCATAAACACTGTAATGACACCCCCACACCCACCACCTAATGAATGATGGTTTATATTTATATTCCAAGAACTGTATTGACACCCACACACTCACCACCCCATGAATGACTGTTGATATTTACAATCCAAGCTCTGTAATGACACTTACACCTCCACCACCCAATTAATGACTGTTGATATTTACAGTCCAAGCACTGTAATGACACCCACACAACCACCACTCCATGAATGACTGTTGATATTTACAGTCCAAGCTCTATTAGGACACTCACACACCCACCACCCTTTGAATGACGGTTGATATTTACAGTCCAAGAACTGTAATGACACCCACACACCCATCACCCCATTAATGACTGTTGATATTAGAGTCTAAGCACTGTAATGCCACCCACCACCCCATGAATGACTGTTGATATTCACAGTCCAAGCACTAATGACACACAGACACCCACCACCCCTTGAATGACTTGATATTTACAGTCCAAGCAATGTAATGACACCCACACACCCACCACCCCATTAATGACTGTTGATATTTACAGTCCAAGCACTATCATGACACCCACACACCCACCACCGAATGAATGATTGTTGATGTTTACAGTCGAAGCACTGTAATGACACCCTCACCCCCACCACCCCATGAATGACTGTTGATATTTACAGTCAAAGCACTGTAATGACGCCCCACACCCACCACCCCATGATTATGGTTGATATTTATAGTCCAAGAACAGTAATGACACTAACACACCCACTACTCCATGAATGACTGTTGATATTTACAGTCCAAGCATTCTAATGACACCCACCACCTTATTAATGACTGTTGATATTTACAATCAAAACACTGTAATGACACCCACACACCCACCACCCAATGAATGACTGTTGATTTTTACAGTCCAAACACTATAATGACGGCCACACACCCACCACCCCATAAATGACTGTTGATATTTACAGTCTAAGCACTGTAATGAAACCCACACACCCACCACCTCAAGAATGACTTTTGATATTTACAGTCCAAGCACTGTAATGACACCTACACACCCACAACCCCATGAATTACTGATGATATTTACAGTCCAAGCTCTTTAATGACACTCACACACCCTCCACCCTATGTATGACTGTTGATATATACAGTCCAAGAACTGTAATGACACCATCACACCCACAACCCCATAAATGACAGTTGATATTTATAGTCCAAGCACTGTAATGACACCATCACACCCACAACCCCATAAATGACAGTTGATATTTTCAGTCTAAGCCCTGTAATGACATCAACTCACCCACCACCCCATAAATGACTGTTAATATTTACAGTCCAAGCACTGTAATGACACCCACACACCGACCACTCCATGAATGACTGTTGATATTTACAGTCCAAGCTCTATAATGACACTCACACACCCACCATCCTATGAATGACGGTTGATATTTTCAGTCCGAGCACTGTAATGACATCCACACACCCACTACCCCATGAATGTCTGGTAATATTTACAGTCCATGCACTGCAATGTCACACACACACCCACCACCCCATAAATGACTGTTGATACTTACAGTCTAAGCACTGTAATGACACACACACACCCACCACCCCAAAAATGACTTTTGATATTTACAGTCCAAGCACTGTAATGACACATACACACATACAACCCCATGAATGACTGTTGATATTTACAGTCGAAGCTTTGTAATGACACTCACACACCCACCACCCTATGAATGACAGGTGATATTTACAGTCAAAGAACTGTAATGACACCCACACACCCACAACCCCATGAATTACTGATGATATTTACAGTCCAAGCTCTTTAATGACACTCACACACCCTCCACCCTATGTATGACTGTTGATATATACAGTCCAAGAACTGTAATGACACCCACACACCCACAACCCCATAAATGACAGTTGATATTTATAGTCCAAGCACTGTAATGACACCCACACACCCACCACCCCATAAACGACTGTTGATATTTACAGTCTAAGCCCTGTAATGACATCCACACACCCACCACCCCATAAATGACTGTTGATATTTTCAGTCTAAGCACTGTAATGACATCCACAAACCCACCACACCATTCATGACTGTTAATATTTACAGTCCAAGCAGTCTAATGACACCCACACACCCACCACCCCATAATTAACTGTTGATATTTACAGTCCAAGCACTATAATGACAGCCACACACCCACCACCCCATAAATGACTGTTGATACTTACAGTCTAAGCACTGTAATGACACCCACACACCCACCACCAAAGAATGACTTTTGATATTTACAGTCCAAGCACTGTAATGACACCTACACACATACAACCTCATGAATGACTGTTGATATTTACAGTCCAAGCTTTGTAATGACACTCACACAACCACCACCCTATGAATGACAGATGATATTTACAGTCAAAGAACTGTAATGACACCCACACACCAACAACCCCATGAATGACTGTTAATATTTACAGTATGAGCACTGTAATTACACCCACAAACCCACCACCTAATGAATGATGGTTTATATTTACAGTCCAAGAACTGTAATGACACCCCACACCCACCACCCCATGAATTATGGTTGATATTTACAGCCCAAGCACTCTAATGACACCCAGCACCTTATAAATGACAGTTGATATATACAATCAAAACACTGTAATGACAACCACACAACCACCACCCCATGAATGACGGTTGATATTTACAGTCCAAGCTCTGTAATGACACTCACACACCTACCAACCTATGTATGACTGTTGATATACACAGTCCAAGAACTGTAATGACACCCACACACCAACAACCCCATAAATGACAGTTGATATTTATAGCCCAAACACTGTAATGACACCCCCACACCCACCACCTAATGAATGATGGTTTATATTTATAGTCCAAGAACTGTATTGACACCCACACACTCACCACCCCATGAATGACTGTTGATATTGGACAGTCTAAGCACTGTCATGACACCAACACATGCACCACCCCATGAATGACTGTTGACATTTACAGTCCAAGCACTGTAATGACACCCACACACCGACCACCCCATGATTGACTGTTGATATTTACAGTCCAAGCACTGTAATGACACTTACACCTCCACCACCCAATTAATGACTGTTGATATTTACAGTCCAAGCACTGTAATGACACCCACACACCGACCACTCCATGAATGACTGTTGATATTTACAGTCCAAGCTCTATAATGACACTCACACACCCACCACCCTATGAATGACGGTTGATATTTACAGTCCAACCACTGTAATGACACTCACACACCCAACACCCTATGAATGACAGTTGATATTTTCAGTCCGAGCACTGTAATGACATCCACACACCCACTACCCCATGAATGACTGTTAATATTTACAGTCCATGCACTGTAATGTCACACACACACCCACCACCCAATTAATGACTGTTGATATTTACAGTCGAAGCACTGTAATGACACCCACACAACTACCACTCCATTAATGACTGTTGATATTTACTGTCCAAGCTCTATAATGACACTCACACACCCAACACCCTATGAATGACAGTTGATATTTACAGTCAAAGAACTGTAATGACACCCACACACCCACAACCCCATGAATGACAGTTAATATTTACTGTCTGAGCACTGTAATGACACCCACAAACCCACCACCTAATTAATGATGGTTTAAATTTACAGTCCAAGAACTGTAATGACACCCCACACCCACCACCCCATGAATTATGGTTGATATTTCCAGTCCAAGCACTGTAATGACACCTACACACCCACAACCCCATGAATTACTGATGATATTTACAGTCTGAGCATTGTAATGACACCTACACACCCACCACCCTTTGAATGACGGTTGATATTTACAGTCCAACCACTGTAATAACACCCACCACCCCAATAATGACAGTTGATATTATTAGTCCAAGCACTGTAATGACATCCACACACCCACTACCCCATGAATGACGGTTGATATTTACAGTCCAACCACTGTAATAACACCCACACACCCACCACCCAATAAATAATGGTTGATATTTTCAGTCCGAGCACTGTAATGACATCCACACACCCACTACCCCATGAATGACTGTTAATATTTACAGTCCATGCACTGTAATGTCACACACACCCACCACCCAATTAATGACTGTTGATATTCACAGTCCAAGCACTAATGACACCCATACACCCACCACCCCATGAATGACATGATATTTACAGTCTAAGCAATGTAATGACACCCACACACCCACCACCTCATGAATGACTGTTGATATTTACAGTCCAAGCACTATAATGACACCAACACACCCAGAACCCCATGAATGATTGTTGATATATACAGTCTAAGCACTATGGTGACATCCTCACACCCACCACCCCATGAATGACTATTGATATTTACAGTCCAAGCTCTGAAATGACACCCACACACCCACCACACCATGAATGACTGTTGATATTTACAGTCCAAGTACTGTAATGACACCCCTACACCCACCACCCCATGAATTATGGCTGAATTTACAGTCCAAGCACTGTAATGACACACACACAACAACGACCCCACGAATGACTGTTGATATTTACAGTCCAAACCCTCTAATGACCCCCACCACCCTATAAATGACAGTTGATATTTACAATCAAAACACTGTAATGACACCCACACACCCACCACCCCATGAATGACTGTTGATATTTACAGTCCAAGCACTGTAATGACACCCAGACACCCACCACCACATGATTGACTGTTGATATTTACAGTCCAAGCACTGCATAGACACTCAAACACCCAAAACCCCATGAATGACTGTCGAAATTTACAGTCCAAGCAATGTAATGACACCCACACATGCACCACCCCATGAATGACTGTTGATATTTACAGTCCAAGCACTTTAATGAAAACCCACCACCTAATAAATCAATGTTGATATTTATAGTTAAAACACTGTAATGACACTCACACACCCACCACCCTATGAATGCCTGTTGATATTTACAGTCCAGGAACTGTAATGACACCCACACACCCACCACCCCATAAATGACAGTTGATATTTACAGTCCAAGCACTCTAATGACACCAACACACCCACCACCCCATGAATGACAGTTGATATTTTCAGTTCAAGCACTGTAATGACATCCACACACCCACCACCACATGAATGACTGTTAATATTTACAGTCTGAGCACTGTAATGACACCCACACATCCACCACCCAATGAATGATTGTTGATATTCAAAGTCCAAGAACTGTAATAACACCCACACACTCACTACCCCATGATTGACTGTTGATATATACAGTCCAAGCACTGTCATCATACCCACACACACACACCACCCCATGAATAACTGTTGATATTTACAGTCCAAGCACTCTAATGACACTCACCACCCTATGAATGACTGTTGACATTTACAGTCAAAACACTGTAATGACACCCACACACCTACCACCCCATGAATGATTGTTGATATTTACAGTCTAAGCACTGTAATGACACCCACACACCCACCACCCCATGATTAACTGTTGATATTTACAGTCCAAGCACTGCATAGACACACAAACACCCACAACCCCATTAATGACTGTTGATATTTACAATCCAAGCACTGTAATGACACCCACACACCCATTAAACCTATGAATTACTGTTGATATTAAGAGTCCAAGCACTGTAATGCCACACACCACCCCATGAATAACTGTTGATATTTCCAGTCCAAGCACTAATGACACAGACACACCCACCACCCAATGAATGACTTGATATTTACAGTCCAAGCAATGTCATGACACCAACACACCCACCATCCCAAGAATGACTTTTGATATTTACAGTCAAAGCACTGTAATAACACCTACACAGCCCCAACCCTATTATTGAATGTTGATATTTACACTGCAAGCACATCAATGACACCCACACACCCACCACCCCATGAATGAATGTTGATATTTACAGTCCATGCTCTGTAATGACTCTCACACACCCACCACCCTATGAATGACTGTTAATATTTACAGTCCAGAAACTGTAATGACACTCACACACCCACCACCCCATAAATGACTGATAATATTTACAGTCCAAGCTCAGTAATGACACTCAAACACCCACCACCCTATGTATGACTGTTAAAATTTACAGTCTAAGAACTGTAATGACACCCACACTCCCACAACCTCATAAATGACGGTTAATATATATAGTCAAAGCACTGTAATGACAGCAACACACCCACCACTCCATGAATGACTGTTGATATTTTCAGTCTAAGCACTGTAATAACATTCACACTCCCACCACCCTATAAATGACTTTTAATATTTACAGTCTGAGCACTGTAATGACACCCACAAACCCACCACCTAATGAATGATGGTTGATATTTATAGTCCAAGAACTGTAATGACACCCACACACTCACCACCCAATGAATGACTGTTGATATTTACAGTCCAAGCACTATCATGACACCAACAAAAGCAACACCCCATGAATGACTGTAGATATTTACAGTTGAAACACTGTAATGACACCCACACACCCACCACCCCATAAATGACTGTTGATATTTACAATCCAAGCACGGTAATGACACCCACACACCCACCACCCCATGAATGACTGTTGATATTTACAGTCCAAGCTCTGTAATGACACTCACACACCCACCACCCTATAAATGGCTGTTAATATTTTCAGTCCGAGCAATGTAATGACATCCACACACCCACCACTCCATGAATGACTGGTAATATTTACAGTCCAAGCACTGTAATGTCACACACCTAAAGAACGACTGTTGATATTTACAGTCCAAGCACTGTCATGATACCCACACACCCACCACCCCATGAATGACTGTTGATATTTACAGTCCAAGCACTCTAATGACACCCACAACCCAATAAATGAATGTTGATATTTATAGTTAAAACACTGTAATGACACCCACACACCCACCACCCCATGAATGAATGTTGATATTTACAGTCCAAGCTCTGTAATGACACTCATACACCCACCACCTTATGAATGACTGTTGATATTTACATTCCAGAAACTGTAATGACACTTACACACCCATCACCTCATGAATTACTGTTGATATTTAGAGTCCAAGCACTGTAATGCCACCTACCACCCCATGAATGACTGTTGATATTTACCGTCCAAGCACTAATGACACACACACTCCCACCACCCAATTAATGACTTGATATTTACAGTACAAGCACTGTAATGACACCCACACACCGACCACCCCATGATTGACTGTTGTTATTTACAGTCCAAGCACTCTAATTACACCCACCACCCAATAAATGACTGTTGATATTTACAGTCCCAGCACTGTAATGACACCCACACAACGACTACCCCATGATTGACTGTTGATATTTACAGTCCAGAAACTGTAATGACACTCACACACCCACCACCCCATAAATGACTGATAATATTTACAGTCCAAGCTTTGTAATGACACTCACACACCCAAAACCCTATGAATGACTGTTAAAATTTACAGTCCAAGAACTGTAATGACACCCACACTCCCACAACCTCATAAATGACGGTTAATATATATAGTCAAAGCACTGTAATGACAGCAACACACCCACCACCCCATGAATGACTGTTGATATTTTCAGTCTAAGCACTGTAATAACATTCACACTCCCACCACCCTATAAATGACTTTTAATATTTACAGTCTGAGCACTGTAATGACACCCACAAACCCACCACCTAATGAATGATGGTTGATATTTATAGTCCAAGAACTGTAAAGACACCCACACACTCACCACCCAATGAATGACTGTTGATATTTACAGTCCAAGCACTATCATGACACCAACAAAAGCAACACCCCATGAATGACTGTAGATATTTACAGTTGAAACACTGTAATGACACCCAAACACCCACCACCCCATAAATGACTGTTGATATTTACAATCCAAGCACGGTAATGACACCCACACACCCACCACCCCATGAATGACTGTTGATATTTACAGTCCAAGCTCTGTAATGACACTCACACACCCACCACCCTATAAATGACAGGTGATATTTACAGTCCAACCACTGTAATAACACCCACACACCCAACACCCCATAAATGGCTGTTAATATTTTCAGTCCGAGCAATGTAATGACATCCACACACCCACCACTCCATGAATGACTGGTAATATTTACAGTCCAAGCACTGTAATGTCACACACCTAAAGAATGAGTGTTGATATTTACAGTCCAAGCACTGTCATGATACCCACACACCCACCACCCCATGAATGACTGTTGATATTTACAGTCCAAGCACTCTAATGACACCCACAACCCAATAAATGAATGTTGATATTTATAGTTAAAACACTGTAATGACACCCATACACCCACCACCCCATGAATGAATGTTGACATTTACAGTCCAAGCTCTGTAATGACACTCATACACACACCACCTTATGAATGACTGTTGATATTTACATTCCAGAAACTGTAATGACACTTACACACCCATCACCTCATGAATTACTGTTGATATTTAGAGTCCAAGCACTGTAATGCCACCTACCACCCCATGAATGACTGTTGATATTTACCGTCCAAGCACTAATGACACACACACACCCACCACCCAATTAATGACTTGATATTTACAGTACAAGCAATGTAATGACACCCACACACCCACCACCCCACAAATGACTGTTGATATTTACAGTCCAAGCACTAAAATGACACCCACACACCCACAACCTTATGAATGACTGTTGATATTTACAGTCCAAGCACTGTAATGACACCCACACACCGACCACCCCATGATTGACTGTTGTTATTTACAGTCCAAGCACTCTAATTACACCCACCACCCAATAAATGAATGTTGATATTTACAGTTTAAGCACTATAATGACACCCACACACCCACCATCCCAAGAATGA
Organism: Petrolisthes cinctipes; assembly: GCA_033782935.1. Lineage (NCBI taxonomy): Eukaryota > Metazoa > Arthropoda > Malacostraca > Decapoda > Porcellanidae > Petrolisthes > Petrolisthes cinctipes. The sequence continues at coordinate 395,417 of JAWQEG010000381.1, read as the reverse complement.
CTTTTGATATTTACATTCCAATAACTCTAATGACACCTACACACCAACCACCCCATTAATGACTGTTGATATTTACAGTCCAAGCTCTGTAATGACACTTACACACCCACCACTCTATGAATGACTGTTGATATTTACAGTCCATGCACTGTAATGACACCCACACACCCACCACCCCATAAATGACGGTTAATATTTATAGTCCCAGCACTGTAATGACACCCACACACCGACCACCCCATGATTGACTGTTGATATTTACAGTCCAAGCAGTCTAATGACACCCACCACCCAATAAATGAATGTTGATATTTATAGTTAAAACACTGTAATGACACCCACACACCCACCACCCCATTAATGACTGTTGATATTTACAGTCCCAGCACTGTAATGACACCCACACAACGACTACCCCATGATTGACTGTTGATATTTACAGTCCAAGCACTATCATGACACCAACAAAAGCAACACCCCATGAATGACTGTAGATATTTACAGTTGAAACACTGTAATGACACCCACACACCCACCACCCCATAAATGACTGTTGATATTTACAATCCAAGCACGGTAATGACACCCACACACCCACCACCCCATGAATGACTGTTGATATTTACAGTCCAAGCTATGTAATGACACTCACACACCCACCACCCTATAAATGACAGGTGATATTTACAGTCCAACCACTGTAATAACACCCACACACCCAACACCCCATAAATGGCTGTTAATATTTTCAGTCCGAGCAATGTAATGACATCCACACACCCACCACTCCATGAATGACTGGTAATATTTTCAGTCCAAGCACTGTAATGTCACACACCTAAAGAATGACTGTTGATATTTACAGTCCAAGCACTGTCATGACACCCACACACCCATAACCCCATGAATGACTGTTGATATTTACAGTCCAAGCACTCTAATGACACCCACCACCCAATAAATGAATGTTGATATTTATAGTTAAAACACTGTAATGACACCCACACACCCACCACCCCATGAATGACTGTTGATATTTACAGTCCCAGCACTGTAATGACACCCACACAACGACTACCCCATGATTGACTGTTGATATTTACAGTCCAAGCACTGTAATGACACCCACACACCCACCACCCAATAAATGACTGTTAATATTTACAGTCTAAGCACTGTAATGACACCCACACACCCACCACCCCTTGAATGACTGTTGATATTTACAGTCCAAGCTCTGTAATGACACTCACACACCCTCCACCCTATGAATGACTGTTGATATTTACAGTCCAGTAACTGTAATGACACCAACCACCCTATGAATGACTGTTGATATTTACAATTAAAACAATGTAATGACACCCACTCACCCACCACCCCATGAATGACTGTTGATATTTACAGTCCAAACACTGTAATGACACCCACACACCACCCACCCCATGATTGACTGTTGATATTTACAGTCCAAGCACTGCATAGACACCCAAACACACACAACCCCATGAATGACTGTTGATATTTATAGTCCAAGCTCTGGAATGACACTCACACACCCACCACTCTATGAATGACTGTTGATATTTAGAGTCCAACCACTGTAATGCCACCCACCATCACATAAATGACTGTTGATATTTACAGTCCAAACACTAATGACACACACACACGAACCACCCCATGGGTGACTGTTGATATTTACAGTCAAAGCACTATAATGACACCCACACACCCACTACCCCATGAATGACTGTTGATAATTACAGTCTAAGCACTGTAATGACACTCTCACACCCACCACCACAGGAATGACTGTTGATATTTACAGTCAAAGCAATGTAATGATACCCACACACCCACCACCCCATGAATTTTGGTTGATATTTATAGTCCAAGCACTGTAATGTCGCCCACATACCCACCACCCTATAAATGACTGTATATATTTACAGTCCAAGCACTCTAATGACACAAACCAACCTATGAATGACTGTTGATATTTACAATCAAAACACTGTAATTACACCCACACACCCACCTCCTATGAATGACTGTTGATATTTACAGTCAAAGCACTTTAATGACACCCAAACAACTACCACCCTATGATTGACTGTTGATATTTACAGTCCATGCACTGTAATGACAGTCACACTCACACCACCCCATAAATGACTGTTGATATTTACAGTCAAAGCACTGTAATGACACCCACACACCCACCACCCCATAAATGACTGTTGATATTTACAGTCTAAGCACTGTAATGACACCCACACACCCACCACCCCAAGAATGACTTTTTATATTTACAGTCCAAGCACTGTAATGACACCCACACACCCACCACCCCAGGAAGGACAGTTGATATTTTCAGTCCATGCACTGTAATGACATCCACACACTAACCACCCCATGAATGACTGTTGATATTTACAGTCCAAGCACTCTAATGACACCAACCAACCTATGAATGACTGTTGATATTTACAATCAAAACACTGTAATGACACCCACACATCCACCACCTATGTATGACTGTTGATATTTACAGTCAAAGAACTGTAATGACACCCAAACTCTCACCACCCCATTATTGACTGATGATATTTACAGTCCAAGCACTGTAATGACAGCCACACACCCACCCCCCCAAAAAAGACTGTTGAAATTTACAGTCTAAACAATTTAATAACACTCACACACCCACCAGCCCATGAATGACTGTTAATAATTACAGTCTGAGCACTGTAATGACACCCACACACTCACCACCCCAAGAATGACTTTTAATATTTACAGTCCAAACAGTGTAATAACACCTACACACCCACCACCCCATAAATGACAGTTAATATTTACAGTACAAGCACTGTAATGACACTCACACACCCAACACCCCATGAATGACTGTTGATATTTTAAGTCCAAGCACTGTAATGACACCCACAAACACACCACCCAATGATTGACTGTTGATATTTACAGTCCAAGCACTGTAATGACAGCCACACACCCACAACCCTATAAATGACTGTTGATATTTACAGTCTAAGCACTGTAATGACACCCACAAACCCACCACCCCAAGAATGACTTTTGATATTTACAGTCCAAGCAATGTAATGACACCGACACACCAACCACCATATAAATGACTGTTGATATTTACAGTCCAAGCTCAGTAATTACACTCACACACACACCACCCTATGAATGACTGTTGATATTTACAGTCCAAGCTCGGTAATGACACCCACACACCCACCACCCAATAAATGAATATTAATATGTTTACAGTCTAAGCACTGTAATGATACCTACAAACCCCCCACCCCATGAATGACTGTTGATATTTACAGTCCAAGCACTGTAATGACACCCACACACCCACCACTCCATAAATTACTGTTAATATTTACAGTCCAAGCACTGTAATGACACCCACATCCCCACCACCCCATGATTGACTGTTGATATTTACAGTCCAAGCACTGTAATGACAACTACACAACCAAATCTCCATAAATGGCTGTTGATATTTACAGTCCAAGCTCTGTAATGACACCCACACACCCATTACCCCAAGAATGACTTTTTATATTTACAGTCCAAGAACTGTAATGACACCAACACACCCACCACCCTATGAATGACTGTTGATATTTACAGTTCAAGCACTATAATGACACCCACACATCAACCACCCCATTAATGACTGTTGATATTTAAAGTCCAAGCACTGTAATGACACCCCACACCCACCACCCTATTAATTATGGTTGATATTTACAGTCCAAGCACTGTAATGACACCCACACACCCACCACCCCAGGAATGACAGTTGATATTTTCAGTCCATGCACTGTAATGACATCCACACACCCACAACCCCATGAATGACTGTTGATATTTACATTCCAAACCCTCTAATGACAGAAACCAACCTATGAATGACTGTTGATATTTACAATCAAAACACTGTAATTACACCCACCCACCCACCTCCTATTAATGACTGTTGATATTTACAGTCAAAGCACTTTAATGACACCCAAACAACTACCACCCCATGATTGACTGTTGATATTTACAGTCGAAGCACTGTAATGACAGTCACACACCCACCACCCCATAAATGACTGTTGAAATTTACAGTCTAAGCACTGTAATGACACCCACACACCCACTACCCCATGAATGACTTTTGATATTTACAGTCCAAGCACTATAATGACATCCACACATCCACCACCCCATGAATGACTGTTGATATTTAAAGTCCAAGCACTGTAATGACACCCACACACTCACCACCCCAAGAATGAATTTTGATATTATAGTCCAAGCACTGTAATGACACCGACACACCAACCACCCCATAAATGACTGTTGATATTTACAGTCCAAGCTCTGTAATTACACTCACACACACACAACTCTATGAATGACTGTTGATATTTACAGTCCAGGCTCTGTAATGACACCCACACACCAACCACCCAATAAATGACTGTTAATATGTTTACAGTCTTAGCACTGTAATGACACCTACACACCCACCACCCCATGAATGACTGTTGATATTTACAGTCCAAGCACTGTAATGACACCCACATACCCACCACTCCATAAATGACTGTTGATATTGACAGTCCAAGCACTGTAATGACACCCACACACTCACCACCCCATGATTGACTGTTGATATTTACAGTCCAAGCACTGTAATGACAGCCACACAACCACCACTTCATAAATGGCTGTTGATATTTACAGTCTAAGCACTGTAATGAAACCCACACACCCTCCACCCCAAGAATGACTTTTTATATTTATAGTCCAAGCACTGTAATGACACCCAAACACCCACCACCCCATGAATGACTGATGATATTTACAGTTCAAGCACTATAATGACACCCACACATCCACCAACCCATGAATGACTGTTGATATTTAAATTCCAAGCACTGTAATGATACCCCCACACCCACCTCCCCATTAATTATGGTTGATATTTACAGTCCAAGCACTGTAATGACACCTACACACCCACCACCCCATAAATCATGGTTGATATTTACAGTCCAAGTACTGTAATGAAAACCACACACCCACCACCCCAGGAATGACAGTTGATATTTTCTGTCTATGCACTGTAATGACATCCACACACCCACCACCCCATGAATGACTGTTGATATTTACAATCAAAACACTGTAATTACACCCACCCACCCACCTCCTATTAATGACTGTTGATATTTACAGTCAAAGCACTTTAATGACACCCAAACAACTACCACCCCATGATTGACTGTTGATATTTACAGTCGAAGCACTGTAATGACAGTCACACACCCACCACCCCATAAATGACTGTTGAAATTTACAGTCTAAGCACTGTAATGACACCCACACACCCACTACCCCATGAATGACTTTTGATATTTACAGTCCAAGCACTATAATGACATCCACACATCCACCACCCCATGAATGACTGTTGATATTTAAAGTCCAAGCACTGTAATGACACCCACACACTCACCACCCCAAGAATGAATTTTGATATTATAGTCCAAGCACTGTAATGACACCGACACACCAACCACCCCATAAATGACTGTTGATATTTACAGTCCAAGCTCTGTAATTACACTCACACACACACAACTCTATGAATGACTGTTGATATTTACAGTCCAGGCTCTGTAATGACACCCACACACCAACCACCCAATAAATGACTGTTAATATGTTTACAGTCTTAGCACTGTAATGACACCTACACACCCACCACCCCATGAATGACTGTTGATATTTACAGTCCAAGCACTGTAATGACACCCACATACCCACCACTCCATAAATGACTGTTGATATTGACAGTCCAAGCACTGTAATGACACCCACACACTCACCACCCCATGATTGACTGTTGATATTTACAGTCCAAGCACTGTAATGACAGCCACACAACCACCACTTCATAAATGGCTGTTGATATTTACAGTCTAAGCACTGTAATGAAACCCACACACCCTCCACCCCAAGAATGACTTTTTATATTTATAGTCCAAGCACTGTAATGACACCCAAACACCCACCACCCCATGAATGACTGATGATATTTACAGTTCAAGCACTATAATGACACCCACACATCCACCAACCCATGAATGACTGTTGATATTTAAATTCCAAGCACTGTAATGATACCCCCACACCCACCTCCCCATTAATTATGGTTGATATTTACAGTCCAAGCACTGTAATGACACCTACACACCCACCACCCCATAAATCATGGTTGATATTTACAGTCCAAGTACTGTAATGAAAACCACACACCCACCACCCCAGGAATGACAGTTGATATTTTCTGTCTATGCACTGTAATGACATCCACACACCCACCACCCCATGAATGACTGTTGATATTTACACTCCAAGCACTCTAATGACACCAACCAACCTATGAATGACTGTTGATATTTACAATCAAAACACTGTAATGACACTCACACACCCACCACCTATGAATGACTGTTGATGTTTACAGTCAAAGCACTGTATTGACACCCAAACACCCAACACCCCATGATTGACTGTTGATATTTACAGTCCAAGCACTGTAATGACACCCACACACCCACCACCCCATAAATGACTGTTGAAATTTACAGTCTAAGCACTGTAATGACACCCACACACTCACCACCCCAAGAATGACTTTTGATATTTACAGTCCAAACACTGTAATGACACCTACACACCCACCACCCCATAAATGACAGTTAATATTAAAAGTCCAAGCACTGTATGACACTCACACACCCAACACCCCATTATGACTGCTGATATTTTCAGTCCAAGCACTGTAATGACACCCACACACCCACCACCCCAAAAATGACATTTGATATTTACAGTCCAAGCTCTGTAATGACACCCACACACCCACAACCCAATAAATGACTGTTAATGTTTACAGTCTAAGCAATGTAATGACACCCACACACCCACCACCCCATGAATGACTGTTGATATTTACAGTCCAAGCACTGTAATGACAGCCACACAACTACCACCCCATAAATTGCTGTTGATATTTACAGTCTAAGCACTGTAATGGCACCCAAACACCCACCACCCCAAGAATGACTTTTTATATTTACAGTCCAAGCACTGTAATGACACCCAAACACCCACCAACCCATAAATCACGGTTGATATTTACAGTCCAAGCACTGTAATGACACCCACACACCCAACATCCCAGGAATGACAGTTGATATTTTCAGTCGATGCACTGTAATGACATCCACACACCCACCCCCCAATGAATGACTGTTGATATTTACAGTCCAAGCACTCTAATGACACCAACCAACCTATAAATGACTGTTGATATTTACAATTAAAACACTGTAATGACACCCACACACCCACCACATATGAATGACTCTTGATATTTACAGTCAAAGCACTGTAATGACAGCCACACACCCACCACCCCATAAATGACTGTTGAAATTTACAGTCTAAGCACTGTAATGACACCCACACACCCACCACCCAAAGAATGACTTTTTCTATTTACAGTCCAAGCACTGTAATGAAACCCACACACCCACCACCCTATGAATGACTGTTGATATTTACAGTTCAAGCACTATAATGACATCCACACATCCATCACCCCATGAATGACTGTTGATATTTAAAGTCAAAGCACTGTAATGACACCCACACACCCACCACCCCAAGAATGACTTTTTATATTTACAGTCCAAGCACTGTAATGACACCGACACACCAACCACCCCATAAATGACTGTTGATATTTACAGTCCAAGCTCTGTAATGACACCCACACACCCACCAGTTCTTGAATGACTGTTGATATTTACAGTCCAAGCACTGTAATGACACCCATACACCCACCACTTCATGAATGACTGTTGATATTTACAGTCCAAGCACTGTAATGACACCCACACACCCACCACCCCATGATTGACTGTTGCTATTTACAGTCCAAGCACTGTAATGACAGCCACACAACCACCACTCCATAAATGGCTGTTGATATTTACAGTCTATGCACTGTAATGACACCCACACACCCACCACCCCAAGAATGACTTTTTATATTTACAGTCCAAGCACTGTAATGACACCCACACACCCACCACCCCATGAATGACTGTTGATATTTACAGTTCAAGCACTATAATGACACCCACACATCCACCACCCCATGAATGACTGTTGATATTTAAAGTCCAAGCACTGTAATGACACCCCCACACCACCCCCACACCCACCACCCCATTAATTATGGTTGATATTTACAGTCCAAGCACTGTAATGACACCCACACACCCACCACCCCAGGAATGACAGTTGATATTTTCAGTCCATGCACTGTAATGACATCCACACACCTACCACCACATAAATGACTGTTGATATTTACAGTCCAAGCACTCTAATGGCACTAACCAACCATTGAATGACTGTTGATATTTACAATCAAAACACTGTAATGACAACCAAACACCCACCACCTATGAATGACTGTTGATGTTTAGAGTCAAAGCACTGTAATGACACCCAAACACTCACCACTCAATGATTGACTGTTGATATTTACAGTCCAAGCACTGTAATAACAGCCACACACCCACCACCCTATAAATGACTGTTGAAATTTACAGTCTAAGCACTGTAATGACACCCACACACCCACCACCCCATGAATGACTGTTAATAATTACAGTCTGAGCACTGTAATGACACCCACACACTCACCACCCCAAGAATGACTTTCGATATTTACAGTCCAAAGACTGTAATGACACCTACACACCCACCATCCCATAAATGACAGTTAATATTTACAGTCCAAACACTGTAATGACACTTACACACCCAACACCCCATAAATGACTGTTGATATTTTCAGTCCATGCACTATAATGACACCCACACACCAACCACCCCATGAATGACTGTTGATATTTACAGTCCAAGCTCTGTAATGACACTCACACACCCACCACCCTATGAATGACTGTTGATATTTACAGTCCAAACACTCTAATGACACCCACCACCCTATAAATGACTGATAATATTTACAGTCAAAACACTGTAATGACACCTGCACACCCACTACCCCATGAATGACTGTTGATATTTACAGTCCAAGCACTGTAATGACACCCACACACCCATTATCCCATGATTGACTGTTGATATTTACAGTCCAAGCAATGCATAGACACCCAAACACCCACAACCCCATGAATGACTGTTAATATTTACAGTCCAAGCAATGGAATGACACCCACACACCCATCACCCTATGAATGACTGTTGATATTTAGAGTCCAATCACTGTAATGCCAACCATCACCCCATAAATGACTGTTGATATTTACAGACCAAGCAATAATGACACACACACCCACCACCCAATGAATGACTTAATATTTACAGTCCAATCAATGTAATGACACCCACACACCCACCACCCCATGAATGACTGTTGATATTTATAGTCCTAACACTCTAATGACACCCACCACCCTATGAATGACTGTTGATATTTACAATCAAAACACTGTAATGACACCCATACACCCACCACCCCATGAATGACTGTTGATATTTACAGTCCAAGCACTGTAATGACACCCACACACCCACCACCCCATGATTGACTGCTGATATTTACAGACCAAGCACTGTAATGACACCCCCACACCACCCACCCCATTAATTATGGTTGTTATTTACAGTTCAAGCACTGTAATGACACCAACACACCAAGCAATCCATGAATGACTGTTGAAATTTACAGTCCAACCACTCTAATGACACCTACCACCCGATAAATGGCTGTTGATATTTATTGTCTAAGTACTGTAATGACACCCACACACACACCACCCAAAGAATGACTTTTGATATTTACAGTCCAAACACTGTAATGACACATACACACTCACCACACCATGAATGACTGTTGATATTTACAGTCCAGGCTCTGTAATAACACTCACACACCAACCACCCTATGAATAACTGTTGATATTTACTGTCCAAGCACTGTAATAACACCCACATTCCCACCACCCAATAAATGACGGTTGATATTTTCAGTCCAAGCACTGTAATGACACCCACACACCCACCACCTAATAAATGATGGTTGATATTTACAGTCCAAGAACTGTAATGACACCCACACACTCACCACCTAATGAATGACTGTTGATATTTAGAGTCCAAGCACTGTCTTGACACCAACAACCGCACCATCTCATGAATGACTGTTGATATTTACAGTCCAAGCACTGTCATGACACCCACCACCCAATAAATGAATGTTGATATTTATAGTTAAAACACTGTAATGACACCCATACACCCACCACCCCATGAATGACTGTTGATGTATACACTCCAAGCACTGTAATGACATTAACACACCGCCCACCCCATGATTGACTGTTGATATTTGCAGTCCAAGCACTGTAATGACACCCACACACCCACCACCCCATAAATAGAGGTTGATATTTAAAGTCCAAGCACTGTAATGACACTCACACACCTACCACCCCATGAAAGACTGTTGCTATTTTCAGTCCAAGCACTTTAATGACATCCACACACCCACTACCCCTTGAATGACTGTTAATATTTACAGTCCAAGCACTGTAATGTCACCCACACACCCACCACCCAATGAATGATGGTTCATATTTACAGTCCAAGAACTGTAATGAAACACACACACCCACCACCCCATGAATGGCAGTTGATATATTCAGTCCAAGCACTGTAATGACATCTACACACCTACCACCCCATGAATGACTGGTAATATTTACAGTCCAAGCACTGTAATGTTACCCACACACCCACCACCCAATGAATAATGGTTGATATTTACAGTCCAAGGACTGTAATGATACCCACACATCCACCACTTAATATATGACTGTTGATATTTACAGTCCAAGCACTGTAATGAAACCCTCATACCCATCACCCAATGAATTACTGTTGATATTTAGAGTCCAAGCACTGTAATGCCATCCACCACCCCATGAATGACTGTTGAAATTTACAGTCCAAGCACTCTAATGACACCCACCACCCCATAAATGACTGTTGATATTTTCTGTCTAAGCACTGTAATGACACCCACAAACCCACCACCCCAAGAATGACTTTTGATATTTACAGTCCACGCACTGTCATGACACCCACCACCCAATAAATGAATGTTAATATTTATAGTTAAAACACTGTAATGACACTCATACACCCACCACCTTATAAATGACTGTTGATATTTTCAGTCCAAGCTCTGTAATGACAATCACACACCCACCACCCATTTAATGACTGTTGATATTTACAGTCCAAGTACTGTAATGACACTCACACACCCACCACCATATAAATGACTGTTGATATTTACAGTCCAAGCACTGTAATGACACCCACACACCCACCACCCCATAAATGACGTTTGATATTTAAAGTCCAAGCACTGTAATGATACCCACACACCCACCACCCAATAAATGACTGTTGATATTTTCAGTCCAAGCACTTTAATGACATCCACACACCCACCACCCCATGAATGACTGTTAATATTTACAGTCCAAGCACTGTAATGTCACCCACACACCCACCACCCAATGAATGATGGTTGATATTTACAGTCCAAGAACTGTAATGAAACCCACACACCCACCACCCCATGAATGACAGTTGATATTTTCAGTCCAAAGCACTGTAATGACATCTACACACCTACCACCCCATGAATGAATGTTAATATTTACAGTCCAAGTAATGTAATGTCACCCACACACACACTACCCAATGAATGATAGTTGATATTTACAGTCCAAGCACTAATGACACACACACACCCACTACTCAATGAATGACTTGATATTTATAGTCCAAGCAATGTAATGACACCCACACACCCACCACCCCATGAATGACGGTTGATATTTTCAGTCCAAGCTCTGTAATGACACTCACACACCCACCACCCAATTAATGACTGTTGATATTTACAGTCCAAGTACTGTAATGACACTCACACACCCACCACCATATAAATGACTGTTGATATTTACAGTCCAAGCACTGTAATGACACCCACACACCCACCACCCCATAAATGACGTTTGATATTTAAAGTCCAAGCACTGTAATGATACCCACACACCCACCACCCAATAAATGACTGTTGATATTTTCAGTCCAAGCACTTTAATGACATCCACACACCCACCACCCCATGAATGACTGTTAATATTTACAGTCCAAGCACTGTAATGTCACCCACACACCCACCACCCAATGAATGATGGTTGATATTTACAGTCCAAGAACTGTAATGAAACCCACACACCCACCACCCCATGAATGACAGTTGATATTTTCAGTCCAAAGCACTGTAATGACATCTACACACCTACCACCCCATGAATGAATGTTAATATTTACAGTCCAAGTAATGTAATGTCACCCACACACACACTACCCAATGAATGATAGTTGATATTTACAGTCCAAGCACTAATGACACACACACACCCACTACTCAATGAATGACTTGATATTTATAGTCCAAGCAATGTAATGACACCCACACACCCACCACCCTATGAATGACGGTTGATATTTACAGTCCAAGTACTATAATGACACCTACACACCCACCACCCCATGAATGACTGTAAATATTTACAGTACAAGCACTGTAATGTCACCCACACACCCACCACCCTATGAATGACTGTTATTGTTTACAGTCCAAGAACTGTAATGAAACCCACACAACCACCACCCCATGAATGACAGTATTTATTTTCAGTCCAAGCACTGTAATGACATCTACACACCTACCACCCCCTAAATAACTGTTAATATTTACAGCCCAAGCACTGTAATGTCACCCACACACCCACCAACCAATGAATGATTGTTGATATTTACAGTCCAAGGACTGTAATGATACCCACACACCCACCACCCAATAAAAGACTGTTGATATTTACAGTCCAAGCACTGTAATGACAACCACACCCCCATCACCCTATGAATTACTGTTGATATTTAGAGTCCAAGCACTGTAATGCCACCCACAACCCCATGAATGACTGTTGATATTTACAGTCCAAGCACTAATGACACACACACACCCACCACCCAAAGAATGACTTGATATTTACAGTCTAAGCACTGTAATGATACCCTCACACCAACCACCCCATGAATGACTGTTGATATTTACAGTCAAAGCACTGTAATGACATCCCCACACCCACCACCCCATTAATTATGGATCATATTTACAATCCAAGCACTGTAATGACAACCACAATTACATTATTGACTGTTGATATTTACAGTCCAAGCACTGCATAGACACCCAAACACCCACAACCCTATAAATGACTGTTGATATTTAAAGTCCAAGCACTGTAATGACACCCACACACCCATCGCCCCATGAATGACTGTTGATATTTACAGTCCAAGCACTGTTATGACACCAACACACCCACCACTCCATGAATGAATGTTAATATTTACAGTCCAAGCACTTTAATGACACCAACCACCTTATAAATGACTGTTGATATATTCACTCCAAGAACTGTAATGACATCCACACTCCCACCACCTAATGAATGATGGTTGATATTTACAGTCCAAGAACTGTAATGACACCCACACACTCACCACCCCATGAATGACTGTTGATATTTACAGTCCAAACTCTGTCATGACACCCACACACGCACCACCCCATGAATGACTGTTGATATTTACAGTCCAAGAACTGTAATGACACCCACACACGCACCACCCAATAAATGACATTTGATATTTACAGTCCAAGCACTGTAATGACACCCACACATGGACCACCCAATGATTGACTGTTGATATTTACAGTCCAAGCACTGTAATGACACTCACACACCCACCACTCCATTAATGACTGTTGATATTTACAGTCCAAGCTCTGTAATAACACTCACATACCCACCACCCTATGAATGACTGTTGATATTTACTGTCGAAACACTGTAATGACACCCATACACCCACCAACACATAAATGAAGGTTGATATTTATAATCCAAGCATTGTAATGACACCCACACACCTACCACTCCATGAATGACTGTTGATATTTTCAGTCCAAACTCTGTAATGACATCAGCACACCCTCCATCATATGAATGACTGTTAATATTTACAGTCCAAGCACTGTAATGTCAACCACACACCCACCACCCAATGAATGATGGTTGATATTTACAGTCCAAGAACTGTAATGAAACCCACACACCCACCACCACATGAATGACTGTTGATATTTTCAGTCCAACCTCTGTAATGACATCCACACACTCACCACCCCATGAATGATGGTTGATATTTACAGTCCAAGCACTGTCATGACACAAACACACACACCACCCCATGAATAACTGTTGATATTTACAATCCAAGCACTCTAATGACACCCACTACCTTATAAATGACTGTTGATATTTACAGTTAAAACACTGTAATGATACCCACACACCCACCACCCCATGAATGACTGTTAATATTTACAGTCCAAGCACTGCATAGACACCTAAACACCCAAAAACCCCATGAATAACTGTTGATATTTACAGTCCAAGCACTCTAATGACACCCACCACCCTATGAATGACTGTTAATATTTACAGTCAAAACACTGTAATGACACCCACACCCCCACCACCCCATAAATGACTGTTGAAATTTACAGTCCAAGCACTCTAATGACACCCACCACCCCATAAATTACTATTGATATTTACAGTCCAAGCACTGTCATGACACCCACCACCCAATAAATGAATATTAATATTTATAGTTAAAACACTGTAATGACACTCATACACCCACCACCTTATAAATGACTGTAAGATATTTTCAGTCCAAGCACTGTAATGACACTCACACACCCACCACCCCATGATTGACTGTTGATATTTACAGTCCAAGCACTATAATGACACCCACACACCCACTACCCAATGAATGATAGTTGATATTTACAGTCCAAGGACTGTAATGATACCCACACACCCACCACCCAATAAATGACTGTTGATATTTTCAGTCCAAGCTCTGTAATGACACTCACACACCCACCACCCTATCAATGACTGTTGATATTTACAGTCCAAGCACTGTAATGCCACCCACCACCCTATGAGTGACTGTTGATATTTACAGTCCAAGCACTAATGACACACACACACCCACCACCCAAAGAATGACTTGATATTTACAGTCTAAGCACTGTAATGATACCCTCACACCCACCACCCCATGAATGACTGTTGATATTTACAGTCAAAGCACTGTAATGACATCCCCACACCCACCACCCCATTAATTATTGTTCATATTTACAATCCAAGCACTGTAATGACATCCCCACACCCACCACCCCATGAATTATGGATCATATTTACAATCCAAACACTCTAATGACACACACAATTACATTATTGACTGTTGATATTTACAGTCCAAGCACTGCATAGACACCCAAACACCCACAACCCCATGAATGACTGTTGATATTTACAGTCCAAGCACTGTTATGACACCAACACACCCACCACTCCATGAATGACTGTTAATATTTACAGTCCAACCACTTTAATGACACCCACCACCTTATAAATGACTGTTGATATATTTAGTCCAAGCACTGTAATGACATCCACACTCCCACCACCCCATGAATGACTGGTTATTTTTACATTCTGAGTACTGTAATGACACCCACACACCCACCACCTAATGAATGATGTTTGATATTTACAGTCCAAGAACTGTAATGACACCCACACACTCACCACCCCATGAATGACTGTTGATATTTACAGTCCAAACACTGTCATGACACCCACACACGCACCACCCCATGAATGACTGTTGATATTTACAGTCCAAGAACTCTAATAACACCCATTACCAAATAAATGAATGTTGATATTTATAGTTAAAACACTGTAATGACACCCATACACCCACCACCCCATAAATGACAGTTGATATTTACAGTCCAAGCACTATAATGACACCCACACATGGACCACCCGATGATTGACTGTTGATATTTACAGTCCAAGAACTGTAATGACACCAACACACCCACCACTCCATTAATGACTGTTGATATTTACAGTCCAAGCTCTGTAATAACACTCACACACCCACCACCCTATGAATGACTGTTGATATTTACAGTCCAAACACTGTAATGACACCCATACACCCACCACCCCATAAATGAAGGTTGATATTTATAATCCAAGCATTGTAGGGACACCCACACACCTACCACTCCATGAATGACTGTTGATATTTTCAGTCCAAACACTGTAATGACATCAGCACACCCACCATCATATGAATGACTGTTAATATTTACAGTCCAAGCAATGTAATGTCAACCACACACCCACCACCCAATGAATGATGGTTGATATTTACAGTCCAAGAACTGTAATAAAACCCACACACCCTCCACCACATGAATGACTGTTGATATTTTCAGTCCAACCTCTGTAATGACCACCACACACTCACCACCCAATGAATGATGGTTGATATTTACAGTCCAAGAACTGTAATGACACCCACACACCCACCACCCCATGAATAACTGTTAATATTTACAATCCAAGCACTCTAATGACACCCACCACCTTATAAATGACTGTTGATATTTACAGTTAAAACACTGTAATGATACCCACACACCCACCACCCCATGAATGACTGTTGATATTTACAGTCCAAGCACTGCATAGACACCTAAACACCCAAAAACCCCATGAATAACTGTTGATATTTACAGTCCAAGCACTCTAATGACACCCACCACCCTATGAATGACGGTTGATATTTACATTCTAAGCACTGTAATGACACCCACACACCCACCACCCCAAGCATGACTTTTGATATTTACTGTCCAAGCACTGTAATGACACCCACACACCCACCACCCCATAAATGACTGTTGATATTTACAGTCCAAGCTCTGTAATGACACTTACACACCCACCACCCCAAGAATGACTTTTGATATTTACAGTCCAAGCACTGTAATGACACTCACACACCAACCACACCATAAATGACTGTTGATAATTTCAGTCCAAGCACTGTAATGACATTCACACACCCACCACCCCATGAATGACTGTTAATATTTACAGTCTGAGCACAGTAATGACATCCACACACCCACCACCCCATGAATGACTGTTAATATTTACAGTCTGAGCACAGTAATGACACCCACACACCCACCTCCCAATGAATGATGGTTGATATTTACAGTCCAAGAACTGTATTGACACCCACACACTCACCACTCCATGAATGACTATTGATATTTACAGTCCAAGCACTCTAATGACACCCACCACCCAATAAATGACTGTTGATATTTATAGTCAAAACACTGTAATGACACCCACACACCCACCACTCCATGAATGACTGTTGATATTTACAGTCCAAGCACTGTAATGACACCCACACACCCACAACTCCATAAATGACTGTTGATATTTACAGTCCAAGCACTGTAATGACACCCACACACCCACCACCCAATGATTGACTGTTGATATTTATAGTCCAAGCACTGTAATGACAGCCACACAACCACCACTCTATAAATGGCTGTTGATATTTACAGTTCAAGCACTGTAATGACACCCACACATCCACCACCCCATGAATGACTGTTGATATTTAAATTCCAAGCACTGTAATGACACCCCCACACCCACCACCCCATTAATTATGGTTGATATTTACAGTCCAAGCACTGTAATGACACCCACACACCCACCACCCCTTGAATTATGGTTGATATTTACAGTCCAAGCACTGTAATGACACCCACACACCCACCACCCCAGGTAGGAAGTTGATATTTTCAGTCCATGCACTGTAATGACATCCACACACTAACCACCCCATGAATGACTGTTGATATTTACAGTTCAAGCACTCTAATGACACCAACCAACCTATGAATGACTGTTGATATTTACAGTCAAAGCACTGTAATGACACCCAAACTCCCACCACCTGGGACCCAAAAATATCGAATTTTCGGGTGTTTTAAGCCTGAATTTAAGATAAAAACGGGTACAGAAGATGCATGTACAGTCTGTTACAGTTCCGACTGGGCCACCCAGTATCGAGAGATCGCAGATGTGGCAGCAGTGTGTGTGTGTGCTCGAAAATTATACGGATCGTCAACACTCTCCCTCTGTAGTGAACATGACCCTGCCTCAAAGTTCATTCCATAGATGGCGCTGTGTAGTTGTGGAAGGAATGTGGACTGCAGGGTTGAAGTTTCGGGGAACATCTATGCTCGTGCCAATGAGTCATGAGCTCTCAGGCAGAGTGGTTGAGGAATGCTATTATGGAAATTTAACAACTATATTACACAATGATCAGGTGAAGCTAAGGTAAAGTTGTTCGTAGCCTGAACAGTGAATATTTCTTCTTAATGGATTTCATGTTTAGCATGCAACATTGCATTGTTTTCTTGTTTTTCTACCAACTCGAGCAGATCGAGCAGATAGGTTGTTTGCTTTGGCCATCATATTTTGGTAGGCATTATTTGATGTTCACCTCTGATTTTGTATTTTATTTGTAAGTCACGTTACAATGTATTACATGCATAGTAAAATTCCTTCATTACTAAATACTCCTTCTCACTCTCTCCCTCTCCCTCTCCCTCTCTCTCTCTCTCTCTCACATAAAGTGTACTGTAATCTCTCTCTCTCTCTCTCTCTCTCTCTCTCTCTCTCTCTCTCTCTCAAATGAACACTATCTTATCTTATCCAGTCTATTTAGATATGAAATCGTATGGAGATTTAGGACCAATTCCACATTTGTTCGTTGTAGTTTGTTAGCGCCCAAACGAAAGAATCTAAACTGTGTAAATGACTTTTGACTGATTTATTGGATTAACCTGATGAGTAAAGTTTACAGATATTGTAATAATGCTAGTGCTTGATAGTTTTGGTGAATAGGTATACTCAGCTTTTGGGAAATAACGAAGGCTTACGAGTGTGTTTGGGGAGGAATCTGACAAACAAAATGACTATGCGGGACCGGCCCTGACTCCTTGACATTCCACGTTAAACACATAAGTGTCGAAATATGTGATCTTTTGCCAATGATAGATTCTTCTTCACCTCCTTCTAACTTTTTCACTTTTCTTATCCTGTTCTTTCTTCACCTTTCCCTCATCTCCACCTCTTCTCCCTTTCTCCTTTAGACCCCGTAGGGGGGTATTGCCGGTAGTGATAGAGGGCAATACTTTAAGGGTTTGGGCGCCCCTTCGGCCCCAGCCAATCTCTTTCAGTTATTCAACTGTCTCTTTTCTTTCTATTTCCTTCCTGCTTGCTGTCCCACCTCTTCTATCACCTTCTTCTGGCGCTATATGATCTCGATGTTGCAGCGCCAAAAATCAATCAATCAATCAATCAATCAATTTGCCAATGATAATGAACTGGCATTGATTGTTAGATTAACTGGGTTATGTTTATTTAGAAGCCACACCTGAATGGGGAAGAGGGATCACTCCTAGCGACAAACGTGTGTTTAACCTTCTAATAGATTACCCCGATTTTTGCTAATTAACCTTTTGTAGTGAAAAATAGTGTGTGCATAACAGTTGGTGTTTTACCAAATTTGCACATCGTTCACATAATGATTGATTTATTCCAGAGATAACGGTGTGTGGCTGTGGGGAAGAGAAGGGCGAAGTTTCGGAAAGTAGGTGGGCAAGGTGAAGTTCACTGGAAGGCACCGGTTGAGCAAACGGATACGTAGGGTCATTACTTTAGCTAGGAATGTAGTTTGCCAGTCAGTATTTGATGAGCGTTTCAGAGTAACGACTCCTTATAATGATAAAATCCTAAAGATGTTTATTACTTTGTTTATTGTATCACCCGTTACCATAAATCCTACGAATTATGAAATTACTCCGAAACTATCCCTTTCGCATATTCTGTGTATCTTTTTATCGAGTCATCAAGTAATGAATAGATAACGTTAGCTACACAAATTAAAGAAGAATGTGTCTAAATTGACATTACCGATATCATGCTGTATGTGTAATAATCCTAAAGAAAATTAGCTCCTAGCAAAAGTCAGACAGAACACGTGATTAAACCAAGATTTACTTGCATTATAAATAAATATAAAATATTCGCGTCCGTGCCCGAGATCACATCTTAAAACACGCTGCACACTCAGAGGGTCCCCTATTCGGAGGCATATTTTTCAATTCTGACCTGGTCAATGCAATCCGTTCAGTTAGGTTAGATTAAGTATGGTTGGGTTGAAATGCAGTCAAGTAGGTAAAATGTGCTGGGAAAGACAATGAGACTATTTAAAAAATTTCCTATGGTTACTTTTATTCCTATATGTTAGGAGCAATTTTCCTTGATTTTGTCCCAGCACTTCTTGCTCTCCAGCCAAATTCGAGAAATATGCTAACCAGCTGTAAAATCGGCGGTTGAACCCTCGTTGGCCGGGGGAAAGATAAAACTCTGGTTATTCTCTACTTTCGTCATCTTTACAGGTTCATAATTTCAATAGACAGGAACACTCTATAAATGTAAATAGCCAAAGTAGGAGTTATACAATCCTTGACAACCCAACAACATTTATTTAAACAAAATAATTTTTTATTTACATTGAGAATTAATATCCAGTCCAGCCACCTTCCTTCTCTATGACGGCACGCAGTCTATCGGGCACAGAGGCCACAATGCGTCGAATTTGTTAGGTTTGTTGCGGAAAATCTCCCACTGAGCCTGGGTATGAGCCATTAGTGCCTCCGGTCTCCGCTCCACCATCTCTGGCTCCCAGCAGTTGACCATATTAGCCCACATGTTCTCTATGGGGTTCCAACGAAGTTCACCTTGCCCACCTAGGCTACTTTCTGAGACTTCGCCCTTCTCTTCTCCACATAAATCCATCATTATGTGAACGGTGTGCAAATTTGGTAGATCACCTACTGCTATGCACACATTAATGTATCTATTAGCAAAACTTGGGGTAATCTATTAGTAGGTTAAACACACGTTTGGTCGTTAGGAGTGATGCCTCTTCCCCGTTCACCTGTAGGTTCAAAACAAACATAACCCAGTTAACAATCAATGCGAGTTGATTATCACTGGCAAAACGATCGCTTATTTCGACACTACTAATTTGTATATTAACGTAGAATGTCAGGGAGCCAGGACTGATTCCACAGTCATTTTGTCAGAGTCCTCCCCAAACACACTTGTAAGGCTTCGTTATTTCTCAAAAGCTGATTATTCCTATTCACCAAAACTATCAATTGAGCATTTGTATTATTACAATAGCTGCATACTTTACTCATCAGATGCTTCCAATAAATCAGACACAAGTCATTTACACAGTTTAGTTTCTTTCGTTTGGGCGCTAACAAATCACAACGAACAACTGTGGAATTGGTCCTCACTCTCTGTCCGATTTCATTAGTATAGAGATAGGATAAGATAAGATGGTGTTTATTTCAGAGAGAGAGAGAGAGAGAGAGAGAGAGAGAGAGAGAGAGAGAGAGAGAGAATTACAGTTGGAATTTAACATTTTTATTACGAGAGAAAAAAAGTATTTAGCAATGAAGGAATTTTACTATGCATGTAATACCTGACTTACAAATAAAATACGAAATCAAAGGTGATCTCAAATTATGCTTACCAAAATATGATGGACAAAGAAAACAACCTATCTGCCCGATCCTAGTTGGTAGAAAAACAAGATAACAATCGTGGCAACGAGACGTGAGCTCTGTCAGAACGGCTGAGCAATGTTGCATGCCAAACATGATAACCATTAAGAAGAAATATTCACTGTTCAGGACACGAACAACTTTACCTTAGCTTCACCTGATCATTGTGTAATATAGTTGTTAAATTTCCATAATAGCATTCCTCAACCACTCTGCCTGAGAGCTCATGACTCATTGGCACGAGCATAGATGTTCCCCGAAACTTCAACCCTGCAGTCCACATTCCTTCCACAACTACACAGCGCCATCTATGGAATGAACTTTGAGGCAGGGTCATGTTCACTACAGAGGGAGAGTGTTGACGATCCGTATAATTTTCGAGCACACACACACACTGCTGCCACATCTGCGATCTCTCGATACTGGGTGGCCCAGTCGGAACTGTAACAGACTGTACATATCGACTTTGGACACATAAAATATCGATTATTAGCATGTTTTGAGCCTATATTTTGAAAACATTCTAGCACTGAGTAGGTATGTACAGTCGGCCACAGTTCTGGCTGTTACAGTCAGCACTACAAACTCCAGTTGTCTGACGTTTGTATCCCTGACTTTTCGAATCATGGGCTCGAAGAGTCTCATGGGTGAAGAAGTGAGACGGTACAGGGGGCGGAAGAGAGAGGGAGGGAAGGGGGAGGGATAGGGGGTACAGACGAGAGAGAAGGACGGGGGAGGAGAAAGGAGGACAGAAACGGGTGTGTTTTTCAGTTTGAAAACGATAAAATTTCTCATGATAGGATTACTCAGAGTTGCCACTTATTTCAATACCATACTATGTGAATCGTGCTACTTAAATAAATATCGATCACAATAGTTATAATTATACACTGGAGTGTTAAAGTAAGCATCATACTGCCTTTCATGGCGTTCTTGGTCACAGCAATTGTTGTTACGGTTTGTTATTGCGTATAAAAACAAGCAGTTATTAGCCTGTTGCCTAGAGATAAACCTCCTCGAGCTACGATCAAATTTTGTTCATACGAAAGTTGAAAATAATTTGTTTATAACAATTAGGGGTGTAATACTACTAGTATTAACAGTACTCGATTTATTAACATTATAGTATAGGTTAAATAACTCTGGCTAAGATTTATACTGTATATTGCCAGACCCATGCTGCCATACAAGGAATGACAAACACTAGGTTATACCAATGCACTTATAATTTCCATAGTTGATACTAAAGATTTTTTTTTTTATTACGGCGAATTAGGTAAAGCAGACATTATAGTAACGTTATTACACTGGCCAGGTAGTAATAAACTTATACAATCATTGGTCAGAGAAAAAGAGCAGAATCAGTGTTACCGAAAATTGTGGGTTTACTCTCTTTCTCTCTGTCTGTCTGTCTGTCTCGTGACGATGTTATGAAAGCTTTGTTGAATAAATTACTTCACAGAAACATTTCTTTGTTTATCACTAGTATAGTTACTGGAAACCCCCGCAAGAAGGTATGACTTACAATTTTTTTTTTCTTTTTTTTTCGTAGGCAATACTTGAGGGAATTTGGCCACCCTTTGAACCTGAGCCGCTTCCTTTTAAATCTTCACCTGTCTCTCTTTTCCTTCATGCTGGCTGTCCCACCTCAGTTAACATAAGGCACTGTGAAAAAATATCTGCTATCCAAATGTCATGTGATATCTCCGTATCACTGATAACGATAATTGCATTTTATAACTCTTTTACATCCGACGTGGCTATATGGTTTTAATTATCTTTCTCGAAGTAATATAAAAATAAAATTTATCTTTTGAATATTAAGCAATATCTTACATTGGTTGGCTTATGCTATTTTACCCTCCACTCATTCTGTCCCCCTTCCCCCTCTCTCTCCTTCAGCCCACCCTCTCCTCCACCCGTCTCTCTCTCTCTCTCTCTCTCTCTCTCTCTCTCTCTCGTTTCTGTCCCCTTTTCTCCTCCCCCGTCCTTCTCTCTCGTCTGTACCCCCTCTCCCTCCCTCTCTCTTCCGCCCCCTGCACCGTCTCACTTCTTCACCCCTGAGACTCTTCGAGCCCATGATTCGA
The DNA here is from genome assembly GCA_033782935.1 of Petrolisthes cinctipes. Classification (NCBI taxonomy): domain Eukaryota; kingdom Metazoa; phylum Arthropoda; class Malacostraca; order Decapoda; family Porcellanidae; genus Petrolisthes; species Petrolisthes cinctipes. The sequence goes on along the minus strand of JAWQEG010000381.1, from coordinate 371,399 downwards.
AAAGTCATGGATACAAACGTCAGACAACTGGAGTTTGTAGTGCTGACTGTAACAGCCAGAACTGTGGCCGACTGTACAGATCGCTTCTGGGACACAAAAATATCGATTTTTTGTTTGTTTTTTTAGCCTGAATTTGGGATATAAACGGGTACAGAAGATGCATGCACATATTGACTTTGGGCACCCAAAATATCGATTTTTTGCATGTGTAACATATACATGTATTTGTTATAATTATTAGATGCTGTATATTTAGTTTTGTTAAGATATGATTCGATGAATACATGAATCCATGTTCATGAATCTAATTTTCTGTGTTGTGAAAACTGTATGAAACTGTTTTCCTCAGTTCGAGACTTTTGGGGATGATTCATAACATATAATCCGAGGTGATGGAGGAGGAGAGAGTGAGTGTGGAAAGCAGTTCTGTTCTGGATCTCGCCCAGTCAAATACCGGTGGTGGTACAAGTCACTTCAAGTTCTTTCATTTATACCTTATTCTTGATTGTCATAGCTCTCAGTTAACGAGATCTTTTCTACATATCCTCTTGACTTATCCAAGAAACCTTATACCGGTACTCGACTGGGTGACTGACTATTGGTGATAACCCATACTATTCTCGTGCCTCATTTATTCACCTTGGGAGAACGAAGTGTCTGCAACCCTACAGCTAAGTGTCATTTTGAGAGTCTTTACAGGTGCTTCATTGACTTTATTCTCCCTAACATCCAACTTAGGTTATTCTTTTTGCTACTTGTTATAGTTACCAAACTGGTCACACTGACATACGTTTCCCGCTGAAGTCATATTGACTTTGGAATTTGTTTATGTATCTAAAGATTGATTTGGCACCCTAATAGTAACTTCTAAAATTTTAAACTTTAACCATAATATCCTTAGTGGCTAAGACAGTCTTAAGTGCCAAACCAAGGTTTGATAAGTAACAATTTTTTTTTTAAGTATTAATTTTTTTTAAGTATTATTTTTTTTAAGTAACAATTTTTTTAAGTATTATTTTTTTTAAATATCATTTGTTTAAGTATTAAATTTTTTTTTAAGTATTATTTTTTTAAGTATATATATTTGTTTTTGTATTACTTTTTTTAAGTATTAATTTTGTTTATGTATTAATTTTTGTTAAGTATTATTTTTATTTTAGTATTTTTTTTAAGTATCAATTTTTTTAAGTACTATTTTTTGTAAGTATTATTTTTTTTTTCATTTTCTTTTTGTAAGTATTAATTTTTTTTAAGTATTAATTTTTTAATAAGTATTAATTTTGTTTAAGTATTATTTATTTAAGTATTATTATTTTTTTTTTTTGTAAGTATTAAAAAAAAAATTGCCTCTTACATGGCAACACTGATTTCACGACACTGTCAATAATAACGTCAAAATCCATGATGGCCGCCAGTTTGTTTACATTGAGATGATGAATGTAAAAGTAATAATAATAACAATAATAATAACAATAGGAGTATTATAAAAAAAAATGAAATATATTTGAATAAATACCAATGAATATTTAGAATCCAATAACTAGATAAATAAATAAATAGATAATAATAATAATAATGATAATAATAATAGTTAACACTCATAATCCCTTTTATTTACACCAACATTGCTAATTTCTTCAGTGTTGTCATTTCCAAGGTAATTACCCCAGATTACCATAGTTTGGTGCCATTTAAGGTAAAGTTTGGCCCATTACCGTTTTGTAGCAGTGTTGCCACATCCGGCTAGGTCCCAGTATTCTGCCCCAGTCATTTGCTGTACTTTACCACGGTTATTTCCTGGTAGTTTGACCAGGTTAGATTCCGGTAGTTTGCCCAGATTAGGTCCCTGTGGTCTGATTGCGTCTAGGTTAGGTTAGGTTAGGCTAGACTAATTTCAAAATGCCCCATTTGAATATGCCCTATCTTGGAAATGTCATAGAAGAAAATAGTCTTAGAATGGGTCTAAATAAGTGGGTAATTAAAGTAGAAAAAACGTACATGATAACGGCAGTTGTTTCAATATTTACCGTATTTTGCCACGGTCCTTACCACGTTTAGTTCCCGGTAGTTTGCCCAGGTTAGGTTCCGGTAGCTTACTGCAGTTTAGGTTAGGAGGGGAGACCACACTCTGACATGATAATTTTGGCCTAAATTTTGCATTTATCAATTCCATGCTAAATATGTTCTTTGAGGTCCTACGCATCATGTAGTAGCAACCAAACTTGCTTATCAGCCTTCAAACCCCTCCAACCCCCCCCCCAAACTACCCCCAAACACTCGAAATTCCATTTTTATTTCCTATGTTATATATGGTCATTGAATTAGTAATTTGATTAGTATTATTATGTCCCCCATCCCCATAAACCCCACCCCATAACCCCCTACCCCATAAACCCCACCTAATAACCCCCACCTTACAACCCACAACCCCATAAACCCCACCCCATAACCCCCACCCCACAATCCCCACCCCACAACCCCCACCCCACAACCCCCACCCCACAACCCCCAACCCCATAAACCCCACCCCACAACCCCCAACCCCATAACCCCCACCCCACAACCCCTACCCCACAACCCCCACTCCAAAACCCCCACCCCACAACCACCATCCCATAACCCCCACCCCACAACCCCCTCCCCACAACCACCATCCCATAACCCCCACCCCACAAACCCCTCCCCACAACCACCATCCCATAACCCCCACCCCACAACCCCCACCCCACAACCCCCAACCCCATAACCCCCACCCCATAACTCCCAACCCATAACCCCAATCACATAACCCCCACCCCATAACTCTCTCCCCCTAACTCCCAATCCCCAACCCCATAACCTCCAACCTTGTTCACTACCCATATCGCGACCCTTCTTCACACGGTCAACCACGGCTGATAAGGAGGCCTACCCCTGGCCAGGCTGCATTCAAATTACACGTAGATGTCTTCAATACACACTCTATTCATTTTCTGAACAGTCGTAGACTATATAACAAACCCATATACAAATACACATACATGTGTGTGTGTTTTTTTTTTTTATGTAGAATACTCTATATGAAACTCACTGTGAATGAAAAAAGGAAAAAAACAGAAATGTAATATGAAATTAGCCTTTACCCTCAAGTTGTCTCAAAGGATTCAGAACGCGACCATAAACAGCGCATCCTACCACTACCACTTTCCTTCACTTTTACTCCAGACTCTGTCGAGTATTATTGTACGAGCTCAAATCAAGCAAGCAAGCAAACTTTTTCTCAAGATGGGACCCAAGTCAAAGCTTAGAAGAAAGATGGCTGATATAGCGAGGAAGAAGAAGGAGAAGGCCCTGGCTGCTATTGCAGAAAAAGCAGGGGAGCAACCACAACCCCAGCAACAACCAGGACCATCAGGGGAGCAACCACAACCCCAGCCACAACCAGGACCATCGGGGAAGCAACCACAACCCCAGCCACAACCAGGACCATCGGGGGAGCAACCACAACCACAAGAGGAGGAGACAACCCAAGTGTCACCAGCCGCTGTGAAGAGACGGCTGCGAGAAAGTATCGCTGTTCCTCTTGACAGAGTGAAAGACGAATATGTCATGATTTCGAAGAGAAAATTGTTCCAAAATTTCAAAAAAAAATGTGAAAAGTGTAGAAATATTGCATTGGGTATCCCCAGTGTAGGAAGGCGACTTGGTGCAGCGAACAAAAATCGTGTGCGAGTGTAGTGTGCGTGGCGAGACGTCTGTTGCCTGGACCTCCTTCAGGTACGAACCACAGGGCAAGTATGATATGAATATGAAGTTCGTAGAATTTGGCCTAGAAAACAATGGCTATAAAACACTTGAAGACATGGAAAAAGTGTTCGAGATGAAAATAATGTCAAGTACCAGGTTCTTTTACATTGCCCGAGAAATTGAGGCAAAAGGAATCCAAGATGGTGAAGTGAGTTTGAGACGAGCACGGGAACTCGTCCATGAATATCTTGAAAATGAACAACCAGGTTCTCCTGAAGTGAAGAATATAACAGTGACATGTGATGGTTCCTGGTCAAAGAGAGGGTTTGTGGCAAAGTTTTGTGTGGTACCAGTCATACACTTTGACACAGGACTTGTTGTGGACTATGAAGTATTGAGTAAATACTGCAGAATATGTGAGAAAAATAAAAAAACAGAAGGTGACTGGTATGCTGCACATCAGCCACAGTGCGTAAAAAAACTTTTATGGAAGTTCTCCTGCAATGGAGACAGAGGGTTGGATGAAACTGTGGAAAAGGTCAGTGGAAAAATGTAACTTTCGATATACCACTGTAATTTCAGATGGTGACTCGAAGACCTACTCATCTGTAGTGAAAGAAAAAGTGTATGGAGATGTGGAAATTCGCAAAGACGAATGCATCAATCAAGTTGCAAAGAGAGTTGGGAAGGCATTGAGAGACTATATACAAGAAAAGAGTAGGAAAGGAGAAGGTGTTGGAGGGAGGAGAAGAGGATCCCTGACCCAGGTTACTTTAGGGAAAATCCAGGATTTTTACAGGTATGCCATAATTCGTAACCTGGATGATGTGGAGAAGATGAAAAAGGCAATTTTTGCAATAATTGAACACTGTTGTAGCACCGATGACGATCCTTGCCACGAGCTGTGCCCAGAAGGAGTTGATTCCTGGTGCTTCTTCAACAAAGCTCGAGCTGAAGGAAAGCCTACTGGAAGCCATGACCAGCATATTCACCACCCAATACGCCAAGATCTCAAGGGTGACCTGTACGACATAATGAGAAAGTACAGCACAGATGAACTCTTGTCAAGGTGCACTGGACGAACACAGAATGCCAATGAATCCCTGAATTCAGTCATATGGAGCAAGTGCTCTAAAACTGTGTTTTATCAAAAGGAGAGGGTGCATTACCTGATTGCTAAGGCCATAACTGAGTTCAACTTTGGATTTGCGCGTTCTGGAGGCCTTGTGTCTTCTGGAAAAATAAGGAAAAAAATTGGAACAGGGCAGGACGTGAAAAAACACAAATTGTTTGAAAGCCGCCAAGAAAAGAAGGAAGAAAGAAGATCAAAGAAACGAAAGGCAATGGAAGAAGAAACGAAGAAAGTCACCAAAGAAGGCACCACATATGAAGCAGGAGCCTTCTAAGCAAGGACGTGAGTAAAAGGGTAGAAGTAGCTGAGGAGGAAAGGGAAGAGCCAATCCCTGGTAAAAATAAACCCCTTTTCGTTGAGTCAGCTACTTCCATAATCCCCCAGGGGTGAGACAAGTTACACTTGTCGGTAAAGGCTAATTATATAGGTAAATAAACAAATAAATAATGAATAAGTGAATGATCATACAAATAATTGCAGTGTATGCACACACACACACACAAATTAAATAAGACCTCCCATACCCATCTCAAATCTCATTCTCCCTTCTCAGTCCATCATATGAACTGTTTATTATTCATAATGCATCATAATATTTTGCTATATAGCATAATATATCATAATATATCGTTATATGTATCATACTGTGCTGGTATATGTCAGTGATGAACGAGGAATAAAGATTCTCGTAGTTATATATGCAAAAATAATAGTTTACCATACATCAGACACATTCTCTATACTTGAGATATGATAGAGTACGGAAAGGAAACGGGGGATACTATTTTAGACTGCCCAACTTTCCTATATCATAAATTCGCAGTTTTCTCAAGACCCACTTTTTCAGGTGCAATTGATAACAGCTCGAACAGTGTTTATGTCATGTTCATGAAGCTTTTCACAAGTGATATAGGTATATATATGAGCATATTTTGTTGTTTCCATTTCCTTGATAAATGATTACCCTATTTTTGAGGATTTTTTTCATCTCAGGAATTTTATCTCCCTTTTCAAGCGATTTCAATTTCCCATTTCTAGCAGTGATATGGGGTTCTTGGCTCATGACAGTGTTGCTGTATCTAGGGAGAGTGTTCACATAAAGTATGAGGAAGTTCTGAAAAAAAAAAAAAAAAAAAAAAAATCCCTCAGTTGGTGAAAAAAATTGGGAAAAATAATATTTGTTGTACGATTTCAATGAAAATTGGTTATTATACGTAAAAACACACGAGGAATACGATGGTAATGAGATTTTGCCTCTACAGTAAAAAGGAGCTGAGTTAGATTGTCAGATTGTGGTTTCCCCTAATTATGTCATGTAAGGTCATACTAATTTCAAAATTTGAATATGACCTAACTTGGAAATGGGGCATTTCCGAATAAAAGTGTTTTAGAATGTTATGAATTTGTGAATAAAGAAGATAAAAATATTGTAATAGAAAATGGCAATAGAATAGATAATTACCGGTTGTTTTTATTACTCATATTTCATAATGGTTTCCCTTGTCTATACAATTTTTTTTTTGTAATTAAAAAATTGGGTAAATTTTCTGAGCTACACGTGTGAAATTTTCAGACAAAATATTGCTTTTCCAAGATGTTTTCAAGTGATTAGTTCAATTTTTACATCCATTTATTGTGCAAATGTCCTGTTTTTAGACATACATACCTAACCTAACCTAATCTAATCCAACCTAACCCACCCCAACCAAACCCAACCCAACCCAACCCGACCCAACCCAACCCAACCCAACCCGACCCAACCCAATCTAACCTAATCTGGACCATTGCAGACTAGCGGGACCTAACCATAGCAGACTACCAAGACCTAACCTGAACAGCCTATACGGAGTTTCACAAGGTAAGACCTACGGTATATCAAACTTAGGGAAGTTTGACATTAACAACTTATATCACGTTCATACAATATTCAGTTTAAAGCAGAAACATTTATACAATATTCAATTTAATTTAAAGCAGAAATATTCATGCATTATTCAATTTAGTTTAAAGCAGAAATATTCATACACTATTCAATTTAATAAAGGCAGAAATATTGATACAATATCTGGAATAGTTTGGAGGAATCATTGCTCTAAATTTATCACCCAAAACAATGTGCTATATGCCACCTTAAGGAAATCAACCTTTTGTGGTCAATTTGGAGTCAATGTAGTCCTCCAAACTCTCATTATTCAGTAATGTTTTCAGTAATTTTTCATTAAGTTTTCCTGTCTTCTTGTGTTGTTTCAGATTCCCCATCCGGATAATCTTTGGGCATATAATTAATACACCCATATTTATCATTAAAACACACCTGTACTCTTCTGATTAGACCAGCTCCCTCAGTGTCTATTTCTTCATTTTCATGGGAACAGTCTACTTTTCTTTTGATTGAATTACTATTAGGCCCTCTATTTATATTATCAAACCTTGCCATTAACTGTTTAAATAAAGAGTCAAAACCTGTTCCAACAAGTGTTCCATCAATTTCATCTAAAAACGATGCTGGATAAGTTTTAACAATTCTCTCAGCAATTACTGCCAGTGATTTCTTCCCTGGTCTTTCTGAGATTTTTGATATATCATCCACCAACACTCTCACTATCTCTCTTCTAGCAGAAGGCTTCGGTCTCTGTCCTTTTTCTAAGGAAACGAGCAAATTTGTCTTTGAAAATCTTTTCCAGGGTATTGTATAATCTTGAGCCCAATGTGATTGGTTGTAGCTTGGCACTGATTTCTCCGTCATCTAGAGCTGAAACAGTTGGCTGAATTGAGTGTGTATCTTCCTGTGATGAGTGTGTATCTTGCTGTGATGAGTGTGTATCTTCCTGTGATGATTGTATATCTTCCTGTGATGATTGTATATCTTCCTGTGATGAGTGTATATCTTCCTGTGATGAGTGTGTATCTTCCTGTGATGAGTGTGTATCTTGCTGTGATGAGTGTGCATCTTACTGTGATGAGTGTGTATCTTGCTGTGGTGAGTGTGTATCTTCCTGTGATGAGTGTGATAATTCCTGTGATGAGTGTGTATCTTCCTGTGATGAGTGTGTATCTTCCTGTGATGAGTGTGTATCTTCCTGTGATGAGTGTGTATCTTGCTGTGATGAGTGTGTATCTTCCTGTGATGATTGTATATCTTCCTGTGATGATTGTATATCTTCCTGTGATGAGTGTATATCTTCCTGTGATGAGTGTGTATCTTCCTGTGATGAGTGTGTATCTTGCTGTGATGAGTGTGCATCTTCCTGTGATGAGTGTGTATCTTGCTGTGGTGAGTGTGTATCTTCCTGTGATGAGTGTGATAATTCCTGTGATGAGTGTGTATCTTCCTGTGATGAGTGTGTATCTTCCTGTGATGAGTGTGTATCTTCCTGTGATGAGTGTGATAATTCATGTGATGAGTGTGATAGTTCCTGTGATGAGTGTGATAATTCCTGTGATGCCGGTGCCACTGAAATATTAAGAAAACCTATAAAAAATGTTGGTGTTGATTATGCATAGTACTTAAGCCCATATGCAATAACATGCCCATCCACAACACTGTACATAATTCACACAGTGCTTCCTTCCTTCACTTCTTCCTTCCTGCATTCCATTTTTGTATGAGTTAATTTATAAGAAACATAATTGAGAAGAAAATGAGACAACATTTCATCAAAAAGATGATGTATAAGTATTTTGTGGGTACATGGGAACAATAAGTTACATAACAAGCAACAGTGATACTCTGTTTTAATTGGACCTGCAGTTAAATGACAACCCACATCAAGTGTCTGAATATACAGTACTGTACCGGTACTGTAAAAAAAAAAAAAAAGATTGGCCAAGTTTGCTAGGACACAACTCATAAGCTAATATAGAATATTACCTGAGTCTTAAATGCAGGCAAGAACTGTACAGTAAGGTAAACTAATCTTAAAAAAATATGGCATGCATTATACTGTACCTTGTTTCCATTTATCAATAAGTTTACGTGCTTGAATCTCTTTCTACATGGGTGTAAGATGGGATGCCTTCACATAGTGAATATCATTAACAGTTTCTACACCAATGCTGATAAGGTGTTCACACACTTCCTCCAGTAACTGTGGAGGAAGGGTTGGAAGAATATTTTTTCAATGGTCTCCTTGATTTCCTCCATCTCCAGTCTCTGATCCCCCCCAACGGGAACCGCCTTGACATGGTAGAGGGGCTTGTGTGTCTCTGAGACCTGGCGAGCTAGACTAGAGGGGGCTCCGGCCCCTGCTCTGCCCCGATTTCGGGGAGAGAGGGCTTCCCATGCTAGTAAGGTCACCAGTGAGAGACCAGACTAAATGGTTCCCATGCATTAGGCTGCCAGTACGGGCCAACAGCGCTGCCCTCCATAGGGACTGCCCTCTAGGGGCCATCCTATGTTGGATGGTTGGGTGTCTGGGCCGGGAGATGTTGGGGAAGCGGGTCTCAGCACCATCGTGGGCATTCTTTCGAGCCATTGGGGCTGCTTTTTAAAACGAGTGGCCCAGTGGGGGAAGAGGTACCCCGCCCACGGCGACCAGCGCTCGGTCCCCTCATCTGCCCGGTAGGTAGTAGCTCTTGGCTCCTGGGGCCAAAAACATCAAATCAATGATATATGGATAAAGAAAAGCCCCAATCTCTTCCTCGAGCGGTGGTCGACCAGGCCCCCGAGACGTCACTCTCTGGTCGTGGTAATATGCAGAAAGCTGCAAATAAGACTAGACCTAGCAGGTTGTGTGTTGTGTCGAAGAACCTGTTAGCGATTTGGACACGTTAATGTTAACGAATGTACTTGCATCCTTTTCCTATGGCGCTATCCACTCCATTTTTAAGTGTTTTGGAGTAGTTCTTCGAATCCGAATCACATATGACAGTGATTGTAGGTCTAATCGGTGCTATATTACTTTCAATACAAATGCTGCTGCCAAAGCAGCATTTGAGGCAAAAGATTCTCTGACGGTGGGGGATACTCATTGTAAAGTTCAGATGATGCGGTCCACCAATGTAGTTGACAGTGACAATGACTACTGCCCTAATATATTTGATGACTCTGTAGAGCATGTCCCAAAGGAATGTCGGGTTCCTACACCCTTTTGGTTTGTGGCTTACTACAGGGAGGGACGTGGTAACCTTATCCATGCTTCCCGGTATCTGGAGAAAGAAATTGGATTATTACCAATGGGCCACATAAAGAAATATGGTACGGGCATTTTAATCAGAGCCAAAGATCGTACACAGGCCATGATGCTCCTCAATCTCCCCTGTCCTTCTGATAGCATGTTTGAATCTATTAAACCACATCGAACATTTAATTATAGCAAGGGGCGTATATATAATGAGGACCTGTATGAATTCTCTGAAGAGGACATTCTCGCTATGTGCCCAGACAGTGTCCAACGAGTAACGAAGATGAAAGGCAGTAAAAATATGATCATCCTCACTTTCTATGGCTCGCATATCCCAGATCACATTAACATTAACCCCACCTCACTTGATGAAGCCTTTTGTTGAGCGTCCCCTACAGTGTTTCTGTTGTTATGAGTTTGGTCATGGGAGGAGGAACTGCAACAACCGTTCCCGGTGTGGTAATTGTTCTGCTTTTGATTCACATCTTACTTCTGAGTGTCGGTCAGAGAGTTACTGCTTTTAATGCAGAGATGCTCACCCCTTGCGTTCTCGCCAATGTAAGATGTACCTCCTTGAGCAGGATATCCTCCACTTGGCTAATATTCAATTCATTAGCATAGGTAGTGCCAGACGGCAACTCAACTTCAGGCGACAGAAGGATGGTGGTGTGAAGACATACGCCTCCTCCCTTCGCCCTAAATTGGTTGCAGCACCCTCTCAACCCTCTCAAGAGGCAGCTGCTTTCTGCTTTTTGCTCGAGTGAGAATGTTTCTAAGGTTACTCTACATAATAGTTTCTCTGTCTTGGAAACTTTATCAGACACTCATTCTGTTGAACCTTCAACTGATGACAATTCTCAGACTTTAGCTAAAGGTGTCCATGTGGTAGAGGTTCACGCTGCCACACGCTCTCCAAAAAGGAAACTTAAGTCACCTAAACTGCCACAGAGATGCCTTCGTGGTTCCTCTGAGGCACTTGACTCTATAGATATTCCACCTTGTAAGGCAACCATCTCTGTGAACTCATCCATAGTTTCCTCTCAATTTCACCAGAAACGTTTTCGTGGCTCTGATGAATCTCTTGATTCAACAGAAGTTCCTCCTCGCAAGCTTCCTTCGGGATCATCAGAGGGGCGTGAAGTTAATGTGGATGCCACGGATGTTGTTACTTCAAAAGATTCAGTTTCTCTTCCGCTTGAGCAGCGGAGTGATTCTACCACCTGTATTATGGATGTTGATGTATCTGCCTGTGTCAGTGATACCACTGCTGTACAGGACAAAACCAATGTAATTGTTTCAAAGAATATCCCAGCTCATATACCTTCATCTTCTAACATATCAGATGCTTCAGGGACTCGTCTACGGGTCCCAATTACTGCCCCACATACTACTCCTCGGGTTCGCTCTTCTTCTAGTGGCCTAGGATTAGACAAATCTTATTGTTTGAGTAAACCCTCAGGTCGAGGTGGTAGTGGGAAGTACCTCCGAGAGGCTTCCCAAAAATCAGTACTAAAGTAACACCGTTTAAGGTCCTTTAGTGGAATTGTGTCCTTCTGTGGGGTGACAGTTCGGTCAACCCCAGGGGTGTTTTATTGGCTTCTTTTATAGAGGATGAGGGATTAGGGGTTTTAAATACGGGAGATGTGACACATTTTAATAGCACTACTGGGACTTTTACCACCATTGACATTTCCCTCTGCTCACCCAGTGCTCTGTTGGATTTTACTTGGAGAGTGTTGCCTGATTTATATGGCAGTGACCACTTCCCTATACTTTTAGAAGGTAACTGGTACGAACCACAGTCTCGTCTTCCTAGGTGGAAATTAGAGAAGGCTGACTGGCAGTTTTTTTAGAGAGCTAACTTCTTCGGTCTCTTCTGTAGCCAATTTTGGTAGCTCTGACGAGGCTGTAACATATTTCACTGATATGCTCCACTCTGCTGCTCTCAACTCTATCACTAGAACTTCTGGTTACTTTCCCAAACGTCCTGTCCCTTGGTGGTCATCAGTCTGCACCAACGCTGTGCGGGAGAAGCGCGCTGCTTTCTCTCGCCTTCGTCGCAATCGTGGGGACCCAACTCTTTAAGAGGCTTCCGACGGGCAAGGGCTCGGGCTAGACGAGTTTTAAAAGAGGCACGAATTGCATCTTGGAAGGCCTATGTGTCTTCAATTAATACTAAAACTCCACTCACCCAAGTGTTCAGGAGAGTCCGTATGATGGCGAGGAAGTTTTCTCCTAGTTCTCCACCTGTACTTAAGGTCAATGGAATTAAGATCATGGATGGTTTGACAGTGGCCAATACCATGGCGGAGGCTTTTGCAAAAGCCTCCAGCCGTGACTCTCGACCTCTGGCTGTCAGGCATTAGTTAAGAGCCAAGGAGCGTACTGTCCTGGATTTCTCAGGGAACGAGAATGAAAGTTATAACCATATATTCACCCTGAAAGACCTGCATTTTGCTCTCTCTCTCTGCGGCGACACTTCTCCTGGGCCAGACAACATCCCATATGCAATGTTACGACACTTGGGTGAGGAGGCGATCTCACTTCTTTTAGCTTTATATAACAGAATCTGGCTGGAGGGTGTCTTCCCTTCTGGGTGCAGGGTTGCTACCATCCTTCCTTTCCTCAAGCTGGGCAAGGACTCTGGTGTGGCCCTCAGTTATCGACCAATTGCCTTGACCTCCTGTCTCTGTAAACTATTTGGAAAGATGGTGAATGTCAGACTGGTATACTTCTTAGAACGGGGTGATTTTCTGTCTCCGTCCCAGTCTGGCTTTCGTAAACACCGTTCCACTACAGATGCTCTGGTCAGGTTGGAAGCTGCTGCATGCGAGGCCTTTGCACGACATCAACACCTTGTCTGTGTATTCTTTGATTTAGAGAAAGCCTATGACACTACATGGCAATATGGCATCCTGCAGCAGCTCCATTTATATGGCCTGCGGGGTCGCATTTCTTAAGGAGTTTCTCAGTGGTCGCAGTTTTTTCTGTGAGGGTTGGTACCACCCACTCAGCATCTGTTGCACAGGAGGAGGGCATCCCCCAGGAAAGCGTCCTCAGTGTCACATTGTTTGCAGTAGCAATTATTGCCATTGCCTCATCCCTTCCAGACGGTATAGCTAACTTGATGTACGTTGACGACCTAGCAGTCTGGTTTGCTGCTTCCCGTATGTCAGTGGCAGAGCGGCGCATGCAGCTTGCCCTTGACAGGGTGTCACGTTGGACTGGTTCTCATGGGTTTCGATTTTCTCCTTCCAAGACAGTTGCTATGCACTTCTGCGGCATCCGAGGCATCCACCCCGATCCGGACTTATTCATGTATGGTCATCGGATACGCTGTGTCGAGGAGACTCGCTTTTTGGGTCTCCTTTTTGACAAGGTTTTGACTTGGGTGCCACACTTACGTACACTTAAGGTCTCTTGCCTCAAGGCTCTTAACCTGTTGAGGGCCCTGGGCCATACATCCTGGGAGGCTGATCGGGCCACCCTCCTCCGCCTATACCATGTTCTTATTAGGTCAAAACACGACTATGGGTGTGAGGTGTACTCTTCTGCCACCGATGCCCGTCTCAGAGTTTTAGACCCTGTTCATCATGCTGGAGTACGTCTGGCGACCGGAGCCTTCAGGTCGTCCCCAATCCCCAGTCTCCTGGTGGACGCTAATGAGCCACCTCATGATCTCCGTCGCCAGTCCTTGATGGTTCGTTGTTGGCATCGATTACATCGACTTTCTGACTCCCTTCCCTGCTTGGCAGTGTCATCTGATATCATGTCTCAGTACTACCTTTTACATTCTCGTACACCATGGCCCTTTGGCTTCCAGGTCAGGAAGGCTATGGAGGAGATGGGCATTGTTGACTTACAGATTTGTCCTGTGAGGGTCCCCAGGGTGGCTCCATGGCTTTTTCCAGAAGTTTTTCCCTGCACCTGCTTTACAGACAAGAAGGAATCTCTGTCTCCTCCAGTGGCTCGTTCCCTCTTTTTAGAACATGCCTTCACTCACAGGGAGTCCCTCCCTGTGTACACTGATGGGTCAAAGTCTGATGCTGGAGTTGGCTTTGGAGTTGTCTTTCCTGACTTTTGCCGTGGCGGCAGGCTCCCTTCTGTCATGTCAATTTTTACTGCTGAGCTCTCGGCCATTTTATATGCCCTCCAAGTAATTTTTACTCTCCCTCAGCCTCCGTTTACTATTTTTAGCGATTCCTGTAGTGCCTGGCAGGCCTTGTGTAATTTTAACTCTTCCCATCTTTTGGTGTTGGCCATTCTTGAGTGGCTTGTCCTCCTGGGTCGTCGTGGCCGCAAAATCACTTGTTGTTGGGTCCCGGCCCATGTGGGTTTTGATGGGAATGAGCGGGCTGACTCCCTGGCTAAGGCTGCGGTCTCCAATTCCCGGCCTCCTGCCAGGCATCATCCTGTTCCTGCAGTGGACCTTCGACCCTACATAGATGCTACTGTTTGTTCCTGCTGGCAGGACAGATGGGATGCCGTCGGGGCTAACAAGCTCCACGACATCCGCCAGCACCTTGGTTTGTGGAGCTACAGTGGCCTGTCCCGCTGGTGGGAGACGGCTCTTGTCCGTCTGCACATTGGCCACACATTATTGACTCATGGCTTTTTAATGGAGAGGGCTCACCCTCCCTACTGTGATGATTGTCTGGTCCCTTTGACAGTGCAGCATCTTATTGTTGAGTGTCCCAGCCTTGGTGACCTTCGTCGAAGGCACCTCTCTGAGTACCAGGAGGGTGACGGTTCTTACAGTCTCTCTCAGGTCCTCGGGGAGGAGGCTTGTGGTGTGGGAGAGAACACCCTCTCGTATGTGGAGGAGGCTGGCCTTCTTCACAAATTGTGAATTTTATTGTATTTATGGCTATTAATTTTTAGGTAGTTAAAGTTTAATGTTTCTTTCGTTAATATTTCAATTCTTTTATATATCTAACTTAAGTAGGTTATTTCATTAATAAATGATTTTTTGGAAGATGTGGGTTTTATTCATGCTGCTTCTCCCTTTCGAGGTAGTGAAAATTATTTAATCTTTTTACATATTTTATTAATGATGTAGATGACCATTTTATGTTGGGCGGTATATGACCATTGCTGTTGCGCCGCCAGATGCCTAATAGCATCAATAAATAAATCAATCAATCCAGTCTCTGATAATTAGAAAATAATTAGAAAATGAAACAGCTACTGCTAGATTAAACCCATAATGATCCAAACCAAGGAAGTAAGTTAACATAACTGCACATAGGCCTACCATATCTCATTAGAACAGTTTAACTTAGCTAGCTGAGCTCAGGGAAGCCGAACCCCAGTTTACAGAAGTCATTTAACCATTTTCATTTTACTTATGATTTTTGTGTAAAAAATTCAATGTAGAACACAATTAAAGGTAGAGAAGTGGAGTTACTTTAGTATGCTGTACATTACTCATATAAGCAGTTTTCATAATTACAGTGCATATGGTACAGTACTGTACTTTACCTGTCATGTAAATCACTGTCTCTCTACTACTTGTACTACAAGTATCACTATCACTGTCATCAGCTTCATAACCATCATGGTCCTTAGCTACAACCAATTCCAGTTCAGAATGTTTTAATCTTTTGTATGGAACTTTAACAATTAGCTTCCATTTCAGTTCAACCTTTTGTCATTTTCTTGAAATCATGCCCCAGGGAAAGGAGATGAATATAATGTACTGTAGTACTGGTATACAGTACTGTACAGGAAATCTAATGGTCTACATGAATATAGAATTATAATCTTTAAATTACCTTTTCAATTTTCTTGGAAGTCTTATGCAGATATATTGTGTTTGAGTGGGATCAACAATTATTTTCCTCTTTTGTAGTCAACCAGTGGGTAATAATCTAGGAGTTTAGAAAATTCTGTACATTTAAAGGAAGAGCATGGGAAGGTGTTCAATACTGTAGATAATTGCAACTCCTTGGAAATTTGTTCTGTGAATTTTTTTTACTAAAAATTATGCTTTTGTACAGGAGTTCAATATTATGAACTGAATCTCACCTAACATTAGACCCTGTTCACATTTACTTAACACCACATAGTGTCCCTTCTTGTATGGAGTCCCCATTATTGTCACTTCCAAGCTAACTTCTGCACCTTCAGTAATCTGACACATCATTAAGGCTTTTTTAATATCTGAACTTTATGTATCTGAGATTAACAAAATGTTTTTTACAACCACTATATCAGTGGGAAAATATGAACTGGCCTGTTTGTATGCTTGTAATAACTGATGTTTTTCACTCATGGTCTGACACACATTCTTGAAGGAATGGGCACTTTTAATGCATCCTTTGAAGTAGCAGTGCTTGCTTTCAAAGCGTAATGTCCACAAACGAATTAATGGGCCAAACAGCAAAATTAGGTTTGGATAATGTTTTAGAAAATGATGCTTTGGCCTCAGTTTGTCATTTGAAAAATTCTTTGTCTGTCTTCTAAATATTCATTAATAAGTATTGCTAGATATGCAAGGTCAGAGTCGTCAAACTTTGGGGCACAGATAATTTCAGTAATGTTACGTAATAACAGGAACAACTGCCAAACAGGATCATTAACATCAACTATTTTGCCATATAATATAACAGGCAACAGCCTGATTAAACACCAGTTTTGTGTAGCCTGACCACCTAATTTAGTACCTGAAGTATTTACTTGACATGGCATTGAGGCAGCATCTGTACCACGATAAAGAAACATAATTATACACTGATTAAGTTCTGCATAAGTTAGCCATCTCTTTTCATTTACTAAATTCTTCAATATCAGAGCAACATTATAATCACCAACACCCTAAAAAATGTCATGACCCAGGCATGGTGGAAAACCTGCTTTGCAGACATGATAATATTTCAGTGCATTGAATGGATAATTAAATTTAATACCTATGACATTATTTAAAATTTTGACAGTGTTCTCGTTTTAAAGTTGTTGTATTGCTAATGTATAGTCTTCCACTGTTCTCATTACACCAACATGCACAGGGTCAGTAGAAAATTCTTTTAGGGTTATGTTACAATATCTACAAACATTTTCTGTAAAAGCACCAATGCCATGAAACCCCAAGTTATCCCAAGTAATGCAATATAGTGTCCCCTTCATATTATCATTACTAATTTGAATGCCGTTGTTCTCAAGTTCCTTCAAGTCTTCAATTAATTTTGAAAATATTTTACTAAAACCAAAATGTTTAGATGGACTTATTTGCACCACCCCATTAATGACTGTTGAAAATTACAGTCCAAGCACTGTAATGACACCCACACACCCACCACCTTATCAATGACTGTTGATATTTACAGTCCAAGCACTGTAATGACACCCACACACCCATAATCCCATGAATGACTGTTGATATTTACAGCCCAATCACTGTAATTAAACCCACACACCCACCACCCTATGAATGACTGTTGATATTTACAGTCCAAGAACTGTAATGACACCCGCACACCCACCACCCCATAAATGACTGTTGATATTTACAGTAAAAGCACTGTAATGACGCCCCACACTAACCACCTCATGAATGATGGTTGATATTTTCAGTCTAAGCACTGTAATGACATCCACACACCCACCACCCCATGAATGACTGTTAATATTTACAGTCTAAGCACTCTAATGACACCCACCACCTTATAAATGACTGTTGATATTTACAATCAAAACGCTGTAATGACACCCACACACCCATCACCCCATGAATGACTGTCGATATTTTACACTCCAAGCACTGTAATGTCACCCACATACATACCACCCCATGATTGACTATTGATATTTACAGTCCAAGCACAATAATGACAGCCACACACCCACTATCCCATAATTGTCTGTTGATACTTACAGTCCAAGCACTGTAATGACACCTATACATACACAACTCCATGAATAACTGTTGATATTTACCGTCCAAGCTCTGTAATGACACTCACACACCCACCACCCTATAAATGACTGTTGATTTTTTCAGTCCAAGAACTGTAATGACACCTACACACCCACCAACCCATAAATGAGTGTCAATATTTACAGTCTGAGCACTGTAATGTCACCCACAAACCCACCACCCCATGAATGACTGTCGATATTTACAGTCAAAGCACTGTAATGACAGCCACACTCCCCCCACCCTATGAATGACTGTTGATATTTACAGTCCAAGCACTGTAATGACACCCACACACCCATAAACCCATGAATGACTGTTGATATTTACAGCCTAATCACTGTAATGAAACCCACACACCCACCACCCTATGAATGACTGTTGATATTTACAGTCCAAGAACTGTAATGACACCCACACACACACCACACCATGAATGACTGTTGATATTTACAGTAAAAGCACTGTAATGACGCCCCACACTAACCACCTCATGAATGATGGTTGATATTTACAGTCCAAGCACTGGAATGACATCCACACACCCACCACCCCATGAATGACTGTTGATATTTACAGTCGAAGCACTGTAATAACACCCACACACCCACCACCTCATGAATTACTGTTGATATTTACAGTCCAACCTCTGTAATGACACCAACACAACCCATGAATGACTGTTGATAGTTACAGTCCAAGCACTGTAATGCCACCCACCACCCCATGAATGACTGTTTATATTTACAGTCCAAGCACTAATGACCCACACAAACCCACCACCCCATGAATAACATAATTTTTACAGTCCAAGCACTGTAATGACACCCACACACCCATAAACCCATGAATGACTGTTGATATTTACAGCCCAATCACTGTAATGAAACCCACACACCCACTACCCTATGAATGACTGTTAATATTTACAGTCCAAGAACTGTAATGACACCCACACACACACCACCCCATGAATGACTGTTGATATTTACAGTAAAAGCACTGGTATGACACCCACGAACCCACCACCCCATGAATGACTGTTGATATTTATAGTCTAAGCACTGTAATGACAACCACACACCCACTACCCCATGAATGACTGTTGATATTTTCAGTCTAAGCACTGTAATGACATCCACACACCCACCACCCCATGAATGACTGTTAATATTTACAGTCTAAGCACTCTAATGACACCCACCACCTTATAAATGACTGTTGATATTTACAATCAAAACGCTGTAATGACACCCACACACCCATCACCCCATGAATGACTGTCGATATTTTACAGTCCAAGCACTGTAATGTCACCCACATACATACCACCCCATGATTGACTGTTGATATTTACAGTCCAAGCACAATAATGACAGCCACACACCCACTATCCCATAAATGTCTGTTGATACTTACAGTCCAAGCACTGTAATGACACCTATACACACACAAATCCATGAATAACTGTTGATATTTACAGTCCAAGCTCTGTAATGACACTCACACACCCACCACCCTATAAATGGCTGTTGATTTTTTCAGTCCAAGAACTGTAATGACACCTACACACCCACCACCCCATAAATGACTGTCAATATTTACAGTCTAAGCACTGTAATGTCACCCACAAACCCACCACCCCATGAATGACTGTCGATATTTACAGTCAAAGCACTGTAATGACAGCCACACTCCCCCCACCCTATGAATGACTGTTGATATTTACAGTCCAAGCACTGTAATGACACCCATACACCCATAAACCCATGAATGACTGTTGATATTTACAGCCCAATCACTGTAATGAAACCCACACACCCACCACCCTATGAATGACTGTTGATATTTACAGTCCAAGAACTGTAATGACACCCACACACACACCACCCCATGAATGACTGTTGATATTTACAGTAAAAGCACTGTAATGACTCCCCACACTAACCACCTCATGAATGATGGTTGATATTTACAGTCCAAGCACTGGAATGACATCCACACACCCACCACCCCATGAATGACTGTTGATATTTACAGTCGAAGCACTGTAATAACACCTACACACCCACCACCTCATGAATTACTGTTGATATTTACAGTCCAACCTCTGGAATGACACCAACACAACCCATAAATGACTGTTAATAGTTACAGTCCAAGCACTGTAATGCCACCCACGACCCCATGAATGACTGTTTATATTTACAGTCCAAGCACTAATGACCCACACAAACCAACCACCCCATGAATAACATAATTTTTACAGTCCAAGCACTGTAATGACACCCACACAACCATAAACCCATGAATGACTGTTGATATTTACAGCCAAATCACTGTAATGAAACCCACACACCCACCACCCTATGAATGACTGTTGATATTTACAGTCCAAGAACTGTAATGACACCCACACACACACCACCCCATGAATGACTGTTGATATTTACAGTAAAAGCACTGTAATGATGCCCCACACTAACCACCTCATGAATGATGGTTGATATTTACAGTCCAAGCACTGGAATGACATCCACACACCCACCACCCCATGAATGACTGTTGATATTTACAGTCGAAGCACTGTAATAACACCCACACACCCACCACCTCATGAATTACTGTTGATATTTACAGTCCAACCTCTGTATTGACACCAACACAACCCATGAATGACTGTTGATAGTTACAGTCCAAGCACTGTAATGCCACCCACCACCCCATGAATGACTGTTTATATTTACAGTCCAAGCACTAATGACCCACACAAACCCACCACCCCATGAATAACATAATTTTTACAGTCCAAGCACTGTAATGACACCCACACACCCACCACCCCATGAATGACTGTTGATATTTACAGTCCAAGCACTAGAATGACACCCACACACCCACCAACTCATGATTGACTGTTGATATTTACAGTCCAAGCACTGTAATGTCACCCTCACACCCACCACCCCATGAATGACTGTTGATATTTACAGTCAAAGCACTGTAATGACACCCTCACACCCACTACCCCATGAATTATGGTTGATATTTACGGTCCAAGCACTTTAATGACACCCACACACCCACCACCCCATGAATGACTGTTGATATTTACAGTCCAAGCACTCTAATGACACTTACCACCCTATGAATGACTGTTGATATTTAAAATCAAAATACTGTAATGACACCCACACACCCACCATTCCATGAATGAATGTTGATATTTACAGTCCAAGCACTGTAATGACACCCACACACACACCACCCCATGAATGACTGTTAATATTTACAGTCCAAGCTCTGTAATGACACTCACACACACACCACCAAATGAATGACTGTTAATATATACAGTCCAAGCACTGTAATGACAGCCACACACCCACCACCCTATGAATGACTGTTGATATTTACAGACTAAGCACTGGTATGACACCCACACAACCACCACCCCATGAATGACTGTTGATATTTTCAGTCTAAGCACTGTAATGACAACCACACACCCACCACCCCATGAATGACTGTTAATATTTACAGTCAAAGCACTTTAATGACACCCCCACACACACTACCCCATGAATTATGGTTGATATTTACAGTCCAAGAACTGTAATGACACCCACAAACCCACCACCCCAGGGATGACGGTTGATATTTACAGTCCAAGCACTCTAATGACACCCACCACCCTATGAATGACTGTTGATATTTACAATAAAAATACTGTAATGACACCCACACACCCACTATCCCATGAATGAATGTCAATATTTACAGTCTGAGCACTGTAATGACACCCACAAACCCACCACCCCATGAATGACTGTTAATATTTACAGTCAAAGCACTGTAATGACAGCCACACACCCCCCACCCTATGAATGACTGTTGATATTTACAGTCCAAGCACTGTAATGACACTAATACACCCACCACTCCATGAATGACTGTTAATATTTACAGTCCAAGCACTTTAATGACAAGCACAACCTTATAAATGACTGTTGATATTTACAATCAAAACACTGTAATGACACCCACACACCCACCACCCCATGAATGACTGTTGATATTTACAGTCCAAGTACTGTAATGACACTTACACAGCCACCACCCCATAAATGACTTGATATTTTCAGTCTAAGCACTGTAATGACACCCACAAAACAACCACCCCATGAATGACTGTTGATATTTACAGTCCAAGCTCTGTAATAACACTCACACACACACCACCCCATGAATGACTGTTGATATTTACAGTCCAAGCACGCTAATGACACCCACCACCCTATGAATGACTGTTGATATTTATAGTCTAAGCACTGTAATGACACCCACACACCCACCACCCTATGAATGACTGTTGATATTTATAGTCCAAGCACTGGAATGACACTCACACAGCCACCACCCCACGAATTACTTGATATTTACAGTCTAAGCACTGTAATGACACCCACACACCTACCATCCCATGAATGAATGTTGATATTTACAGTCCAAGCACTGTCATGACACCCACACACACACCACCCCATAAATGACTGTTGATATTTACAGTCCAAGCTCTGTAATAACACTCAGACACACGCCACCCCATGAATGACTGTTGATATTTACAGTCCAAGCACTCTAATGACACCCACCACCCTATGAATGACTGTTGATATTTATAGTCCAAGCACTGTAATGACACCCACACACCCACCACCCTATTGATGACTGTTGATATTTACAATCCAACCATTGTAATGACACCCACACACCCACCACCCAATGAATGACTGTTAATATTTACAGTCCAAGCACTGTAATGTCACCCTCACACCCACCACCCAATGAATGACTGTTGATATTTACAGTCAAAGCACTGTAATGACATCCAAACACCCACCATCCCCATGAATGACTGTTAATATTTACAGTCCAAGCACTGTAATGTCACACACACATCCACCACCCAATGAATGATGGTTGATATTTACAGTCCAAGAACTGTAATGACACACCACACCCACCACCCCATGAATTATGGTTGATATTTACAGTCCAAGCACTGTAATGACACCAACACACCCACCACTCCATGAATGACTGTTACTATTTACAGTCTAAGCACTCTAATGACACCCACCACCTTATAAATGACTGTTGATATTTACAATCAAAACACTGTAATGACACCCACACACCCATCACCCCATGAATGACTGTCGATATTTTACAGTCCAAGCACTGTAATGACACCCACATACATACCAATCCATGATTGACTGTTGATATTTACAGTCCAAGCACTATAATGACAGCCACACACCCACTATCCCATAAATGACTGTTGTTACTTACAGTCCAAGCACTGTAATTACACCTACACACACACAACCCCATGAATGACTGTTGATATTTACAGTCCAAACTCTGTAATGACACTCACACACCTACCACCCTATAAATGACTGTTGATTTTTTCAGTCCAAGAACTGTAATGACACCTACACACCCACCACCCCATAAATGAATGTCAATATTTACAGTCTGAGCACTGTAATGACACCCAAAAACCCACCACCCCATGAATGACTGTCGATATTTACAGTCAAAGCACTGTAATGACACCCCCACACACACTACCTCTTAAAATATGGTTGTTATTTACAGTCCAAGCACTGTAATGACACCCACACACCCACCACCCCATGAATAACTGTTAAAATTTTTACAGTCCAAGCACTCTAATGACACTCACACAGCCATCACCCCACGAATTACTTGATATTTACAGTCTAAGCACTGTAATGACACCCACACACCCACCATCCCATGAATGAATGTTGATATTTACAGTACAAGCACTGTAATGACACCCACACACACCACCCCATTAATGACTGTTGATATTTATAGTCCAAGCACTGTAATGACACCAACACACTCACCACCCCATAAATGACTGTTGATATTTACAGTCTGAGCACTGTAATGACACCCACAAACCCACCACCCCATGAATGACTGTCGATATTTTACAGTCCAAGCACTGTAATGACACCCACATACATACCACCCCATGTTTGACTGTTGATATTTACAGTCAAAGCACTGTAATGACAGCCACACACCCCCCACCCTATGAATGACTGTTGATATTTACAATCCAAGCACTGTAATGACACTAATACACTCAACACTCCATGAATGACTGTTAATATTTACAGTCTAAGCACTTTAATGACACCCACCACCTTATAAATGACTGTTGATATTTACAATCAAAACACTGTAATGACACCCACACACCCACCACCCCATGAATGACTGTCGATATTTACAGTCAAAGCACTGTAATGACACCCCCACACCCACTACCTCATAAATTATGGTTGTTATTTACAGTCCAAACACTGTAATGACACCCATACACCCACCACCCCATGACTGACTGTTGATATTTACAGTCCAAGCACTCTAATGACACTCACACAGCCACCACCTAACGAATTACTTGATATTTACAGTCTAAGCACTGTAATGACACCTACACACCCACCATCCCATGAATGAATGTTGATATTTACAGTCCAAGCACTTTAATGACACCCACACACACACCACCCTATAAATGACTGTTGATATTTACAGTCCATGCTCTGTAATGACACTCACACACACACCACCCCATGAATGACTGTTGATATTTACAGTCCAAGCACTCTAATGACACCCACCACCCTATGAATGACTGTTGATATTTATAGTCTAAGCACTGTAATGACACCCACACACCAACCACCCCATGAATGACTGTTGATATTTATAGTCCAAGCACTGTAATGACACCCACACATCCACCACCCCATGAATGACTATTGATATTTATAGTCCAAGCACTGTAATGACACCCACACACCCACCACCCCATGAATGACTGTTGATTTTTACAGTCCAAGCACTCTAATGACACCCTCACAACCCATGAATGACTGTTGATATTTCCAGTTCAAGCACTCTAATGACACCCACCACCCTATTGATGACTGTTGATATTTACAATCCAACCATTGTAATGACACCCACACACCCACCACCCCATGAATGACTGTTAATATTTACAGTCCAAACACTGTAATGTCACCCTCACACCCACCACTCCATGAATGACTGTTTATATTTACAGTCAAAGCACTGTAATGACATCCAAACACCCACCATCCCCATGAATGACTGTTAATATTTACAGTCCAAGCACTGTAATGTCACACACACATCCACCACCCAATGAATGATGGTTGATATTTACAGTCCAAGAACTGTAATGACACCCCACACCCACCACCCCATGAATTATGGTTGATATTTACAGTCCAAGCACTGTAATGACATAAACACACCCACCACTCCATGAATGACTGTTACTATTTACAGTCTAAGCACTCTAATGACACCCACCACCTTATAAATGACTGTTGATATTTACAATCAAAACACTGTAATGACACCCACACACCCATCACCCCATGAATGACTGTCGATATTTTACCGTCCAAGCATTGTAATGACACCCACATACATACCACCCCATGATTGACTGTTGATATTTACAGTCCAAGCACTATAATGACAGCCACACACCCACTATCCCATAAATGACTGTTGATACTTACAGTCCAAGCACTGTAATGACACCTACACACACACAACTCCATGATTGACTGTTGATATTTACAGTCCAAGCTCTGTAATGACACTCACACACCCACCACCCTATAAATGACTGTTGATTTTTTCATTCCAAGAACTGTAATGACACCTACACACCCACCACCCCATAAATGAATGTCAATATTTACAGTCTGAACACTGTAATGACACCAACAAACCCACCACCCCATGAATGACTGTCGATATTTACAGTCAAAGCACTGTAATGACAGAAACACACACCCCACCCTATGAATGACTGTTGATATTTACAGTCCAAGCACTGTAATGACACTAATACACCCACCACTCCATGAATGACTGTTAATATTTACAGTCCAAGCACTTTAATGACACCCACCACCTTATAAATGACTGTTGATCTTTACAATCAAAACACTGTAATGACACCCACACACCCACCACCCCATGAATGACTGTCGATATTTACAGTCAAAGCACTGTAATGACACCCCCACAACCACTACCTCATAAATTATGGTTGTTATTTACAGTCCAAGCACTGTAATGACACACACACACCCACCACCCCATGAATGACTGTTGATATTTACAGTCCAAGCACTCTAATGACACATACCACCCTATGAATGGCTGTTGATATTTATAGTCCAAGCACTGTAATGACCCCCACACATTCTCCACCCCATGAATGACTGCTGATATTTACAATCCAAGCACTGTCATGACACTCACACAGCCACCACCCCACGAATTACTTGATATTTACAGTCTAAGCACTGTAATGACCGCCACACACCCACCACCCTATGAATGACTGTTGATATTTACAGTCTAAGCACTGTAATGACACCCACACACCCACCACCCTATGAATGACTGTTGATATTTACAGTCCAAGCACTCTAATGACACCCTCACAACCCTTGAATGACTGTTGATATTTACAATCAAAACACTGTAATGACACCCACACACACACCACCCCATGAATGACTGTTGATATTTACAATCCAAGTACTGTAATGACACTTACACAGCCACCACCCCATGAATGACTTGATATTTTCAGTCTAAGCACTGTAATGACACCCACAAACCTACCACCCCATGAATGACTGTTGATATTTATAGTCCAAGCACTGTAATGACACCCACACACCCACCAACCCATGAATGACTGTTGATATTTACAGTCAAAGCACTGTAATGACATCCACAAACCCATCACCCCATGAATGACTGTTGATATTTACAGTCCATGCACTAATGACACACACACATCTACCATCCCATGAATGACTTGATATTTACAGTCCAAGCACTGTAATGACACCCACACACCCATCACCCCATGAATGACTGTTGATATTTACAGTCCAAGCACTGTAATAACAGCCAAACACCCACCACCTCATGAATGACTGTTGGTATTTACAGTCTAAGCACTATAATGACACCCACACACCCACCTACCCAAGAATGACTGTTGATATTTACAGTCCAATCACTGTAATGACACCCACACACCCACCACCCCATCAATGACTGTTGATACTTACAGTCCAAGCTCTGTAATGACACCCATACACCCACCACCCCATGATTGATTGTTGATATTTACAGTCCAAGCACTGTAATGACAGCCAAACACCCACCACCCAATAAATGACTGTTGATATTTACAGTCTAAGCACTGTAATGACACCCACACACCCACCACCCCAAGAATGACTGTCGATATTTACAGTCAAAGCACTGTAGTGACACCCCCACACCCACTACCTCATAAATTATGGTTGTTATTTACAGTCCAAGCACTGTAATGACACCCACACACCCACCACCCCATGAATGACTGTTGATATTTACAGTCCAAGCACTCTAATGACACCCACCACCCTATGAATGGCTGTTGATATTTATATTCCAAGCACTGTAATGACACCCACACACTCTCCACCCCATGAATGACTGCTGATATTTACAATCCAAGCACTGTCATGACACTCACACAGCAACCACCCCACGAATTACTTGATATTTACAGTCTAAGCACTGTAATGACAGCCACACACCCACCACCCTATGAATGACTGTTGATATTTACAGTCTAAGCACTGTAATGACACCCACACACCCACCACCCTATGAATGACTGTTGATATTTACAGTCCAAGAACTCTAATGACACCCTCACAACCCATTAATGACTGTTGATATTTACAATCAAAACACTGTAATGACACCCACACACCCACCACCCCATGAATGACAGTTGATATTTACAGTCCAAGTACTGTAATGACACTTACACAGCCACCACCCCATGAATGACTTGATATTTTTAGTCTAAGCACTGTAATGACACCCACAAACCTACCACCCCATGAATGACTGTTGATATTTATAGTCCAAGCACTGTAATGACACCCACACACACACCAACCCATGAATGACTGTTGATATTTACAGTCCAAGCACTGTAATGACATCCACACACCCATCACCCAATGAATGACTGTTGATATTTACATTCCATGCACTGTAATGCCACCCACCACCCCATGAATGACTGTTGATATTTACAGTCCATGCACTAATGACACGCACACACCTACCATCCCATGAATGACTTGATATTTACAGTCCAAGCACTGTAATGACACCCACACACCCATCACTCCATGAATGACTGTTGATATTTACAGTCCAAGCACTATAAAGAGACTCACACACTCACAACCCCATGAATGACTATTAATGTTTACAGTCCAAGCACTGTAATGACACCCTCACACCCACCACCCCATGAATGACTGTTGATATTTACAGTCAAAGCACTGTATTGACACCCCCACACTCACCACCCAATAAAATATGGTTGATATTTACTGTCCAAGAACTGTAATGACACCCACACACCAACCACCCAATCGATGACTGTTGATATTTACAGTCCAAGCACTCAAATGACAACCACCACCCTATGAATGACTGTTGATATTTACAATCAAAACACTGTAATGACACCCATACACCAACCACCCCATGAATGACTGTTGATATTTACAGTCCAAGTACTGTAATGACACTCACACAGCAACCACACCATGAATTACTGTTGATATTTACAGTCCAAGCACTGTAATAACATCCAAACACCCACCACCTCATGAATGACTGTTGGTATTTACAGTCCTAACACTATAATGAAACCCACACACCAACCTACCCAAGAATGACTGTTGATATTTACAGTCCAATCACTGTAATGACACCCACACACCCACCACCCCATGAATGACTGTTGATATTTACAGTCCAAGCTCTGTAATGACACCCATACACCCACCACCCCATGATTGATTGTTGATATTTACAGTCCAAGCACTGCATAGACACCCAAACACCCACATCCCCATGAATAACTATTGATATTTACAGTCCAAGCACTGTAATGACACCCACCACCCCATGAATGACTGTTGATATTTACAGTTTAAGCACTATAATGACACCCACAAACCCACCATCCCAAGAATGACTTTTGATATTTACAGTCCAACCACTCTTATGACACCTACACACCAACCACTTCTTGAATGACTGTTGATATTTACAGTCCAAGCACTATAATAACACCCACACACACTCCACCCCATAAATGATGGTTGATATTTACAGTCTAAGCACTGTAATGACACCCTCACCCCCACCACCCCATGAATGACTGTTGATATTTACAGTCCAAGCAATCTCATGACACCCACCACCTTATAAATGACTGTGTATATTTACAATCAAAACACTGTAATGACACCCACACACCCACCACCCCATGAATGACTGTTGATATTTACAGTCCAAGCACTGTAATGACACCCACATACCCACCACCCCATGATTGACTGTTGATATTTACAGTCCAAGCACTATAATGACAGCCACACACCCACCACCCGATAAATGACTGTTGATATTTACAGTCTAAGCACTGTAATGACACCCACACACCCACCACCCTAAGAATGACTTTTGATATTTAGAGTCCAATCACTGTAATGACACCCACACACTGACCACCCGATGAATGACTGTTGATATTTACATTCCAAGCTCGGTAATGACACTCACACACCCACCTCCCTATGTATGACTGTTAATATTTACTGTCCAAGAACTGTAATGACACCCTAACACCCACAACCCTATAAATGACTGTTGATATTTATAGTCCAAGCACTGTAATGACACCCACACACCCACCACCCCATGAATGACTGTTGATATTTTCAGTCTAAGCACTGTAATGACATCCACACACCCACCATGCCATAAATGACTGTTAATATTTACTGTCTGAGCACTGTAATGACACCCACAAACCCACCACCTAATGAATGATGGTAGATATTTATAGTCCAAGAACTGTAATGACACCCACACACTCACCACCCCATGAATGACTGTTGATATTTATAGTCCAAGCACTGTCATGACACCAACACACGCACCACCCTATGAATGACTGTTGATATTTACAGTCCAAGCACTGTAATGACACCCACACACCGACCACCCCATGATTGACTGTTGATATTTACAGTCCAAGCACTGTAATGACACCCAAACACCCACCACCCCATGAATGACTGTTAATATTTATAGTCCAAGCACTGTAATGTCACACACACACCCACCACCCAATGAATGACTTTTGATATTTACAGTCCAAGAACTGTAATGAAACCCACACTACTACTACCTCATGAATGACAGTTGATATATTTAGTCCAAGAAACTGTAATGACATCCACACACCCACCACCCCATGAATGTCTGATAATATTTACATTCTGAGCACTGTAATGACACCCACACACCCACCACCCAATGAATGATGGTTGATATTTACAGTCTAAGAACTGTAATAACACCCACACACTCACCACCCCATGAATGACTGTTGATATTTATAAGTCCAAGCACTGTCATGACACCCACACACCCACCACCCCATAAATAACTGTTGATATTTACAGTCCAATCACTCTAATGACACCCACCACCATATGAATGACTGTTGATATTTACAGTCAAAACATTGTAATGACACCCACACACCCAACACCCCATGAATGACTGTTGATGTTTACAGTCTAAGCACTGTAATGACACTCTCACACCCACCACCCCATAAATGACCGTTGATATTTACAGTCCAAGCACTATAATGACACCCACACACCCACCACCCCATAATTGACTGTTGATATTTACAGTCCAAGCACTGCATAGACACCCAAACACCCACAACCCCATGAATGACTGTTGATATTTATAGTCTAAGCACTGTAATGACACCCACATACCCACCACCCCATGATTGACTGTTGATATTTACAGTTCAAGCACTCTAATGACACCCACCACCCTATGAAAAACTGTTGATATTTACAGTCAAAACACTGTCATGACACCCACACACCAACCACCCCATGATTGACTTTTGATATTTACAGTCCAAGCACTGTAATGACACCCAAACACCCACCACTCCATAAATGACTGTTAATATTTATAGTCCAAGCACTGTAATGTCACACACACACCCACAACCCAATGAATGACCTTTGATATTTACAGTCCAAGAACTGTAATGAAACCCACACACCTACTACCTCATGAATGACAGTTGATATTTTTAGTCCAAGAAACTGTAATGACATCCACACACCCACCACCCCATGAATGTCTGATAATATTTACAGTCTGAGCACTGTAATGACACCCACACACCCACCACTCAATAAATGATGGTTGATATTTACAGTCTAAGAACTGTAATAACACCCACACACTCACCACCCCATAAATGACTATTGATATTTATAAGTCCAAGCACTGTCATGACACCCACACTCCCACCACCTCATAAATAACTGTTGATATTTACAGTCCAAGCACTGTAATGACACCCACCACCCCATGAATGACTGTTGATATTTACAGTTTAAGCACTATACTGACACCCACAAACCCACCATCCCAAGAATGACTTTTGATATTTACAGTCCAACCACTCTAATGACACCTACACACCAACCACTTCATGAATGACTGTTGATATTTACAGTCCAAGCACTATAATAACACCCGCACACCCTCCACCCCATAAATGATGGTTGATTTTTACAGTCTAAGCACTGTAATGACACCCTCACCCCCACCACCCCATGAATGACTGTTGATATTTACAGTCCAAGCACTCTAATGACACCCACCACCTTATAAATGACTGTTTATATTTACAATCAAAACACTGTAATGACACCCACACACCCACCACCCCATGAATGACTGTTGATATTTACAGTCCAAGCATTCTAATGACACCCACATACTCACCACCCCATGATTGACTGTTGATATTTACAGTCCAAGCACTATAATGAGAGCCACATACCCACCACCCCATAAATGACTCTTGATATTCAAAGTCCAAGCACTCTAATGACACCAATCACCTTATAAATAACTGTTTATATTTACAATCAAAACACTGTAATGACACCAACACACCAACCACCCCATGAATAACTGTTGATATTTACAGTCCAAGCACTGTAATGACACCCACATACCCACCACCCCATGATTGACTGTTGATATTTACAGTCCAATCACTATAATGACAGCCACACACCCACCACCCCATAAATGACTTTTGATATTTACAGTCCAAGCACTGTAATTATGCCTACACACTCACAACCCCGAGAATGACTGAAGATATTTACAGTCCAAGCTCTGTAATGACACTCACACACCCACCACCCTATGTATGACTGTTAATATTTACAGTCCAAATACTGTAATGACACCCACACACCCATCACCCTATGAGTAACTGTTGATATTTACAGTCCAAGCTCTGTAATGACACAAATACACCCATCACCCCATGAATGACTGTTGATATTTAGAGTCCATGCACTGTAAAGCGACCCACCACCACATGAATTACTGTTGATATTTACAGTCCAAGCACTAATGACACACACACACCCACCACCCCAAAAATGACTTGATATTTACAGTCCAAGCCATTAAATGACACGCACACACCCTCCACTCCATTAATGACTGTTGATATTTACAGTTTAAGCACTAAAATGACACCCACACATCCACCACCCCATGAATGTGTGTTGATATTTACACTCCAAGCAATGTAATGACACCCCCACACCCACCACCCCATTAATTATGGTTGATATTTACAGTCCAAGCACTGTAATGACACCAACACACCCAGCAATCCATGAATGACTGTTGAAATTTACAATCCAAGCACTCTAATGACACCCACCACCCCATAAATGACTGTTGATATTTACAGTCTAAGTACTGTAATGACACCCACACACCCACCACCCCAAGAATGACTTTTGATATTTACAGTCCAAGCAGTGTAATGACACATACACACCCACCACCCCATGAATGACTGTTGATATTTACAGTCCAGGCACTGTAATGACACTCACACACCCACCACCCTATGAATGACTATTGATATTTACAGTACAAGCACTGTAATGACACCCACATATCCACCACCCCATTAATAACAGTTGATTTTTATAGTCCAAGCACTGTAATGACACACACACACCCACCACCCCATGAATGGCTGTTGATATTTTCAGTCCAAGCACTGTAATTACATCCACACACCCACCACACCATGAATGACTGTTAGTATTTACAGTCTGAGCACTGTAATGACACCCACACGCCCACCACCTAATGAATGATGGTTGATATTTACAGTCCAAGAACTGTAATGACACATACACACTCACTTTCCCATGAATTACTGTTGATATTTGCAGTCCAAGCAGTGTAATGACACCCACACATCCACCACCCAATGAATGACTGTTAATATTTACAGTCCAATCACTCTAATGACACCCACCACCCCATAAATGACTGTTGATATTTACAGTCTAAGCACTTTAATTAATGACACCCACATACCCACCACCCCAAGAATGACTTTTGATATTTACAGTCCAAGCACTGAAATGACACATACACACCCACCACCCCATGTATGACTGTTAATAGTTTCTGTCCAAGCACTGTAATTACATCCACACACCCACCACACCATGAATGACTGTTAGTATTTACAGTCTGAGTACTGTAATGACACCCACACACTCACCACCCTATGAATGACTGTTGATAATTACAGTCCAAGCACTGTCATGACACCCAAAACCGCACCACCCCATGAATGACTGTTGATATTTACTGTCCAAGCACTGTTATGACAAACACACACACCTACCACCCGATGAATGACTGTTGCTATTTTCTGTCCAAGGACTTTAATGACATCCACACACCCACCACCCCATGAATGACTGTTAATATTTACAGTCCAAGCACTGTAATGTCACCCACACACCAACCACCCAAGGAATGATGGTTGATATTTACAGTCCAAGAACTATAATGAAACCTACACACCCACAACCCCATGAATGACAGTTGATATTTTCAGTCCAAGCACTGTAATGACATCTACACACCCACCACCCAATAAATGACTGTTGATATTTTCAGTCCAATCTCTGTAATGACACTCATACACCCACCACCCTATGAATGACTTTTGATATTTACAGTCCAAGCACTGTAATGCCACCAAGCACCCCTTGAATGACTGTTGATATTTACAGTCCAAGCACTAATAACACACACACACCCACTACCTAATGAATGACTTGATATTTATAGTCCAAGCAATGTAATGACGCCCACACACCCACCATCCCATGAATGACTGTTGATATTTACAGTCCAAGCACTATAATGACACCTATACACCCACCACCCCATGAATGACTGTTATATTTACAGTCCGAGCACTATAATGTCACCCACACACCCACCACCCAAAGAATGATGGTTGATATTTACAGTCCAAGAACCGTAATGAAACCCACACACCCACCACCATTTGAATGACAGTTAATATTTACAGTTTAAGCACTGAAATGTCACCCACATACCCACCACGCAATAAATGATTGTTGATATTTACATTCCAAGGACTGTAATGATACCCACACACCCACCACCCATTAAATTACTGTTGATATTTACAGTCCAAGCACTGTAATGACACCCAGACCCCCATCACCCTATGAATTATTGTTGATATTTAGAGTCCAATCACTGTAATGCCACCCACCACCCCGTAAATGACTGTTGATATTTACAGTTCAAGCACTTATGACACACACACACCCACCACACAATAAATGACTTAATATTTACAGTCTAAGCACTGTAATGATACCTTCACACCCACCACCCCATGAATGACTGTTGATACTTACAGTCAAAGCATTGTAATGACATCCCCACACCCACCACCCCATGAATTATGGTTGATATTTACAATCCAAACACTGTAATGACACCCACACACCCACCATCCCATGTATAATGGTTGATATTTATAGTCCAAGCACTCTAATGACACCCACCACTTCATGATTGACTGTTGCTATTTACAGTCCAAGCGCTGCATAGACATCCAAACACCCATAACCCCATGAATGACTGCTGATATTTAGAGTTCAAGCACTGTAATGACACCCACACACCCATCACCCCATGAATGACTGTTGATATTTAGAGTCCAAGCATTGTGATGCCACCCACCACCCCATGAATGGATGTTGATATATACAGTCCAAGCACTAATGACACACACACACCCACTACCCCATGAATGACTTGATATTTATAGTCCAAGCAATGTAATGACACCAACACACCCACCACCCAATGAATTATAGTTGATATTTACAGTCCAAGCACTGTAATGACACCAACACCCACCACCCTAATGAATGACTGTTGATATTTACAGTCCAAGCACTCTAATGACACCCACCACCTTATAAATGACTGTTGATATTTTTAGTCCAAGCACTGTAATGATATCCACACACCCACCACCCCATGAATGACTTTTATTTTTTACAGCCTGAGCACTGTAATGACCCCCACACACCCACCACCTAATGAATGATGGTTGATATTTACAGTCCAAGAACTGTAATGACACCCACACACTCACCACTCCATGAATAACTGTTGATATTTACAGTCCAAGCACTGTCAAAACACCCACACATGCACCACCCCATCAATGACTGTTGATATTTACAGTCCAAGCACTCTAATGACACCCACCACCAAATAAATGAATGTTGATATTTATAGTCAAAACACTGTAATGATACCCACACACCCACCACCCCATGAATGACGGTTGATATTTACAGTCCAAGCACTGTAATGACACCCACACACTGACCACCCCATGATTGACTGTTGATATTTACAGTCCAAGCATTGAAATGACACCCACACACCTACCACCCCATGAATGATTGTTGATATTTACAGTCCAAGCTCTGTAATGACACTCACACACACACCACCCTATGAATTACTGTTAATATTTATAGTCCAAACACTGTAATGACACCCACACACCCACCACCATATAAATGACAGTTGATATATATAGTCCAAGCACTGTAATGACACCCACACACCTACCACCCCATGAATGACTTTTGATATTATCAGTCTAAGCATTGTAATGACATCGACACACCCACCATCATATGAATGACTGTTAATATTTACAGTCCAAACACTGTAATGTCACCCACACACCCACCACCCAATAAATGATGGTTGATATTTACAGTCCAAGAACTGTAATGAAACCCACACACCCACCACCCCATGAATGACTGTTGATATTTTCAGTCCAACCACTGTAATGACATCCACACACCAACCACCCCATGAATGATAGTTGATATTTACAGTCCAAGCATTGTAATGACACCCACACACCTACAACCCCATAAATGATTGTTGATATTTACAGTCAAATTACTGTAATGACACCCCCACACCCACCACCCAATGAATTATGGTTGATATTTACAGTCCAAGAACTGTAATGACACCTAAACACCAACCACTTAATGAATGACTGTTGATATTTACAGTCCTAGCACTCTAATGACACCCACCACCTTATGAATGACTGTTGATATTTACAGTCCAAGCGCTGTAATGAAACCCACACACCCACCACCCTATGAATGACTGTTGATATTTACAGTCCAATTACTGTAATGACACCCACACACCCACCACCTCATGAATGACTGTTGATATTTACAGTCGAATCACTGCAATTACACCACACACCCACCACCCCATGAATGACTGTTAATATTTACAGTCTGAGCACTGTAATAACACCCACACACCCACCACCCAATGAATGATGGTTGATATTTACAGTCCAATCCCTTCAATGACACCCACATACTCACCACCCCATAAATGACTGTCGATATTTACAGTCCAAGCACTGTCATAACACCCACACACCCACCACCCCATAAATAACTGTTGAAATTTACAGTCCAAGCACTCTAATGACACCCATCACCCTATGAATGACTGTTAATATTTACAGTCAAAACACTGTAATGACACCCACACACCCACCACCTCATGAATGACTGTTGATATTTACAGTCCAAGCATTGTAATGATACCCACACACCCACCACCCCATGATTGACTGTTGATATTTACAGTCCAAACACTGCATATACACCCAAACACCCAATGAATGACTGTTGATATTTATAGTCCAAGCACTGTAATGACACCCACCCACCCATCACCCATTGAATGACTGTTGATATTTACAGTTCAAGCACTATAATGACACCCACTACCCCATGAATGACTGTTGATATTTACAGTCCAAGCACTAATGACACACACATACCCATCACCCCAAAAATGACTTGATATTTACATTCCAAGCCATGTAATGACACCCACACACCCATCACCCTATGAACGACTGTTGATATTTACAGTCCAATCACTCTAATGACACCCACCACCCTATGAATGACTGTTGAAATTTACAATCAAAACACAGTAATGACACCCCCACACCCACCATCCCATGAATGACTGTTGATATTTACAGTCCAATCACTCTAATGAAACCCACACACCCACCATCTCATGATTGACTGTTAATATTTACTGTTCAAGCACTGTAATGACATCCACACACCCACCACCCTATGAATGACTGTTGATATTTACAGTCCAGGCTCTGTAATGACACTCACACACCAACCACCCTATGAATGACTTTTGATATTTACAGTCCAAGCACTGTAATGACACCCACACACCGAATACCCTATAAATGGTGGTTGATATTTATAGTCCAAGCACTGTAATGACACCCATACACACACCACCCCATGAATGGCTGTTGATATTTACAGTCGAAGCACTGTAATGCCACTCACCACCCCATGAATGACTGTTGATATTAACAGTCCAATCACTAATGACACAAACAAACCCAATGAATGACTTGATATTTGCAGTCCAAGCACTGTATTGACACCCACACACCCCCCACCCTATGAATAACTGTTGATATTTACAGTCCAAGCACGGTAATGACACCCACACACCTACCACCCCATAAATGACTGTTGATATTTACAGTCCAAGCTCTGTAATGACACTCACACACCAACCATTCTATGAATGACTGTTGATATTTACAGTCCAAGCACTGTAATGACACTCACACACCCACCACCTCAAGAATGGCTGTTGATATTTTAAGTCCATGCACTATATTGACACCCACACACCCACCACCCAAATAATGATGGTTGATATATACAGTCAAAGAACTGTAATGACACCCACCCAATCACCACCCCATGAATGACTGTTGATATTTACAGTTCAAGCACTCTAATGACACCCACCACCCAATAAATGACTGTTGATATTTATAGTTAAAACACTGTAATGACACCCACACACCCACCACCACATGAATGACTGTTGATATTTACAGTCGAATCACTGCAATTACACCACACACCCACCACCCCATGAATGACTGTTAATATTTACAGTCTGAGCACTGTAATAACAACCACACACCCACCACCCAATAAATGATGATTGATATTTACAGTCCAATCACTGTAATGACACCCACACACTCACCACCCCATAAATGACTGTCGATATTTACAGTCCAAGCACTGTAATGACACTCACACACCAACCATTCTATGAATGACTGATGATATTTACAGTCCAAGCACTGTAATGACACCTACACACCCACCACCCAAAAAATGATGGTTGATATTTACAGTCAAAGCACTGCAATGACATTTACAAACCCACTACCCCATGATTGATTGTTGATATTTACAGTCCAAGCACCGTAATGACAGCCACACACCAACCACTCCATAAATGACTGTTGATATTTACAGTCCAAGCTCTGTAATGACACTCACACACCCACCACCCTATAAATGACTGTTGATATTTACAATCCAATCACTGTAATGACACCTACACACTCACCACCCCATTAATGACTGTCGATATTTACAGTCCAAGCACAGTCATGACACACACAGACACACAACCCCATGAATAACTGTTTATATTTACAGTCCAAGCACTCTAATGACACCTACCACCCAATAAATGACTGTTGATATTTATAGTCAAAACACTGTAATGACACCCACACACCCACCACCGCATGAATGACTTGATGTTTACAGTCCAAGCACTGTAATGACACCCACACACCCACCACGCCATAAATGACTGTTGATATTTTCAGTCCAAGCACTGTATTGACATCCACACACCCACCACTCCATGAATGACTGTTAATATTTAAAGTCTGAGCACTGTAATGACACCCACACACCCACCACCCAATGAATGATGGTTGATATTTACAGTTCAAGAACTGTAATGACACCCATACACTCACCACCCTATGAATGACTGTTGATATTTACAGTCCAAGCACTATAATGACACCCACCACCCAATAAATGACTGTTGATATTTATAGTCAAAACACTGTAATGACACCCACACACCCACCACCGCATGAATGACTTGATGTTTACAGTCCAAGCACTGTAATGACACCCACACACCCACCACGCCATAAATGACTGTTGATATTTTCAGTCCAAGCACTGTATTGACATCCACACACCCACCACTCCATGAATGACTGTTAATATTTAAAGTCTGAGCACTGTAATGACACCCACACACCCACCACACAATGAATGATGGTTGATATTTACAGTTCAAGAACTGTAATGACACCCATACACTCACCACCCTATGAATGACTGTTGATATTTACAGTCCAAGCACTATAATGACACCCACCACCCAATAAATGACTGTTGATATTTATAGACAAAACACTGTAATGACACCCACACACCCACCATTTCATGATTGACTGTTAATATTTACAGTCCAAGCATTGTAATGACATCCACACACCCACCACCCCATGAATGACTGTTGATATTTACAGTCCAAGCACTGTAATGACATCCACAAACCCACTACTCCATGATTGATTGTTGATATTTACAGTCCAAGCACCGAAATGACAGCCACACACCCACCACCCCATAAATCACAGTAGATATTTACAGTCCAAGGACTGTAATGACACCCACACACACACAACAAAATAATAACGGTTATTATTTATAGTCCATGCACTGTAATGACACCCACACACCCACCACCAAATGAATGATGGTTGATATTTACAGTACAAGAACAATAAGGACACCCACACACTTACCACCCCATGAATAACTGTTGATATTTACAGTTGAAGCACTGTCATGACACCCACTACCCCATGAATGACTGTTGATATTTACAGTCCAAGCACTCTAATGACACTCACCACCCAAAAAATGACTGTTGATATTTATAGTCAAAACACTGTAATGACACCCACACACCCACCACCCCATGAATGACTTGATATTTACAGTCTAAGCACTGTAATGAAACCCACACACCCACCACCCCATGATTAACTGTTGATATTTTCAGTCCAAGCACTGTAATGACACCTACACACCCACCACCCAATAAATGATTGTTGATATTTACAGTCTAAGCACTGTAATGACACCATCACACACCAGCCCATGAATGACTGTTTATATTTACAGTCCAATTACTGTAATTACACCACACACCCATAACTCCATGATTGATTGTTGATATTTACAGTCCAAGCTCTGTAATGACACTCACACACCCACCACCCTATGAATGTCTGTTGATATTTACAGTCCAAGCACTGTAATGACACTTACACACCTACCACCCCATAAATGACATTTGATTTTTATTGTCCAAGCACTGTAATGACACCCACACACCTACCACCCCATTAATGACTGTTGATATTTACAGTCCAAGCACTCTAATGACACCCACCACCCTATGAATGACTGTTGATATTTTCAATCAAAACACTGTAATGACACGCACACACCCACCATCCCATAAATGACTGTTGATATTTACAGTCCAAGCACTGTGATGACACCCACACACCCAGCATCTCATGATTGACTGTTGATATTTACAGTCCAAGCACTGTAATGACATCCACACACCCACAACCCTATGAATGACTATTAATATTTACAGTCCAAGCTCTGTAATGACACTGACACACCAACCACTCTATGAATGACTGTTGATATTTACAGTCCAAGCACTGTAATCACACCCCCATCTAAATAACGGCTGATATTTATAGTCCAAGCACTGTAATGACACCCACACACCCACCACCCCATTATTGACTGTTGATATTTACAGTCCAAGCACTGCATAGACACCCAAACACAGACCACCCAATGAATGATTTTTGATATTTACAGTCCAATCACTGTAATGAAACCCACACACCCACCATCTCATGATTGACTGTTAATATTTACAGTCCAAGCACTGTAATGACATCCACACACCAGCCACCCCATAAATGACTGTTGATATTTACAATCCAAGCTCTGTAATCACACTCACACACCAACCACCCTATGAATGACTGTTGATATTTACAGTCCAAGCACTGTAATGACACCCACACACCCACCACCCAATAAATGATGGTTGATATTTACAGTCCAAGCACTACAATGACATCCACAAACCCACTACCCCATGATTGATTGTTGATATTTACAGTCCAAGCACCGTAATGACAGCCACACACCCACCACCCCATAAATCACAGTAGATATTTACAGTCCAATTACTGTAATGATACCCACACACCCACCACGCCATAAATAACGGTTATTATTTATAGTCCATGCACTGTAATGACACCCACACACCCAC
Source organism: Petrolisthes cinctipes (assembly GCA_033782935.1). NCBI lineage: Eukaryota > Metazoa > Arthropoda > Malacostraca > Decapoda > Porcellanidae > Petrolisthes > Petrolisthes cinctipes. The sequence goes on along the minus strand of JAWQEG010000381.1, from coordinate 329,404 downwards.
CACCAAATAAATGATGGTTGATATTTACAGTACAAGAACAATAATGACACCCACACACTCACCAACCCATGAATGACTGTTGATATATACAGTCCAAGCACTGTCATGACACCCACTACCCAATGAATGACTGTTGATATTTACAGTCCAAACACTCTAATGACACCCACCACCCAATAAATGACTGTTGATATTTATAGTCAAAACACTGTAATGACACCCACACACCCACCACCCCATAAATGACTTGATATTTACAGTCCAAGCACTGTAATAAAACCAACACACCCACCACCCCATGATTGACTGTTGATATTTACAGTCCAAGCACTGTAATGACACCTACACAGCCACCACCCAATAAATGACTGTTGATATTTACAGTCCAAGCACTGTAATGTCACTGACACACCAACCACCCTATGAATGACTGTTGATATTTACAGTCCAAGCACTGTAATCACACCCACATCTAAATAACAGCTGATATTTATAGTCCAAGCACTGTAATGACACCCACACACCCACCACCCTATGAATGACTGTTGATATTTACAGTCCAAGCACTGTAATGCCACCCACCACCCCTTAAATGACTGTTGATATTTACAGTCCAAGCACTAATGACACACATACTCCCACCACCCCATAAATGACTTAATATTTACAGTTCAAACACTGTAATGAAACCCACCCACCCACCACCCCATGAATGACTGTTGATATTTACAGTCCAAGCATTGTAATGACACCTACAAACCCACCTCCCCATGAATGACTGTTGATATTTACAGTCCAAGCTCTGTAATGACACTCACACACCAACCACCCTATGAATTAATGTTGATATTTACAGTCCAAGCACTGTAATGACACCCACACACCCACCACCCCATGAATGACTGTTGATATTTACAATCCAAGCATTGTAATGCCACACACCACCCCATGAATAACTGTTGATATTTACAGTCCAAGCACTAATGACACACACAAACCCACCACCCCATGATTGACTTGATATTTACAGTCGAAGCATTGTAATGACATCCACACACCCACCACCCCATGAAAAACTGTTGATATTTACAGTCCAAGCAATGTAATGACATCCACAAAACCAGTACCCCATGATTGACTATTGATATTTACAGTCCAAGCACTGTAATGACAGCCACACACCCACCACCCCATAAATGACAGTATATATTTACAATCCAAGCACTGTAATGACACCCACACACCCACCACCCAAAAAATGATGGTTGATATTTTATTCCAAGCACTGTAATGACACCAACACACCCACCACCCCATGAATGACTGTTGATATTTACAGTCCAAGCATTGTAATGCCACACACCACCCCATGAATAACTGTTGATAATTACAGTCCAAGCACTAATGACACACACAAACCCACCACCCCATGAAAAACTTGATATTTACAATCAAAACAGTGTAATGACACGCACACACCGACCATCCCATAAATGACTGTTAATATTTACAGTCCAAGCTCTGTAATGATACCCACACACCCACCACCTCATGATTGACTGTTGATATTTACAGTCCAAGCACTGTAATGACATCCACACACCCACCACCCCATGAATGACTATTGATATTTACAGTTCAAGCTCTGTAATGACACTCACACACCAACCACCCTATGAATGACTGTTGATATTTACAGTCCATGCACTGTAATCAACCCCCCCTTAAAAAATGGTTGATATTTATAGTCCAAGCACTGTAATAACACCCACACACCCACCACCCTATGAATGACTGTTCATATTTACAGTCCAAGCACTGTAATGACACACACCACCCCTTGAATAACTGTTGATATTTACAGTCCAAGCACTAATGACACACACAAACCCACCACACAATGAATGACTTGATATTTACAGTCCAAGCATTGTAATGACACCCACACACCCACCACCCCATGAAAAACTGTTGATATTTACAGTCCAAGCTCTGTAATGATACTCACACACCAACTACCCTATGAATGACTGTTGATATTTACAGTCCAAGCACTGTAATGACACCCACACAACCACCACCCAATAAATGACGGTTGATATTTTAGTCCAAGCACTGTAATGACACCCCCCCCATGAATGACTGTTGATATTTACAGTCCAAGCATTGTAATGCCACACACCACCCCATGAATAACTGTTGATATTTACAGTCCAAGCACTAATGACACACACAAACCCACCACCCAATGAATGACTTGATATTTACAGTCCAAGCATTGTAATGACACCCACACACCCACCACCCCATGAAAAACTGTTGATATTTACAGTCCAAGCAAGGTAATGACATCCACAAACCCACCACCCCATGATTGACTGTTGATATATACAGTCCAAGCACTGTAATGACAGCCACACACCCACCACCCCATAAATGACAGTATATGTTTACAGTCCAAGCATTGTAATGACCGCCACACACCCACCACCTCATAAATGACTGTTGATATTTACAGTCCAAGCACTGTAATGACATCCACATACCCACCACTTCATGAATGAAACTTAATATATACAGTCTGAGCACTATAATGACACCCACACACCCACCACCCAATGAATGGTGTTTGATATTTACAGTCCAAGCACTGTAATGCCACCTACCACCCCATGAATGACTGTTGATATTTACAGTCCAAGCACTTTAATGAAACCCACAAACCCATCACCCAAAAATTGACTGTTGATATTTACAGTCCAAGCACTGTAATGACAGCCACACACCCACCACCCCATAAATGACTGTTGATATTTACAGTCCAAGTTCTGTAATGACACTCACACACCCACCACACTATGAATGACTGTTGATATTTACAGTCCAAGCACTGTAATGACACCCACACACCCACCACCTCATAAATGTTGGTTATTATTTATAGTCTAAGCACTGTAATGACAACCACACACCCACCACACAATGAATGATAGTTGATATTTACAGTCCAATCACTGTAATTACACCCACACACTCACCACCCCAAGAATGACCTGATATTTACAGTCCAAGCTCTGTAATGTCAACCATCACCCCATGAATGACTGTTGATATTTACAGTGCAAGCACTCTAATGACACCCACCACCCAATAAATGACTTTTGATATTTATAGTCAAAACACTGTAATGACACCCACACACCCACCACCTCATGAATGATTGTTGATATATACAGTCCAATCACTGTAATTACACCACAGACCCACCACCCCATGAATGACTGTTTACATTTTCAGTCCAAGCACTATAATGACATCCACACACCCACCATCCCATGAATGACTGTTATTATTTACAATCCAAGCACTGTAATGTAACCCACACACCCACCACCTAATAAATGATGGTTGATATTCACAGTCCAAGAACTGTAATGACACCCACACACACACCACCCCATGAATGACTGTTGAAATTTTCAGTCAAAGCACTGTAATGATACTCACACACCCACCACCTCATGAATGACTGTTAATATTTACAGTCTGAGCACTGTAATGACACCCACACACCCACCACTCGATGAATGAATGTTGATATTTACAGTCCAATCACTGTAATGACACCCACACACTCACCACCCCATGAATAACTGTTGATATTTACAGTCCAAGCACTCTAATGACACCCACCACCCTATGAATGACTGTTAATATTTACAGTCAAAACACTGTAATGACACCCACACACCCACCACCCCATGAATGACTGTTGATATTTACAGTCCAAGCATTGTAATGACACACACACATCTACCACCCCATGATTGACTGTTGATATTTACAGTCCAAGCACTGCATAGACAACCAAACACCCACCACCCAATGATTGACTGTTGATATTTACAGTCCAAGCACTGTAATGACACCCACCACCCCATGAATGACTGTTGATATTTAAATACATTCCAAGCACTAATGATATACACATACCCACCACCCTATAAATGACTTGATATTTACAGTCCAAGCCTTGTAATGACACCCACTCCCACCACCCAATAAATGACTGTTGATATTTACAGTCCAAGCACTATAATAACACCCACACACCCACCAAACCATGAATGACTGTTGATATTTACAGTCCCAGCACTGTAATGACACCCACACACCCACCACCCAATGAATGATGGTTGATATTTACAGTCCAATCACAGTAATGACACCCACACACTCACCACCCCATGAATGACTGTTGATATTTAAAGTCCAAGCACTGTCATGACACCCACACACCCACCACCCCACGAATAACTGTTGATATTTACAGTCCAAGACTCATTGGTTTGTGGGTGTGTGGGTGTCATTACAGTGCTCAGACTGTATATATTAAGTGTCATTCATGAAGTGGTGAGTGTGTGGATGTCATTACAGTGCTTGGACTGTAAATATCAACAGCCATTTATGGGGTGGTGGGTGTGTGGCTGTCAATACAGTGCTTGGACTGTAAATATATACTGTCATTTATGGGGTGGTGGGTGTGTGGGTGTCATTACAGTTCTTGGACTGTAAATATCAACCATCATTCATTGGGTGGTGGGTGTGTGAGTGACATTACAGTGCTTAGACAGTAAATATTAACAGTAATTCATGGGGTGGTGGGTGTGTGAATGTCATTAAAGTGCTTTGACTGAAAATGTAAACAGTCATTCATGGGGTGGTAGGTGTGTGGGTGTCATTACCGTGCTTGGACTATAAAAATAAAATGTCATTTATGGGGTGGTAGGTGTGTGGGTGTCATTACAGTGCTTGGACTGTAAATATTAACAGTCATTCATAGGGTGGTGGGTGTTATTAGAGTGCTTGCACTGTAAATATCAATAGTCATTCATGGGGTGATGGTTGTCATTACAGAGCTTGGACTGTAAATATTAGGTCATTCTTGGGGTGGTGAGTGTGTGGGTGTAATTACAGTGATTGGACTGTAAATATCAACCATCATTCATTGTGTGGTGGGTGTGTGGGTGTCATTACAGTGCTTAGACTATAAATAATAACTATCATTTATGAGGTTATGGGTGTTTGGGTGTCATTACAGTGCTTGGACTGTAAATATGAACAGTCATTCATAGTGTGGTGGGTGTGTGAGTGTCATTACAGAACTTGGACTGTAAATATCAACAGTCATTTATGGGGTGGTGGGTGTGTGGGTGTCATTACAGTGGTTAGAATGTAAATATCAACAGTCATTTATGAGGTGGTGGGTGTGTGGCTGTCATTACAGTGCTTGGACTGTAAATATCAACAGTCAATTTTTGTGTGATGGGTTGGTGGGTTTCATTAAAGTGCTTGGACTGTAAATATCAATAGTCATTCATGGGGTGGTAGGTGGCATTACAGTGCTTGAACTGTAAATATCAAACACCATTCATTGGGTGGTGAGTGTGTGGGTGTCATTATAGTGCTCAGACTGTATATATTAAGTTTCATTCATGAAGTGGTGGGTATGTGGATGTCATTAAAGTGCTTTGACTGAAAATGTAAACAGTCATTCATAGGGTGGTTGGTGTGTGAGTGTCATTACAGTGATCGGGCTGTAAATATCAACAGTCATTCATGGGGTAGTGGGTGTCATGACAGTGCTTGGACTGTAAATATCAATAGTCATTCATGGGGTGGTTAGTGTGTGGGTGTCATTACAGTTCTTGGACTGTAAATATCAACCAACATTCATTGGGTTGTGGGTGTGTGGGTGTCATTACAGTGTTTAGACTGTAAATATTAACAGTCATTCATAGGGTGGTAGATGTGTGGATGTTATTACAGTGCTTGGACTGAAAATATCAACAGTCATTCATAAGATGGTGGGTGTTTGGGTGTCATTACAGTGCTTGGACAATAAATAATAACTGTTATTTATGGCATGGTGGGTGTGTGGGTGTCATTACGGTGCTTCGACAGTAAATATCAACAGTCATTAATAGGGTGGTTGGTGTGTAAGTGTCATTACAGAGCTTGGACTGTAAATATCAACAGTTATTCATGGGGTGTTGGGTGTGTGGATGTCATTACATTGCTTGGACTGTAAATATCAACAGTCATTTATGGGGTGGTGAGTGGCATTACAGTGCTTCAACTGTAAATATCAACAGTCATTCATGGGGTGGTGGGTGTGTGGGTGTCATTACAGTGCTTGGACTATAAATATCAAACATCATTTATGGGATGGTGGGTGTGTGGGTGTCATTACGGTGCTTTGAATGTAAATATCAAAAGTCATTAATAGGGTGGTTGGTGTGTAAGTGTCATTACAGAGATTGGACTGTAAATATCAACAGTTATTCATGGGGTGGTGGGTGTGTGGATGTCATTACAGTGCTGGGACTGTAAATATCAACCATTATTCATTAGGTGGTGGGTGTGGGGTTGTCATTACAGTGCTTTGACTTTAAATATCAAGAGTCATTTATAAGGTGGTGGGTATGATGGTGTCATTACAGTGCTTGGACTGTAAATATCAACAGTCATTCATGGTTTGGTGGGTGTGTGGGTGTCATTATATTGCTTAGACTGTAAATATCAACAGTCATTCAAGGGGTGGTGGGTGTGTGGGTGTTATTACAAGGCTTGGAATGTACATATCAAGTCATTTGTGGGGTGGTGGGTATGTGCGTGTCATTAGTGCTTGGACTATATATATCAACAGCCAATCGTGGGGTAGTGGGTGTCATTATAGTGCTTGGACTGTAAATATCAACAATCATTCATGGGGTGATGGGTGTGTGGGTGTCATTACAGTGCTTTGACTGTAAATATCAAAAGTCATTCATTAGGTGGTGGGTGTTTGGGTGTCTATGCAGTGCTTGGACTGTAAATATCAAGTTATTTATAGGGTGGTGGGTAAATGTGTGTCATTAGTGCTTTGAATGTATTTAAATATCAACAGTCATTCATGGGGTGGTGGGTGTCATTATAGTGCTTGGACTGTAAATATCAACAGTCATTCATGGGGTGATGGGTGTGTGGGTGTCATGACAGTGCTTGGACTGTAAATATCAACAGTCATTTATGGGGTGGTTAATGTGTGGGTGTCATTACAGTGATTGGACTGTAAATATCAACATTCATTCATCGAGTGGTGGGTGTGTGGGTGTCATTACAGTGCTCAGACTGTAAATATTAACAGTCATTCATGAGGTGGTGAGTGTGTGGGTGTCATTACAGTGCTTTGACTGAAAATATCCACAGTCATTCATGGGGTGGTGGGTGTGTGGGTGTCATTACAGTTCTTGGACTGTAAATATCAACCATCATTTATTAGGTGGTGGGTGTGTGGGTTACATTACAGTGCTTGGACTGTAAATAATAACAGTCATTCATGGGATGGTGGGTGTGTGGGTGTAATTACAGTGATTGTACTGTAAATATCAACCATCATTCCTTGTGTGGTGGGTGTGTGGGTGTGTGGGTGTCATTACAGTGCTTGGACTATAAATAATAACCGTCATTTATGGGGTGGTGGGTGTGTGGGGGTCATTACAGTGCTTGGACTATAAATAATAACAGTCATTCATGTGATGGTGGGTGTGTGAGTGTCATTACAGAGCTAGGACTGTAAATATCAACAGTCATTCATGGGGTGGTGGGTGTGTGGTGTAATTACAGTGATTGGACTGTAAACATCAACAGTCATTCATGAGGTGGTGGGTGTGTGGGTGTCATTACAGTGTTTTGCCTATAAATATCAACAGTCATTTATTGTGTGGTGGGTGTCATTAGAGTTCTTGGAGTGTAAATATCAACAGTCATTCATGGGGTGGTGGTTGTCATTACAGTGCTTGGACTGTAAATATCAGGTCATTCATGGGGTGGTGAGTGTGTGGGTGTAATTACAGTGATCTGACTGTAAATATCAACCATCATTCCTTGTGTGGTGGGTGTGTGGGTGTCATTACAGTGCTTGGACTATAAATAATAACCGTCATTTATGGGGTGGTGGGTGTGTGGGGGTCATTACAGTGCTTGGACTGTAAATATCAACAGTCATTCATAGGGTGGTGGGTGTGTGAGTGTCATTACAGAACTTGGACTGTAAATATCAAAAGTCATTTATGGGGTGGTGGGTGTGTGGGTGTCATTACAGTGCTTAGAATGTAAATATCAACAATCATTTATGGGGTGGTTGGTGTGTGGCTGTCATTACAGAGCTTGGACTCTAAATATCAACAGTCCAAGCACTCTAATGACACCAACCACCCTTTAAATGACTGTTAGTATTTACAGTCAAAACACTGTAATGACACCCACATACCCGCCACACCATGAATGACTATTGAAATTTACAGTCCAAGCATTGTAATGACACCCACACACCCACCATCCCATGATTGACTTATGATATTTACAGTCCAAGCACTGCATAGACACCCAAACACCAACCACCCAATGAATGACTGTTGATATTTACAGTCCAAGCACTGTAATGACACCCACACCCACATCACCCCATAAATGACTGTTGATATTTACAGTCCAAGCACTATAATGACACCCACCACCCCATGAATGACTGTTGATATTTAAATACATTCCAAGCACTAATGACACACATTTACCCACCACCCTATAAATGACTTGATATTTACAGTCCAAGCACTGCATAGACACTCAAACACCCACCATCTAATGAATGACTATTGATATTTACAGTCCAAGCACTGTAATGACACCCACACACCCATCACCCCATAGAATGACTGTTGATATTTACAGTCCAAGCACTATAATGATACCCACTACCCCATGATTGGCTGTTGATATATATAGTCCAAGCACTAATGACACACACATACCCACCAAACCACAAATGACTTGATATTTACATTCCAAGCCATGTAATAACACCCACACACCCAACACCCCATGAATGACTGTTGATATTTACAGTCCAAGCACTATAATGACACCCCCACACTCACCAAACAATGAATGACAGTTGATATTTACAGTCCAAACACTGTAATGACACCATCATACCCACCACCTTATATATGACTCTTGATCTTTACAGTCAAAGCACTGTAATGACCCCCCCACACCCACCACCTTATGAATAAAGGTTGATATTTACAGTCCCAGCACTGTAATGACACCCACACACCCACCACCCCATGAATGACTGTTAATATTTACAGTCTGAGCACTGTAATGACACCCACACACTCACCACCCCATGAATGACTGTTGATATTTACAGTCCAAGCACTGTCATCACACCCACACACCCACCACCCTATGAATAACTGTTAATATTTACAGTCCAAGCACTCTAATGATACCCACCACCCTATGACTGACTGTTAATATTTACAGTCAAAACACTGTAATGAAACCCACACACACACCACCCCATGAATGACTGCTGATATTTACAGTCCAAGCACTATAATGACACCCACCACCCCATGAATGACTGTTGATATTTAAATACATTCCAAGCACTAATGACACACATACCCACCACCCTATAAATGACCTAATATTTACAGTCCAAGCCATGTAATGACACCCACACACTCACCACCTCATGAATGACTGTTGATATATACAGTCCAAGCACTGTAATGACACCCACCCACCCACCAAACCATGAATGACTGTTGATATTTACACTCCAAGCACTGTAATGACACCGTCAAACCCACCACCCCATGAATGACTGTTGATATTTACAGTCAAAGCACTGAAATGACACCTCCACACCCACCACCGAATAATTATAGTTGATATTTACAGTCCCAGCACTGTAATGACACCCACACACCCACCACCCCATGAATGACTGTTGATATTTACAGTCCAAGCACTCTAATGACACCCACCACCCTATGAATGACTGTTGATATTTACAATCAAAACACTGTAATGACACCCACACACCCACCACCCCATAAATGACTGTTGATATTTACAGTCCAAGCACTCTAATGAAACCCACCACCCTATGAATGACTGTTGATATTTACAATCAAAACAATTTATGACATCCACACATCCACCACCCCATGAATGACTGTTGATATTTACAGTCCAAGCACTGTCATGACACCCTCACACCCACCACCCAATGAATAACTGTTGATATTTACAGTCCAAGCATTCTAATGACACCCACCACCCTTTGAATTACTGTTAATATTTACAGTCAAAACACTATAATGACACCCACACACCCACCACCCCATGAATGACTGTTGATAATTACAGTCCAAGCATTGTAATGACACCCACACACCCAACACACCATAATTAACTGTTGATATTTACAGTCCAAGCACTGCATAGACACACAAACACCCACCACCCAATGAATGACTGATGATATTTACACTCCAAGCACTGTAATGACACCAACACACCCATCACCCCATGAATGACTGCTGATATTTACAGTCCAAGCACTATAATGACACCCACCACCCCATGAATGACTGTTGATATTTTAATACATTATAAGAACTAATGACACACACATACCCACTACCCTATAAATGACTTGATATTTAAAGTCCAAACCATGTAATGACACCCACACACCCAGCACCCCATGAATGACTGTTGATATTTACAGTCCAAGCACTATAATGACACCCACACACAAAGCAAACCATGAATGACTGTTGATATTTACAGTCCAAGCACTCTAATGACACCCACCACCATATGAATGACTGTTGATATTTACAATCAAAACACTGTAATGACACCCACACACCCACCATCCCATGAATGACTGTTGATATTTAAAGTCCAATCACTGCAATGAAACCCACACACCCACCACCTCATGATTGACTGTTATTATTTACAGTCCAAGCATTTTAAGGACATCCACACACCAACCACCCCATGAATGGCTGTTGATATTTAAAGTCCAAGCTCTGTAATGACACCCACACACCCACCAATCCATGAATGACTTGATATTTACAGTCCAAGCACTGTAATGAAACCCACACACCCACCAATCCATGAATAACTGTTGATATTTACTGTCCAAGCACTGTAATGACTTCGACAAACCCACCACCCCATGATTGACTGTTGATATATACAGTACAAGCACCGTAATGACAGCCACACACCCACCACTCAATTAATGATGGTTGATATTTACAGTCCCAGCACTGTAATGACACCCACACACCCACCACCCCATGAATGACTGTTGATATTTACAGTCCAATCACTGCAATGAAACCCACACACCCACCACCTCATGATTGACTGTTAATATTTACAGTCCAAGCACTTTAATGACATCCACACACTCACCACCTCATGAATAACTGTTGATATTTACAGTCCAAGCTCTGTAATGACACTCACACACCAACCACCCTATAAATGACTGTTGATATTTACAGTCCAAACACTGTAATGACACCCACACACCCACCACCCCATAAATGACGGTTGATATTTATAGTCCAAGCACTGTAATGACACCCACACACCCACCACCCCATGAATGACTGTTGATATATACAGTCTGAGCACTGTAATGACACCCATACACCCACCACCCCATGAATGGCTGTTGATATTTCCAGTCCAAGCACTGTAATGACACCTACAAACCCACCTCCCTATGAATGACTGTTGATATTTATAGTCCAAGCTCTGTAATGACTCTCACACACTAACCACCCTATGAATGACTGTTGATATTTAAATTACAAGCACTATAATGACACCCACACAACAACAACCCCATAAATGATGGTAGATATTTATAGTCCAAGCACTGTAATTACACCCACACACTCACCACCCCATGAATGACTGTTGATATTTACAGTCCAAGCACTGTAATGCCACACACCACCCCATGAATAACTGTTGATATTTTCAGTCCAAGCACTAATGACACACACATACCCACCACCCCATGAATGACTTAATATTTACAGTCCAAGCATTGTAATGACACCCACACACCCACCACCCCATGAATAACTGTTGATATTTACAATTCAAGCACTGTAATGACATCCACAAACCCACCTCCCCATGAATGACTGTTGATATTTATAGTCCAAGCTCTGTAATGACACTTACACACCAACCACTCTATGAATGACTATTGATATTTACAGTCCAAGCACAGTAATGACACCCACACAACCACCCCCATAAATGACGGTAGATATTTATAGTCCAAGCACTGTAATGACACCCACACACCCACCACCCCATGATTGACTGTTGATATTTACAGTCCAAGCACTGTAATGCCACACACCACCCCATGAATAACTGTTGATATTTTCAGTCCAAGCACTAATGCCATACACATATCCACCACCCCATGAATGACTTGATATTTACAGTCCGAGCATTGTAATGACACCCACACACCCACCACCCCATGAATAACTGTTGATATTTACAGTCCAAGCACTGTAATGACATCCACAAACCCACCACCCCATGATTGACTGTTGATATTTACAGTCCAAGCACTGTAATGACAGCCACACACCCACCACCCCATAAATGACAGTAGATATTTACAGTCTGAGCACTGTAATGACACCCACACACCCAACACCCAATGAATAATGGTTGATATTTACAGTCCAAGCACTGTAATGACACCCACACACCTACCACCCCATGAATGACTGATGATATTTACAGTCCAAGCAACGTAATGACACCCACACACCTACCACCCCATGAATGACTGTTGATATTTACAGTCCAAGCTCTGTAATGACACTCACACACCACCAACCTATGAATGACTGTTAATATTTACAGTTCAAGCATTCTAATGACACCCACCACCCTATGAATGACTGTTGATCTTTACAATCAAAACACAGTAATGACACCCACACACCCACCATCCCATGAATGACTGTTGATATTTACATTCCAAGCACTCTAATGACACCCACAAACCCACCTCCACATGAATGACTGTTGATATTTACAGTCCAAGCTCTGTAATGACACTCACACACCAACCACCCTATGAATGACTGTTGATATTTACAGTCCAAGCACTGTACTAACAGCCACACACCCACCACCCCATAAATGACTGTTGATATTTACAGTCCAAGCACTGTAATGACACCCACGCACCTATCACCCCATTAATGACTGTTAATATATACAGTCCAAGCACTGTAATGTCACCCACCACCCCATGAATGACTGTTGACATTTACAGCCCAAGCAACGTAATGACACCCACACACCTACCACCCGATGAATGACTGTTGATATTTACAGTCCAAACTCTGTAATGACACTCACACACCACCACCCTATAAATGACTGTTAATATTTACAGTTCAAGCATTCTAATCACACCCACCACCCTATTAATGACTGTTGATCTTTACAATCAAAACACAGTAATGACACCCACACACCCACCATCCCATGAATGACTGTTGATATTTACATTCCAAGCACTCTAATGACACCCACAAACCCACCTCCACATGAATGACTGATGATATTTACAGTTCAAGCCACGTAATGACACCCACACACCCACCACCCCATAAATGACTGTTGATATTTACAGTCCAAGCTCTGTAATGACACTCACATACCACCACCCAATGAATGACTGTCAATATTTACAGTTCAAGCATTCTATGACACCCACCATCCTATGAATGATTGTTGATCTTTACAATCAAAAACACAGTAATGACACCCACACACCCAGCATCTCATAAATGACTGTTGATATTTACATTCCAAGCTCTGTATTGACACCCACAAACCCTTCTCCCCATAAATGACTGTTGATATTTACAGTCCAAGCTCTGTAATGACACTCACACACCAACCACCCTATGAATGACTGTTGATATTTACAGTCCAAGCACTGTAATGACTCCCACACACCCACCAACACATAAATGATGGTTGATATTTATAGTCCAAGCAATGTAATGACACCCACCCACCCACCACCCCATGATAGACTGTTAATATTTACAGTCCAAGCACTCTAATGACACCTACAAACCCACTTCCCCATGAATGACTGTTGATATTTATAGTACATGCTCTGTAATGATACTCACACACCAACCACCCTATGAATGACTGTTGATATTTACAGTCCAAGCACTGTAATGACACCCACACAACCACCACCCCATAAATGACGGTAGATATTTATAGTCCAAGCACTGTAATGACACCCACACACCTACCACCCCATGAATGACTGTTGATATTTACAGTCCAAGCACTAAAATGACACCCACCACCCTATGAATGACTGTTGATATTTACAATCAAAACACTGTAATGACGCCAACACACCCACCACCACATGAATGACTGTTGAAATTTTTAGTCCAAGCACTGTAATGACACCCACTACCCCATGAATGACTGTTAATATTTACAGTCCAAGCACTGTAATGACACCCAGAGATCCACCACCCAATGAATGATGGTTGATATTTACAGTCCAAGCACTGTCATGACACCCACACACTCACCACCCCAAGATTGACTGTTGATATTTGCAGTCAGAACACTGTAATGACACCCACACACCCACTACCCCATGAATGACTAATAATATTTACAGTCCAAGCACTGTAATGACTCCCAGACACCCACCACCCAATGAATGATGGTTGATATTTACAGTCCAAGAACTGTCATGACACCCACACACTCACCACCCCATGAATGACTGTTGATATTTACAGTCCAAGCTCTGTAATGACACTCACACACCAACCACCCTATAAATGACTGTTGATATTTACAGTCCAAACACTGTAATGACACCCACACACCCACCACCCCATAAATGACGGTTGATATTTATAGTCCAAGCACTGTAATGACACCCACACACCCACCACCCCATGAATGACTGTTGATATATACAGTCTGAGCACTGTAATGACACCCATACACCCACCACCCCATGAATGGCTGTTGATATTTCCAGTCCAAGCACTGTAATGACACCTACAAACCCACCTCCCTATGAATGACTGTTGATATTTATAGTCCAAGCTCTGTAATGACTCTCACACACTAACCACCCTATGAATGACTGTTGATATTTAAATTACAAGCACTATAATGACACCCACACAACAACAACCCCATAAATGATGGTAGATATTTATAGTCCAAGCACTGTAATTACACCCACACACTCACCACCCCATGAATGACTGTTGATATTTACAGTCCAAGCACTGTAATGCCACACACCACCCCATGAATAACTGTTGATATTTTCAGTCCAAGCACTAATGACACACACATACCCACCACCCCATGAATGACTTAATATTTACAGTCCAAGCATTGTAATGACACCCACACACCCACCACCCCATGAATAACTGTTGATATTTACAATTCAAGCACTGTAATGACATCCACAAACCCACCTCCCCATGAATGACTGTTGATATTTATAGTCCAAGCTCTGTAATGACACTTACACACCAACCACTCTATGAATGACTATTGATATTTACAGTCCAAGCACAGTAATGACACCCACACAACCACCCCCATAAATGACGGTAGATATTTATAGTCCAAGCACTGTAATGACACCCACACACCCACCACCCCATGATTGACTGTTGATATTTACAGTCCAAGCACTGTAATGCCACACACCACCCCATGAATAACTGTTGATATTTTCAGTCCAAGCACTAATGCCATACACATATCCACCACCCCATGAATGACTTGATATTTACAGTCCGAGCATTGTAATGACACCCACACACCCACCACCCCATGAATAACTGTTGATATTTACAGTCCAAGCACTGTAATGACATCCACAAACCCACCACCCCATGATTGACTGTTGATATTTACAGTCCAAGCACTGTAATGACAGCCACACACCCACCACCCCATAAATGACAGTAGATATTTACAGTCTGAGCACTGTAATGACACCCACACACCCAACACCCAATGAATAATGGTTGATATTTACAGTCCAAGCACTGTAATGACACCCACACACCTACCACCCCATGAATGACTGATGATATTTACAGTCCAAGCAACGTAATGACACCCACACACCTACCACCCCATGAATGACTGTTGATATTTACAGTCCAAGCTCTGTAATGACACTCACACACCACCAACCTATGAATGACTGTTAATATTTACAGTTCAAGCATTCTAATGACACCCACCACCCTATGAATGACTGTTGATCTTTACAATCAAAACACAGTAATGACACCCACACACCCACCATCCCATGAATGACTGTTGATATTTACATTCCAAGCACTCTAATGACACCCACAAACCCACCTCCACATGAATGACTGTTGATATTTACAGTCCAAGCTCTGTAATGACACTCACACACCAACCACCCTATGAATGACTGTTGATATTTACAGTCCAAGCACTGTACTAACAGCCACACACCCACCACCCCATAAATGACTGTTGATATTTACAGTCCAAGCACTGTAATGACACCCACGCACCTATCACCCCATTAATGACTGTTAATATATACAGTCCAAGCACTGTAATGTCACCCACCACCCCATGAATGACTGTTGACATTTACAGCCCAAGCAACGTAATGACACCCACACACCTACCACCCGATGAATGACTGTTGATATTTACAGTCCAAACTCTGTAATGACACTCACACACCACCACCCTATAAATGACTGTTAATATTTACAGTTCAAGCATTCTAATCACACCCACCACCCTATTAATGACTGTTGATCTTTACAATCAAAACACAGTAATGACACCCACACACCCACCATCCCATGAATGACTGTTGATATTTACATTCCAAGCACTCTAATGACACCCACAAACCCACCTCCACATGAATGACTGATGATATTTACAGTTCAAGCCACGTAATGACACCCACACACCCACCACCCCATAAATGACTGTTGATATTTACAGTCCAAGCTCTGTAATGACACTCACATACCACCACCCAATGAATGACTGTCAATATTTACAGTTCAAGCATTCTATGACACCCACCATCCTATGAATGATTGTTGATCTTTACAATCAAAAACACAGTAATGACACCCACACACCCAGCATCTCATAAATGACTGTTGATATTTACATTCCAAGCTCTGTATTGACACCCACAAACCCTTCTCCCCATAAATGACTGTTGATATTTACAGTCCAAGCTCTGTAATGACACTCACACACCAACCACCCTATGAATGACTGTTGATATTTACAGTCCAAGCACTGTAATGACTCCCACACACCCACCAACACATAAATGATGGTTGATATTTATAGTCCAAGCAATGTAATGACACCCACCCACCCACCACCCCATGATAGACTGTTAATATTTACAGTCCAAGCACTCTAATGACACCTACAAACCCACTTCCCCATGAATGACTGTTGATATTTATAGTACATGCTCTGTAATGATACTCACACACCAACCACCCTATGAATGACTGTTGATATTTACAGTCCAAGCACTGTAATGACACCCACACAACCACCACCCCATAAATGACGGTAGATATTTATAGTCCAAGCACTGTAATGACACCCACACACCTACCACCCCATGAATGACTGTTGATATTTACAGTCCAAGCACTAAAATGACACCCACCACCCTATGAATGACTGTTGATATTTACAATCAAAACACTGTAATGACGCCAACACACCCACCACCACATGAATGACTGTTGAAATTTTTAGTCCAAGCACTGTAATGACACCCACTACCCCATGAATGACTGTTAATATTTACAGTCCAAGCACTGTAATGACACCCAGAGATCCACCACCCAATGAATGATGGTTGATATTTACAGTCCAAGCACTGTCATGACACCCACACACTCACCACCCCAAGATTGACTGTTGATATTTGCAGTCAGAACACTGTAATGACACCCACACACCCACTACCCCATGAATGACTAATAATATTTACAGTCCAAGCACTGTAATGACTCCCAGACACCCACCACCCAATGAATGATGGTTGATATTTACAGTCCAAGAACTGTCATGACACCCACACACTCACCACCCCATGAATGACTGTTGATATTTACAGTCCAAGCACTGTCATGACACCCACAAACCCACCACCCCATAAATAACTGGTGATGTTTACATTTCAAGCACTCTAATGACACCCACCACAATATGAATGACTGTTGATATTTACAGTCAAAATACTGTAATGACACCCACACACCTGCCACCCCATGAATGACTGTTGATATTTACAGTCCAAGCACTGTAATTTCACCCACACACCTACCAAACCATGATTGACTGTTGAGGTTTACAGTCCAAGCACTGCATATATACCCAAACACCAACAACTCCATGGATGACTGTTGATATTTACAGTCCAAGCACTGTCATGACACCCACACACTCACCACCCCATGAATGGCTGTTGATATTTACAATCCAAGCACTGTCATGACACCCACAAACCCACCACCCCATAAAATACCTGTTAATATTTACAGTCCAAGCACTCTAATGATACCCACCACCCTATGAATGACTGTTGATATTTACAGTCAAAACATTGTAATGACACCCACACACCTACCACCCCATGAATGACTGTTGATATTTACAGTCCAAGCACTGTAATTTCACCCACACACCTACCAAACCATGATTGACTGTTGAGATTTACAGTCCAAGCACTGCATATATACCCAAACACCAACAACCCCATGAATGACTATTGATATTTACAGTCTAAGCACTGAATTGACACCCACACACCCATCACCCCATGAATGACTGTTGATATTTATAGTCAAAGCACTGTAATGCCATCCACCACCCCATGAATGACTATTGATATTTACATTCCAAGCACTAATGACACACACACCCAACACCCTATGAATGACTTGATATTTACAGTCCAAGCAATGTAAAAGCAACCACACACCCACCACCCCAAGAATAACTGTTGATATTTACAGTCCAAGCACTGTAATTTCACCCACACACCTACCAAACCATGATTGACTGTTGAGATTTACAGTCCAAGCACTGCATATATACCCAAACACCAACAACCCCATGAATGACTATTGATATTTACAGTCCAAGCACTGTATTGACACCCACACACCCATCACCCCATGAATGACTGTTGATATTTACAGTCAAAGCACTGTAATGCCACCCATCACCCCATGAATGACTGTTGATATTTACATTCCAAGAACTAATCACACACACACCCACCACCCCATGAATGACTTGATAATTACAGTCCAAGCAATGTAATAGCAACCACACACCCACCACCCCATGAAAGACTGTTGATATTTACAGTCCAAGCACTGTAATGACACTCTCACATCCACCACCCCATTAAAGATGGTTGATATTTACAGTCCAAGAACTGTAATGACACCCACACACTCACAACCCCATAAATGACTGTTGATATTTACAGTCCAAGCACTTTCATGACACCCACACACCCACCACCCCATGAATAACTGTTGATATTTAGAGTCCAAGCACTCTAATGACACCCACCACCCTCTGAATGGCTGTTGATATTTACAGTCAAAGCACTGTAATAACACCCACACACTCACCACCTCATGAATTATGGTTGATTTTTACAGTCCAAGCTCTGTAATGACACCCACACACCCACCACCCCATTAATGACTGTTGATATTTACAGTCCAAAAACTCTAATGACATACACCACACTATGAATGACTGTTGATATTTGCAATCAAAACACTGTAATAACGCCACCACACCTACCACCCCATGAATGACTGTTGATATTTACAGTCCAAGCCCTGTAATGACAGCCACACACCCACCACCCCTAGAATTATGGTTGATTTTCACAGTCCAAGCTCTGCAATGACACCCACACAAACACCACCCTCTGAATGGCTGTTGATATTTACAGTCAAAGCACTGTAATAACACCCACACACTCACCACCTCATGAATTATGGTTGATTTTTACAGTCCAAGCTCTGTAATGACACCCACACACCCACCACCCCATTAATGACTGTTGATATTTACAGTCCAAAAACTCTAATGACATACACCACACTATGAATGACTGTTGATATTTGCAATCAAAACACTGTAATAACGCCACCACACCTACCACACCATGAATGACTGTTGATATTTACAGTCCAAGCCCTGTAATGACAGCCACACACCCACCACCCCTAGAATTATGGTTGATTTTCACAGTCCAAGCTCTGTAATGACACCCACACAAACACCACCCCAAGAATGACTGTTGATATTTACAGTCAAAGCACTGTAATGACACCAACACACCGACCACCCCATGAATTATGGTTGATTTTTACAGTCCAAGCACTGTAATGACACCCACACACCGACCACCCAATGAATTATTGTTGATTTTTACAGTCCAAGCTCTGTAATGACACATACACACCCACCACCCCATTAATGACTGTTAATATTTACAGTCCAAACACTCTAATGACATACACCACCCTATGAATAACTGTTGATATTTACAATCAAAACACTGTAATAATGCCAACACACCCACCACCCCATGAATGACTGTTGATATTTACAGTCCAAGCACTGTAATGACAGCCACAGACCCACCACCCCAATAATGACTGTTGATATTAACAGTCTAAGCACTCTAATGACACCCACACACCCACCACCCCATGAATGACTGTTGATATTTACAGTCCAAGCACTCTAATGACACCCACCACCCTATGAATGACTGTTGATATTTACAATCAAAACACTGTAATGACTCCCACACACCCACCACCCTATGAATGACAGTTGATATTTTCAGTCCAAGCACTGTAATGACATCCACACACCCACTACCCCATGAATAACTTTTAATATTTACAGTACAAGCAATGTAATGACCCCCACACACCCACCACCCAATTAATGATGGTTCATATTTACAGTCCAAGAACTGTAATGACACCCACAGACTCACCACCCCATAAATGACTGTTTATATATACATTCAAAACACTGTAATGACACCCACACACCTACCACTCCATGAATTATTATTGATATTTACAGTCCAAGCACTGTAATGACACCCACAAACCCACCACCCAATGATTGTCTGTTAATATTTACAGTCCAAGCACTGTCATGACACCCACAAACCCACCACCCCATAAATAACTGTTGATATTTACAGTCCAAGCACTCTAATGACACCCACCACTTTATGAATGACTGTTGATAATTACAGTCAAAACACTGTAATGACACCCACACCCACCATCCCATAAATGACTGTAGATATTTACAGTCAAAGCACTGTAATGACACTCACACACCCACCACCCCATGAATGACTGTTGATATTTACAGTCCAAGCACTCTAATGACACCCACCACCCTATGAATGACTGTTGGTATTTACAATCAAAACACTGTAATGACACCCACACACGCACCACCCCATAAATGACTGGTGATATTTTTAGTCCAAGCACTGTCATACACCCACAAACATACCACCCCATAAACAACTGTTGATATTTATAGTCCAAGCGCTTTAATGACACCCACCACCCCATTAATGACTGTTAATATTTACAGTCTTTGCACTATAATGTAACACACACCCACCACCCCATAAATGACTGTTGATATTTACAGTCAAAGCACTTTAATGACACCCACCACCCCATGAATGACTGTTGATATTTACATTCCAAGAACTAATGACACACACACCCACCACCCCATGAATGACTTGATAATTACAGTCCAAGCAATGTAATAGCAACCACACACCCTCCACCTCAAGAATGACTGTTGATATTTACAGTCCAAGCACTATAATGACCCCCACACACCCACCACCCCATGAATGACTGTTGATATTTATAGTCCAAGCACTGTAATGACACCCTCACATCCACCACCTCATGAATGATGGTTGATATTTACAGTCCAAGAACTGTAATGACACCCACACACTTACCACCCCATTAATGACTTGATATTTAAAGTCCAAGCACTTTCATGACACCCACCCACCCACCACCCCATGAATAACTGTTGATATTTAGAGTCCAAGCACTCTAATGATACCCACCACCCTCTGAATGGTTGTTGATATTTACAGTCAAAGCACGGTAATAACACCCACACACTCACCAACTCATGAATGACTGTTGATATTTACAGTCCAAGCATTGTAATGACACCCACCACCCCATAATTGACTGTTGATATTTACAGTCAAAGCACTGTAATGACACCCACACACCGACCACCCCATGAATTATGGTTGTTTTTTACAGTCCAAGCTCTGTAATGACACCCACACACCCACCACCCTATGAATGACTGTTGATATTTACAATCAAAACACTGTAATAACGCCAAAACACCCACCACCCCATGAATGACTGTTGATATTTACAGTCCAAGCATTGTAATGACACCCAGACACCCACCACCCAATAAATGATGGTTGATATTTACAGTCCAAGCACTGTCATGACACCCACATACTAACCATCCCATGAATGACTGTTGATATTTGCCATCAAAACACTGTAATGACACCCACACACCCACTACCATATGAATGACTGTTAATATTTACAGTCCAAGCACTGTTATGACATACAGACACCCACCACCCAATGAATGATAGGTGATATTTTCAGTCTAAGCACTGTCATGACACCCACACACTCACCACCCCATGTATAACTGTTGATATTTACAGTCCAAGCACTGTCATGACAAACACCACCCTATGAATGACTGTTGATATTTACAGTCAAAACACTGTAATGACACCCACACACCTACCACCCCATGAATGACTGTTGATATTTACAGTCCAAGCACTGTAATTTCACCCACACAACTACCACCCCATGATTAACAGTTGAGATTTACAGTCTAAGCACTGCATATATACCCAAACACCAACAACCCCATGAATGACTGTTGATATTTACAGTCCAAGCACTGTATTGACACCCACACACCCATCACCCCATGAATGACTGGTAATATTTACAGTCAAAGCACTGTAATGCCACCCAACACCCCTTGAATGACTGTTAATATTTACATTCCAAGAACTAATGACACACACACCCACCACCACATGAATGACTTGATAATTACAGTCCAAGTAATGTAATAGCAACCACACACCCACCACCCCAAGAATGACTGTTGATATTTACAGTCCAAGCACTATAATGACCCCCACACACCCACCACCCCAAGAATGACTGTTGATATTTACAGTCCAAGCACTCTAATGACACCCACCACCCTATGAATGACTGTTGATATTTACAATCAAAACACTGTAATGACTCCCACACACCCACCACCCTATGAATGACAGTTGATATTTTCAGTCCAAGCACTGTAATGACATCCACACACCCACTACCCCATGAATAACTTTTAATATTTACAGTACAAGCACTGTAATGACCCCCACACACCCACCACCCAATTAATGATGGTTCATATTTACAGTCCAAGAACTTTAATGACACCCACAGACTCACCACCCCATAAATGACTGTTTATATATACATTCAAAACACTGTAATGACACCCACACACCTACCACTCCATGAATTATTATTGATATTTACAGTCCAAGCACTGTAATGACACCCACAAACCAACCACCCAATGATTGTCTGTTAATATTTACAGTCCAAGCACTGTCATGACACCCACAAACCCACCACCCCATAAATAACTGTTGATATTTACAGTCCAAGCACTCTAATGACACCCACCACTTTATGAATGACTGTTGATAATTACAGTCAAAACACTGTAATGACACCCACACCCACCATCCCATAAATGACTGTTGATATTTACAGTCAAAGCACTGTAATGACACTCACACACCCACCACCCCATGAAAGACTGCTGATATTTACAGTCCAAGCACTCTAATGACACCCACCACCCTATGAATGACTGTTGGTATTTACAATCAAAACACTGTAATGACACCCACACACCCACCACCCCATAAATGACTTGTGATATTTTTAGTCCAAGCACTGTCATACACCCACAAACATACCACCCCATAAACAACTGTTGATATTTTCATTCCAAGCGCTTTAATGACACCCACCACCCCATTAATGACTGTTAATATTTACAGTCCTAGCACTATAATGTAACACACACCCACCACCCCATAAATGACTGTTGATATTTACAGTCAAAGCACTTTAATGACACCCACCACCCCATGAATGACTGTTGATATTTACATTCCAAGAACTAATGACACACACACCCACCACCACATGAATGACTTGATAATTACAGTCCAAGCAATGTAATAGCAACCACACACCCACCACCCCAAGAATGACTGTTGATATTTACAGTCCAAGCACTATAATGACCCCCACACACCCACCACCCCATAAATGACTGTTGATATTTAAAGTCCAAGCACTGTAATGACACCCTCACATCCACCACCCCATGAATGATGGTTGATATTTACAGTCCAAGAACTGTAATGACACCCACACACTCACCACCCCATGAATGACTTTTGATATTTACAGTCCAAGCACTTTCATGACACCCACACACCCACCACCCCATGAATGACTGTTAATATTTACAGTCCAAGCACTCTAATGACACCCACCACCCTATGAATGACTGTTGATATTTACCATAAAAACACTGTAATGAGGCCAACACAACCACCACCCCATGAATGATGGTTGATATTTACAGTCCAAGCACTGTCATGACACCCACACACTAACCACCCCATGAATGACTGTTGATATTTTCAGTCAAAACACTGTATTGACACCCACACACCCACTACCATATGAATGACTGTTAATATTTACAGTCCAAGCACTGTTATGACACCCAGACACCCACCACCCAATGAATGATGGGTGATATTTACAGTCCAGGCACTGTCATGACACTCACACACTCACCACCCCATGAATGACTGTTGATATTTACAATCCAAGCACTGTCATGACACCCACCACCCTATGAATGACTGTAGATATTTACAGTCAAAACACTGTAATGACACCCACACACCTACCACCCTATGAATGACTGTTGATATTTACAGTCCAAGCACTGTCATGACACCCACACACTAACCACCCCATGAATGACTGTTGATATATACAGTCCAAGAAGTGTAATTTCATCCACACACCTACCACCCCTTGATTGACTGTTGCGATTTACAGTCCAAGCACTGTATATATACCCAAACACCAACAGCCCCATGAATGACTGTTGATATTTACAGTCCAAGCACTGTTATGACACCCACCACCCTATGAATGACTGTTGATATTTACAGTCAAAACACTGTAATGACACCCACACACCTACCACCCCATGAATGACTGTTGATATTTACAGTCCAAGCACTGTAATTTCACCCACACAACTACCACCCCATGATTGACAGTTGAGATTTACAGTCCAAGCACTGCATATATACCCAAACACCAACAACCCCATGAATGACTGTTGATATTTACAGTCCAAGCACTGTATTGACACCCACACACCCATCACCCCATGAATGACTGTTGATATTTACAGTTCAAGCACTGTAATGACACCCTCTTACCCACCACTCCATGAACGATGGTTGATATTTACAGTCTTAGCACTGTAATGACACCCACACACCCACCACCACTTGAATGACTGTTGATGTTGACAGTCCGAGTTCTGTAATGACACCCACACCCCCACCACTCCATGAATGACTGTTGGTATTTAAACTCCAAGCTCTGTAATGACACTCACACACTCACCACCCTATGAAAAACTGTCGATATTTACATTCCAAGCACTGTAATGACACCCACACACCCAACACCCCATATTTTTTTTGATTTTTACAGTCAAAGCACTATAATGACACCCACCACCCCATGAATGACTGTTGATATTTACAGTTCAAGCACTGTAATGACACCCTCTTACCCACCACTCCATGAACGATGATTGATATTTACAGTCCAAGCACTGTAATGACACCCACACACCCATCACCCCATGAATGACTGTTAATATTTAAAATCCAAGCACTGTTATGACACCCAAACACACACCACTCCATGAATGACTGTTGATATTTACAGTCCAAGTAAGGTAATGACACCCACATACCCACCACCCCATGAGTGACTGTTGATATTTACAGTTAAGACACTGTAATAACACCCACAAACCCACCAACCCATTAATAAATGTTGATATTTATAGTTCAAACACTGTAATGACACCCACCACCCCATAAATGACTGTTGATATTGACAGTCCAAGCACTGTAAGGACACCCACACACCTACCACCCCATGAATAATGATTGATATTTACATCCAAGCACTGTAATTACACCCACACACCCATCACACCATGAATGACTGTTGATATTTACAGTCCAAGCACTGTAATGACACCCACACCCCCACCAACCCATGAATGACTGTTGGTATTTACAGTCCAAGCTCTGTAATGACACCCACACACTCACCACCCTATGAATAACTGTTGATATTTACAGTACAAGCACTGTAATGACACCCACACACCCAGCAACCCAAAAATGACTTAATTTTTACAGTCAAAGCACTGTAATGACACCCACCACCCCATGAATGATGGTTGATATTTACAGTCCTAGCACTGTAATGACACCCACATACTCACCACCCCATGAATGAGTGTTGATATTTACAGTCCAAGTATTGTAATGACACCCACAACCCCATGAATGACTGTTGATATTTACAGTCCAAGCACTGCAATGACACCCACACACCTACCACCCCATCAATAATTGTTGATATTTACAGTCCAAGCACTGTAATTACACCCACACACCCATCACAACATGAATGACTGTCGATATTTACAGTTCAAGCACTTTAATGATACCCATACACCCACCACCCCATAAATGACTGTTGATATTTACAGTCTAAACACTGGAGTGACACCCAACACCCCATGAATAACTGTTGATATCAGCAGTCCAAGCATAGTTATGATACCCATACACCCACCACCCTATGAATGACTGTTGATATTTGCAGTCCAAGCACTGTAATGACACCCACACACCCACCTCTCCATGAATAACTGTTGATATATACAGTTCAAGCACTTTAATGATTCCCATAAACCCACCACCCCATAAATGACTGTTGATATTTACAGTCTAAGCACTGGAGTGACACCAAACACCCCATGAATAACTGTTGATATTATCAGTCCAAGCACAGTAATGACACCCATACACCCATCACCCCATGAATGACTGTTGATGTTTACAGTCCAAACACTGTAATGACACCCACACACCCACCACCTCATGAATGACTATTGATATTTACAGTCCAAGTACTGTAATGACACCCACTCACCTATCACCCGATGAATGACTGATGATATTTGCAGTCCAAGCACTGTAATAACACCCTCACATCTACCACCCAATAAATGACTGTTGATATTTACAGTCAAAGCACTGTAATGACAACAACCACCCCATGAATGACTGTTGATAATGAAAGTCCAAGCACTGTAATTACACCTACACACCCTCCAGCCCATGAATGACTGTTGATATTTACAGTCTAAGCTCTGTAATGGCACCCATACACCCACCAACCCATGAATGACTGTTGATATTTACACTCCAAGCACTGTAATGACACACCCACACCCACCAACCCAAGAATGACTGTTGATATTTTCAGTCCAAGCACTGTAATGACACCCACAAACACATGAATGACAGTTGATATTTACAGTCCAAGCACTGTAATGACACCCACACACTTATCACCCCATGAATGACTGTTGATATTTACAATCCAAGCACTGTAGTGACACCTACACACACACCACTCCATGAATGACTGCTGATATTTACAGTCCAAGCACTGTAATGACACCCACACACCCACCACCCCATGCATTACTGTTGATATTTACAGTTTAAGCACTGTAATGACACCCACACACACACTACCCTATGAACAATGGTTGATATTTACAGTCCAAGCACTGTAATGACACCCACACACCCACCACCCCATGCATGACTGTTGATATTTACAGTCCAAGCACTCTTAACCCCTTTGGACCGATCAACCGACATGTCGGTGATAAAAAAAATTAATGGTTCGCTCCGAATAACCGAAATGTTGGCGTACCTATAAAAAACTGTAGCGAGTAGCTAGCGAGCTGTCGTTGGTAACGATGGAAAGCTAACGTCCTTGAGAAAAGGTTTGACTGTGGTAGCGGTGTCTGGCTACTGCGTATGCTGGTGGGTGGAGCCTAGACCTACCCCCACCAACAAGGACCCCATGTATCCCCTTATATGCATGGGAATATGTTTGTTGATGTAGTTTATTTTGACTTTACAGTATTTTAGAGTTACATTGAATATTTTAGGCGTTTACATGCAGAATATTACACATAAATATGTACACATACAACCTTGTATACTCCGTGTACAGTGCGTATTACTGTGTATATACGCACACTGTACTCAAGTTGGACGTGTTTTTCTGTCTTGTGTGTGCTATCAGTGTCACACCTGATACAGGGCAGCTGGCTGCCTGGGCGAACAGTTTATCTGAGAAGCCGATAAACTCGGTCGCTGCCTTCATGGAGATGCAAGACGAAATATACATAGGCCTACAAGAATGTATACATGCAGTCGTGTATACACAAGGAGTTTCTCGTATCTCTCTGTTGTCTATTATACTCCAGGAGAGTCTAGACAGACAAAATTACACTGAAATACATTTATTATCATTGAAAACCACTTAGACGCATTGTTTAGGTGTTTATTTACATGTTTAGAGTATATGCAGACCGTATGAGATTTTCTTTCTTGCGTTTCAGGGGATACTATTTTTTATTTTTTCGGAATTTGAAGCTCTGTCATACGCAAACGCGTACACCTAGGAGGCTCCCGTTTTCAGTTCCTGGTGTGTAAATTCAAGCTCTTTCATTCTATAAGAACAAAATTTGCCCACATGAAAGTTGGAAATTGACTCCCAGAAGTCGGCTGGGGGGTGATTAAAAAAAAAAAAAAGTTGGTCCTAAGGGGTTAATGACACCCACACACCCACCACCCCATGAATGACTGTTGATATTTACAGTCCAAGCACTGTAATGACACCCACACACCCACCACCCTATAAATGACTGTTGATATTTACAGTCCAAGCACTCTATTAACACCCACAACCCAATGAATAATTGTTGATATTTATATTCCAAGCACTGTAATGACAGCCACACACCCACCACCCCATGAATGACACATGATATTTACAGTCCAAGCACTGTAATGATACCCACACCCACAAACACAACCCCATGAATGACTGTTGATATTTAAAGTCCATGCACTGTAATGACACTCAATCACCGACCACCCCATGTATGACTGTTGTTATTTATAGTCCAAGCACTGTAATGACACCCACCACCCCATGAATGACTGTTGATATTTACAGTCCAAGCACTGTAATGACACCCACACCCACAAACACAACCCCATGAATGACTGTTGATATTTAAAGTCCATGCACTGTAATGACACTCAATCACCGACCACCCCATGTATGACTGTTGTTATTTATAGTCCAAGCACTGTAATGACACCCACCACCCCATGAATGACTGTTGATATTTACAGTACAAGCACGGTAATGACACCCACACACCCACCACTTCATGAATGACTGTTGATACTTACAGTCCAAGCACTGTAATGACACCACCACAATCATCATTTTATGAATGACTGTTGATATTTAACCCCTTAGGACCGATTGACCGACATGTCGGTGATAAAAAAATTAATCGTTCCCTCCGAATAACCGACATGTCGACGTACCTACAAAAAACTGTAGCGAGTAGCTAGCGAGCTGGCGTTGGTAACGATGGAAAGCTAACATCCTTGAGAAAATTTTTGACTGTGGTATTGGTGTCTGGCAGCAGCGTATGCCAACAAGGAAATATCTCACCACTACATGTTGTTTTCTTATGTTTCTTGTATCTCTCTGCTGTCTACTATACTCCAGGAGAGTCTAGACACACAAAATTACACTGAAATACGTTTATCATCATTGAAAACCACTTAGACGCATAAACTAGGTGTTTATATACATGTTTACAGCGTATGCAGAGCGTATGAGGTTTTCTTTCATGTGTTTCAGGGGATACTATTTATTTATTTTCGGATTTTGACGCTCTGTCATACGCAAACGCGTACACCTAGAAGGCTCCCGTTTTCAGTTCCTGGTGTGTAAATTCAAGCTCTTTCATTCTGTAAGAACAAAATTTGCCTACATGAAAGTTGAAAATTGACCCCCAGAAGTCGACTGGGGATGAAAAAAAAAAAAAGTTGGTCCTAAGGGGTTAATGTCCTAGCACTGTAATGACACCCACACACCCACAACCCCATTAATGACTGTTGATATTTACAGTCCAAGCACTGTAATGACACCCACAATCTCACCACCCCATGAATGACTGTTGATATTTAGTCTAAGCACTGTAATGACACTCACACACACAACATCCCATGAATGACTGTTGATATTTACAGTCTAAGCACTGTTATGACACCCACACACCCACCACCTCATGAATGCATGTTGATATTTACAGTCTAAGCACTCTAATGACACCCACACACCTACCACCCTATGAATGATAGTTGTTATTTATAGTCCAAGCACTGTAATGACACCCACACACCCACCACCACATTAACCCCTAAGAACCGCAATCCCCCTACCGCTACTGGAGCATGAACCGCAAAAACAGGGTGATTTTTAAAGTTTTGTTTAGGTAAATTTTGTTATTACAGATTTGTAGAGCTTGATTTTACACACCAGAATCTGTAAACTAAAGTTTCCTAGGTCCACTGGTTTGCGTACAGCAGCGACATGAGTAATAAAGTAGATACCCCTAAAAACCCCTTAAAAATTAGAAAACGTGAGCGAGCGTATTTTCATTGCGTATATATGACGAGTGAACCATTTCCCTCTCACACCACTCATTAAAGGCCCAACCTAACCAGTGTTACCAATGAAGTGGCTAGATATAGCCCAAACAGTTTTTTTTCTACCGGCCTTATATTACGTCATTCGGCTTCAAGGCCTAAATTCGCGGTGACGTGATATATGGTCAATAGGCATTTAAGGGTTAATGACTGTTGATATTTACAGTCCAAGCACTGTAAGAACACCCACCACCCCATTAAGGACTGTTGATATTTACAGTCCAAGCTCTGTAATGACACCCACACACCGACCACCGCATTAATGACTGTTGATATTTACAGTACAAGCACTGTAATGACACCCACCACCCCATGAATGACGGTTGATATTTACACTCCAAGCACTGTAATGACACCAACACACCCACGACCCCATGAATGACTGTTGATATTTACAGTCCAAGCACTATAATGACACTAACCACCCCATGAATGACTGTTGATATTTACAATACAATCACTATAATAACACCCACACACCCCATGATTGACGGTTGATATTTACTATCCACGCACTGTACTGACACACACACACACACACACCACGCCTTGAATGACTCTTGATATTTACAGTCCAGGCAATGTAATGGAACCCACACACACACCACCCCATGAATGACAGTTTATACTTACAGTCTAAGCACTGTAATGACACCCACACACTCACCATGCCATGAATGACTGTTGATATTTACATTCCAAGCACTGTAATAACACCCACACACCAACCACCCAATTAATGACTGTTGATATTTACAGTTCAAGCACTGTAATGACACCCTCACACCCACAACCCCATGAATGACAGTTTATACTTACAGTCCAAGCTCTGTAATGATACCCACACACCCACCACCCTATGAATAACTGTTGATATTTACAGTCCAAGCACTATAATGACACCCACACACCCAACACCCCATAACTGACTTGATTTTTACAGTCAAAGCACGGTAATGACACCCACCACCCAATAAATGATGGTTGATATTTATAGTCCAAGCACTGTAATGACACTCACACACTCACCACCTCATGAATGACTGTTGATATTTACAGTCCAAGTATTGTAATGACACCCACCACCCCATTAATGACTATTAATATTTACAGTCCAAGCACTGTAATGACACCCACACACAAACCACCCCATGAATGACTGTTGATATTTACAGTCCAAGCACTGTTATGACACCCACACACCCACCACCTCATGAATGACTGTTGATATTTACAGTCCAAGCACTGTAATGACACTAACCACCCCATGAATGACTGTTGATATTTACAATACAATCACTATAATAACACCCACACAACCCATGATTGACGGTTGATATTTACTATCCACGCACTGTACTGACACACACACACACACACCACGCCTTGAATGACTGTTGATATTTACAGTCCAGGCAATGTAATGGAACTCACACACACACCACCCCATGAATGACAGTTTATACTTACAGTCTAAGCACTGTAATGACACCCACACACTCACCATGCCATGAATGACTGTTGATATTTACATTCCATGCACTGTAATAACACCCACTCACCAACCACCCAATTAATGACTGTTGATATTTACAGTTCAAGCACTGTAATGACATTCTCACACACACCACACCATGAATGACAGTTTATACTTACAGTCCAAGCTCTGTAATGATACCCACACACCCACCACCCTATGAATAACTGTTGATATTTACAGTCCAAGCACTGTAATGACACCCACACACCCAACACCCCATAACTGACTTGATTTTTACACTCCAAGTATTGTAATGACACCCACCACCCCATTAATTACTATTAATATTTACAGTCCAAGCACTGTAATGACACTCACACACAAACCACCCCATGAATGACTGTTGATATTTACAGTCCAAGCACTGTTATGACACCCACACACCCACCACCTCATGAATGACTGTTGATATTTACAGTCCAAGCACTGTAATGACACTAACAATCCCATGAATGACTGTAGATATTTACAGTCCAAGCACTGTAATCACACCCACCAACCCATTAATGACTGTTGATATTTGCAGTACAATCACTATAATGACACCCACACACCCCATGATTGACTGTTGATATTAACTATCCACACACTGTACTGACACCCACACACCCAACATCCCATGAATAACTGTTGACATTTACAGTCCAGGCAATGTAATGGAACCAACACACCCACCATCCAATGAATGACAGTTGATACTTACAGTCCAAGCACTGTAATGACACCCACACACCTACCACCCAATGAATGACTGTTGATATTTACAGTCCAAACACTGAAATGACACCCACACACCCACCACCCCATGAATGAGTGTTGATATTTACATACCAAGCACTGTAATGATACCTACAAAACCACCACCAAATGAATGACTGTTGATATTTAAAGTCCATGTACTGTAATGACACCCACATATACACCACCTCATAAATGGCAATTGACATTTATAGTCAAAGCTCTGTAATGACAACCACACACCCACCACACATAAAAGACTGTTGATATTTACAGTTCAAGCACTGTATTGACACACACACACCCACCACCCAGTGATTGACTGTTGATATTTACAGTCCAAGCACTGTAATGACACCCACACCCCCATCACCCCATGAATAACTGTCGATATTTACAGTCCAAGCACTGTAATGACACCCACACACCCACCACCCTATTAATGACTGTTGATATTTACAATACAAGCACTGTAATGACACCCACCACCCCATAAATGACGGTTGATATTTACAGTCCAAACATTGTAATGACACCCACACACTTACCATCCCTTGAATTGCTGTTGATATTTACAGTCCAAGTACTGTAATGACAATAACCACCCCATGAATAACTGTATATATTTATAGTCCAAGCACTGTAATGACACCCTACACACCCATCACACCATGAATGACTGTTGATATTTATAGTCTAAACACTGTAATGATACCCACACTACCACAACCCCATGAATGACTGTTGATATTTACAGTCCAAGCATTGTAATGATACCCACATACCCACCATCCCATGAATGATTGTTGATAACTACAGTCCAAGAACTGTAATGACACCCACACACCCACCACCCCATGAATGGCTGTTGATATTTACAGTCAAAGCACTGTATTTACACCCACACACCTACCACCCCATTAATGACTGTTAATATTTACGGTCCAAGCACTGTAATGACACCCACATACCCACCACCCTATGAATGATTGTTAATATTTACAGTCCAAGCACTGTAATGACACCCAAACTCCAACCACAGCATGAATTACTGTTGATATTTACAGTCCAAGCACTGTAATAACACCAACAGACCCACCACCCTATGAATGACTGTTGATATTTACAGTCCAAGAACTGTAATGACACCCACACACCCATCACCCCGAGAATGACTGTCAATATCGAACGACTGTGATAAATATCAACCATCATTCATGGGGTGGTGGGTGTCATTACAGTGCTTGTACTGTAAAATTCAACAGTCATTCATGGGGTGGTGGGTGTGTGGGTGTCATTACAGTGTTTTGACTGTAAAAAAATCAAGTAATTTATTGGGTGTTGGGAGTGTGGGTGCCATTACAATGCTTGGACTGTAAATATTACCAGAGCTTGTTGATATTTACAGTCCAAACACTGTAATGACACCCACATACCCGACACCCCATGAATGACAATTGATATTTACAGTCCAAGCACTGTTATGACACCCACACACCCACCACCTCATGAATGACTGTTGATATTTACAGTCCAAGCACTGTAATCACACCCACCAACCCATTAATGACTGTTGATATTTGCAGTACAATCACTATAATGACACCCACACACCCCATGATTGACTGTTGATATTTACTATCCACACACTGTACTGACACCCACACACCCACCATCCCATGAATAACTGTTGATATTTACAGTCCAGGCAATGTAATGGAACCAACACACCCACCACCCAATGAATGACAGTTGATACTTACAGTCCAAGCACTGTAATGACACCCACACACCTACCACCCAATGAATGACTGTTGATATTTACAGTCCAAACACTGAAATGACACCCACAAACCCACCACCCCATGAATGACTGTTGATATTTACAGACCAAGCACTGTAATGATACCTACAAACCCACCACCAAATGAATGACTGTTCATATTTAAAGTCCATGTGCTGTAATGACACCCACATATACACCACCCCATAAATGGCAATTGACATTTATAGTCCAAGCTCTGTAATGACAACCACACACCCACCACACATAAAAGACTGTTGATATTTACAGTTCAAGCACTGTATTGACACACACACACCCACCACCCAGTGATTGACTGTTGATATTTACAGTCCAAGCACTGTAATGACACCCACACCCCCATCACCCCATGAATAACTGTCGATATTTACAGTCCAAGCTCTGTAATGACACCCACACACCCACCACCCTATTAATGACTGTTGATATTTACAGTACAAGCACTGTAATGACACCCACCACCCCATAAATGACGGTTGATTTTTACAGTACAAAACTTTGTAATGACACCCACACAGTTACCATCCCATTAATGGCTGTCGATATTTACAGTCCAAGTACTGTAATTACAATAACCACCCCATGAATAACTGTATATATTTATAGTCCAAGCACTGTAATGACACCCACACACCCATCACACCATGAATGACTGTTGATATTTATAGTCTAAACACTGTAATGATACCCACACTACCACAACCCCATGAATGACTGTTGATATTTACAGTCCAAGCATTGTAATGATACCCACAGACCCACCATCCCATGAATGACTGTTGATAACTACAGTCCAAGAACTGTAATGACACCCACACACCCACCACCCAATGAATGGCTGTTGATATTTACAGTCAAAGCACTGTATTTACACTCACACACCTACCACCCCATGAATGACTGTTAATATTTACGGTCCAAGCACTGTAATGACACCCACATACCCACCACCCTATGAATGATTGTTAATATTTACAGTCCAAGCACTGTAATGACACCCAAACTCCAACCACAGCATGAATTACTTTTGATTATTACAGTCCAAGCAATGTAATGACACCAACAGACCCACCACCCTATGAATGACTGTTGATATTTACCGTCCAAGAACTGTAATGACACCCACACACCCATCACCCCATGAATGACTGTCAATATCGAACGACTGTGATAAATATCAACCATCATTCATGGGGTGGTGAGTGTCATTACAGTGCTTGTACTGTAAAATTCAACAGTCATTCATGGGGTGGTGGGTGTGTGGGTGTCATTACAGTGTTTTGACTGTAAAAAAATCAAGTCATTTATTGGGTGTTGGAAGTGTGGGTGCCATTACAATGCTTGGACTGTAAATATTAACAGAGCTTGTTGATATTTACAGTCCAAACACTGTAATGACACCCACACACCCGACACCCCATGAATGACAATTGATATTTACAGTCCAAGCACTGTAATGACACCCACAAACCCACCACCCCATAAATGACTGTTGATATATACAGTCCAAGCACTGTATTGACACCCACCACCCCATAAATGACTGTTGATATTTACTGTCCAAGCACTGTAATGACACCCACACACCAACCACCCCATGAATGACTCTTGATATTTACACACCAAGCACTGTAATGACCATCACACTCCTATCACCCCATGAATGACTGTTGATATTTACAGTCCGAGCACTGTAATGACACCCACATACATACCACCCCATTAATGACTGTTGATATTTACAGTCCGAGCACTGTAATTAAACCAACTAACCCATGTATGACTGTTGATATTTACAGTCCAAGCACTGTAATGACACCCACCGCCCCATTAATGACTGTTGATATTTACTGTCCAAGCTCTGTAATGACACCGACACACCTACCATCCCTTGAATGACTGTTGATATCTACAGTCCAAGCACTGTAATGAAACCCACACAACCACCACCGTATAATGACTGTTGATATTTACAGTACAAGCACTGTAATGAAACCCACCACCCCATGAATGATGGTTGATATTTATTTTCCAAGCATTGTAATGACACCCACACACCCACAACCCCAAGAATGACTGTTGATATTTTCAGTCTAATCATTGTAATAACACCCACAGACTAACCACCCCATGAATGACTGTTGATATTTACAGTCCGAGCACTGTAATGACACCCACACACCCACCACCCCATGAATGACTGTTGATATATACAGTCCAAACACTTTAATGACACCCACACACACACCACCTCTTGAATAACTGTTTATATTTACAGTCCAAGCACTGTAATGACACTAACAATCCCATGAATGACTGTTGATATTTAATGTACAATCACTATAATGACACCCACACACCCCATGATTGACTGTTGATATTTACTATCCAAGCACTGTACAGACACCCACACACCCACCACCCCATGAATGACTGTTGATATTTACAGTCCAGGCAATGTAATGGAACCCACAAACACACCGCCCCATGAATGACAGTTGATACTTATAGTCCTAGCACTGTAATGACACCAACACACTCACCATGCCATGAATGACTGTTGATATTTACATTCCAAACACTGTAATGACACCCACACACCAACAACCCCAAGAATGACTGTTGATATTTACAGTTCAAGCACTGTAATGACACCCTCACACCCACCACTCCATGAATGATGGTTTATATTCACAGTCTTAGCACTGTAATGACACCCACACACCCACCACCCCATGAATGACTGTTGATATTTACAGTCCAGGCAATGTAATGGAACCCACATACCCACCACCCAATGAATGACAGTTGATACTTACAGTCCAAGCACTGTAATGACACCCACACACATGCCACCCAATGAATGACTGTTGATATTTACAGTCCAGGCAATGTAATGGAACCCACATGCCCACCACCCAATAAATGACAGTTGATACTTACAGTCCAAGCACTGTAGTGACACCCACACACCTGCCACCCAATGAATGACTGTTGATATTTACAGTCCAAACACTGTAATGACACCCATACAACCACCACCCCATGAATGACTCTTGATATTTACAGACCAAGCACTGTAATGATACCCACAAACCCACCACCACGTGAATGACTTTTGATATTTACAGTCCATGCGATGTAATGACACCCACATATACACCAACTTATGAATGGCTGTTGATATTTACAGTCTAAGCTCTGTAATAACAACCACACACCAACCACCCCATGAAAGACTGTTGATATTTACAGTCCAAGCACTGTTTTGAAACACACACACCCACCACCCCGTGATTGACTGTTGATATTTACAGTCCAAGCACTGTAATGACACCCAAACACCCAGCACCCCATGAATAACTGTTAATATTTACAGTCCAAGCACTCTAATGACACCCACACACCCAACACCCCATAAATGACTATTGATATTTACAGTCAAAGCACTGTAATGACACCCACACACCCACCACCCTATGAATGAATGTTGATATTTACAGTACAAGCACTGTAATGACACCCACCACCCCATGAATGACGGTTGATATTTATAGTCCAAGCACTGTAATGACACCCACACACTTACCACCCCATGAATGACAGTTGATATTTACAGTCCAAGTACTCTAATGACAATAACCACCCGATGAATGACTGTTCATATTTACCGTCCAAGCACAGTAATGACACCCACACTACCACAATCCCATGAATGACTGTTGATATTTACAGTCCAAGCACTGTATTTACACCAACACACCTACCACCCCATGAATGACTGTTAATATTTACAGTCCAAGCACTGTAATGACACCCACAGACCAACCACCCTATGAATGATTGTTAATATTTACAGTCCAAGCACTGTAATGACACCCAAACTCCCACCACAGCATTGTTACAACCAGGACGTTTAAAACTCTTAAACATTTAAAAGTTATTATTTAATTCCAGGCTCTAGTCCTACGGCTATAACAATAAGTTGAATTAATAAAGAACTTGAAACATTTAGATAATATCATTTAAATAAAGAGAATAAATGACAAACAACTAAACACCTTATAACTATAAACTTAACCTATACATATACAAGAATAACTGGTGAGACATAAGAGAAAAAAACAGAATATATAATAAACGATGTGTATGTGAATGTAGACAGATTACTGGCAGACACTCGTTATGGTGGTGGTATCGAGTGTGTAGGCTGAGAGGAGGTGGATGGAGGAGGAGACCCTTACAGGGTGAGTGGGGCCTTGATACTGACTGTGTGTCTTGACGACGACTGGAAGTCACCTCTTCTGAGGCCTCATGAACCCCCGAACCCAACTCCATAGTGAGTTCGGATGTTTTAGGCCAATATTGGTAGTGGTACTTGAAGGTAGTTAGGAAGTAGAGTGGTGTAGAGGAGAGGATCGTAACAGACCCCCCTGCTGAAGACCTCCGCAGGACTTGTCCGTAGGAGGTTATAGAGGGTTACGGGAAAGAGTGTCCGCGATGAGGTTGTCAACTCCCCTGATATGTCGAACTTCTAGGTGATAAGGTTGTAGTGCCAACGCCCATCTTAGGATTCTTTGATTGGAAGTTTTCATTTTCTGGATGAAGGCCAGGGGGTTATGGTCCATGTACACCTGAACCTTGTCAAGAGCCATCCGTACATAACATTCAAATTTCTTGACCGCTAGTATGAGTGCCAGGGCCTCCTTCTCGATGGTTGAATACTTGGCCTGATGTGGTTTCAGTTTGGCCGAAAAGAAGGCGACAGGATGTAGTACAGATGATGTGGTTGCTGGCTGCAGGAGTACCGCTCCAACTCCAACTCCACTGGCATCCACTTGGAGATTAAATGGCTGGTCGAAGTCTGGAGTTTTTAGTACTGGCTTGGACGTGAGGAAAGTTTTGAGCTTGTTGAAGGATTCTTCACAGGCAACTGTCCAATTGAAAGGTGCCTTAGGACTGGTGAGCTGGGTTAGGGGAGCTGCGATGGTTGCAAAGTTGACACAGAATCTTCGGTAATAACCCACCATTCCAAGAAATCTCATCACTTCCTTCCTGGTTCTGGGAATGGGAAAGGCCAGAATTGCTCTGATTTTGGCTTCTTTTGGTCGTAAGCTTCCCACAACGTGGCCTAAATAGATGACTGTGCCTCTTCCAAACACAGACTTCCTCAGATGGATGGTCAAGCCTGCCTCTCGTAATCGTTGAAAGAGGTCGTTCAGGCGGGAGAGATGTTCTTCCCAACTGTCGGCCACCACCACCACGTCATCCAGGTATGCAGCAGTCCCTCGCAGGCCCCTCACGACAGAGTTTATCATCCTTTGGAAGGTAGAAGGGGCGTTAGTTAACCCGAAAGGCATTACTTTATATTGGTAGAGCCCAAATGGTGTGATAAAGGCTGAAAAGGTTCGGGCCCTCTTTGTGAGCGGGATCTGGTAATAACCTTTCTGA
Organism: Petrolisthes cinctipes; assembly: GCA_033782935.1. Classification (NCBI taxonomy): domain Eukaryota; kingdom Metazoa; phylum Arthropoda; class Malacostraca; order Decapoda; family Porcellanidae; genus Petrolisthes; species Petrolisthes cinctipes. The sequence continues at coordinate 288,619 of JAWQEG010000381.1, read as the reverse complement.
AGGTCTATTGTACTTATATACTTTGATGAACCCACTTGATCTAATAATTGTTCAATTAGAGGTAATGGAAAAGCATCCCTGACAGTGACTTCGTTAAGTTTCCTGTAATCAGTGCACATTCGATAAGAGTGGTCTGGTTTAGGAACTAATAAACATGGAGCTGCCCAAGGAGAGATGCTAAGTTCAGCTAAATGATAGTCTAAGAGATACTGAACTTCCTGTTTTAGAATGGCAGTTTTAGCAGGATTTAGTTTATATGGTGCAAGCCTAATGGGAGCTTTGCACTTTTCTGTAAGGGAGATGTCATGAGAAATGATAGTACACAAACCCGGACGATCAGCTGTGATTTCAGGATACTTTGACAACAGGGACTTAATATCCTTACAGAAGGAGTTTTCTAGTTCTGAACAATAGTATTGAAAATTTGATAAAAGGTGACTGTTTGGGAAAAATCCATTGGATGCTGGGTCTCCTGGCTCGTCACCTGATGTTCTGGAGAGATGATCGTGAATGAGATTAATATGAACCCATTGAGACTTTTTCCGCCTATCTGGCGTTTCTATTACATAGTTGAGAGGACTGAGCTTTTCTTTTATACCATAAGGTCCACTATAACGCTTCTGTAGGGGATTACCATGGCTGGGCAGAAAAGCTAGAACCTTTTGTCCTACTTTAAATGTTCTAAGGACTGCCTTAGTTCCCCACAACTGGGTTGTCCTGTCCTGCAACTGAGACAAGTGGGACTTCGCAAAAGTGCGGACCGTTTGCAACTTCTTGCCTAATTCAGATAGATATTGATTGACTGTTAAAGGATTGGGTTGAGAGTCGAACCATTTATCCTTAAAGATCTTCAAGGGACCTCGGATAGGTCGTCCAAATAAAAGTTCAAATGGGGAGACCCCCAAGGCATCATGGTTCGCCTCTCTTATGGCAAACAAGAGCCAATCCAAATGAGTGTCCCAGCTTGTTCCAGCCTCATGACAGTATTTTCTCAACATAGTTTTAATGGCTTGGTGATATCTCTCCAGACACCCCTGAGATTGAGGGTGGTAAGCAGAGGAAGTGACATGTTTTATCCCCATCTCTGCCAGGACCTGTTGGAACATATTACTGGTGAAATTAGTCCCTTGGTCAGACTGAATTATTTTTGGCACTCCCATTGATGTGAAAAGATGTAGCAATGGTTTTACAATGGATTTAGTTGTTATGGATTTAAGAGGAAAGGCTGCAGGATAGCGAGTAGCCGGATCAACAACCGTTAGGATGTATTGATTTCTCTGTTTACTTACAGGCAGGGGTCCTACACGATCTGTAATTATCTTTTCAAATGGCTCATTAATGATAGGGATGGTTTTGAGAGGAGCAATAGGAATTGGTCTATTTGGCTTTCCCACAATCTGGCAAATATGACAGGTCATCACAAAGTCAGAGATATTCTTTCTCATTCCCGGCCAGTAGAAATGTGCTAACACCTTAAGATAAGTCTTCCTCATACCAAGATGTCCTGCATATCCATCATGGGCTAATTTCATTATGCTATTGCGGACAGAATGGGGGACAACAACTTGGTGTGTTTCTGACCAGGCATCTTTGTCTGAGTGGTGTGGGGGTCTGTAGGCTCTCATTAGAATACCATCCTGATGATAATAATTAGGTAATGTGTTCTCTTCGGCTTTGTCATTCGCAATGTGAATCAACTTAGCTAGTGAGGGATCACGTTGTTGTGCGGTGATCAGTTCCTTTTTAGATAAGGTGGTGTTAATTAAATCCTCTGGGACAAATGAAGGAGGGTTTAAGGAAGGGAGGAAGGAGGGTGACTGAGTGAGTTTGGTTTGGGATCGAGTGACAGCACAAGCTGGAAATAAAGAGGGAGTGGTTTCATCCACACTGGAGGTTGGGCTTTTCTCTAAGGGAGATTTTACAGTGTTTATTGGAGGAAGTACCGAGGATCCTGCCAGGTCGTTTCCCAATAGAAAATGCACTCCTTGCACAGGTAATGTCTCACTGACTGCAACACGAACAAGGCCAGTGATGAGGGGACATTGTAAGTAAATCTCAGCTAATGGGTAAGAATAACTACTGGTCAGGTCAGAAACTACCACTTTCTCTCCTGTATACGTCTCCGCTATATTCGAGAAGACACTTGACAAGATGATACTCTGTGCACAAGCTGTATCTCTAAGGATATTAATTGGAACCTTTGAATCATCAACAATCGAAGCAACTCCTGTGAAAGTGAATGGTTCAAACAAGGCTTGTATCAGGGCTGGGATATTAGTGGCAGCAACGGGTCTTGGATGGTTGATGGTTTGTCGATTGGGATAAGAAGGTTGGTTTGAGTCATAACATCCTGGATGAAGACATTTTCTAATAGTATGGCCCATCTTTTTACAATACCTGCATTGTACTCCTGACCGGGAATAAGATCCATGCCCCCCAGACTCACCAACCGGTCTCGAGAAGTAACCATCAGGGGACGGCCTTACAGATTTTCCTCCTCCACGTCCCCACCAATCCACCACTAGTGCATGGGCATCTGCCAGCTCCGCCGCACGACATAACTCTGTCTCACCTCTCTCCTCTATATGTCTCACCAGGAAAAAGGGCAATTTGTTTTTCCACTCTTCCAGAACAATAAGGTTGACAAGCTCTGAAAAAGTTGTAACATTTAGAGAATTTAGCCATTTTTTACGAAACCTAAGTTTCTCGGTGGCGAATTCCACATATGTTTGATGAAAAGCTTTTGTTAGGGATCTGAAACGTTGGCGATAACCATCCGGTGTAATCGCATAAGCATATCGAATTTGCTGTTTGACATAATTGTAATCATCAGGTTGGTCTGAGCTGTTGTACACTCGTTGAGCCTTTCCTATGAATTTAGGAGCGAGCAGAGACATCTGTTTTTCTTTCGGCCACCCGTGTTTCTCAGCTATTCTCTCAAAAGAATTGAAGAAACCATCCACATCATCTTCATTAAAATTAGGAACAAGACTAGAAAGATTCCCAAAATTTAATTCAAGCTGTTTTTCTTGTATTTCCAGTTCCCTAACCTTAAACTGTGTGTTATTGTTTATTTCCTTATCTAATTTAAGTTTTTCTACTTGAAGCTTCTCTCTTTCAAACTCCAACTCCATTTGCCTCGTTTTGAATTGGTACTCTAGCTTCATTTTTTCTAGTTCCAACTGGTTTACAGCACCAGGACTCTCATGTTCGATTAAGTTTACTGAACCCTGAGTCTCACGAGACTGGTCATGGGGATCAACTAGCTGTTCCACTGTTGATGAACGGGGACGAAAACCAGCTGGTGTCATTTCCTCAGGGGCAGAAGCCTCTACAACTCCTGATTCAACTAATGCCTCTACCACTACATTCTTAATTACTTCTTTCGTCATAGTATAATGAATGGACACTTGGTAGTGCTGTGCTAACCTCTTCCAATCCTCTTTCTTCAGCCATCCTTGTAATTTCTCTTTAGAAGGATTAAGAATGAAATCTTTTATATCAAATATCTGTGACATAATGAGAATATAATAACACGATAGTATGGTTCAAGTGATACAACCAGTTACAAACCAACTGAGTAGGGGATTTCTCTTATTTTAGAGGATGCCTCCTACTGATCAAGACAACGGGACAACGCACGTCTTGATGAAAATAAACAAAACAAAAAGATGCTAATAAGCGACACAGGACTACTATCTCAGTGTGACACAGGATTATTATTACCTATCATCTCTGTGTGAGAAAGAGATAAACGCGATAGTATGGTGATAATGATACAACTAGTCGAGGACAACCGGAATAGACCTCAGAATCTACCCTTGTTGTAACCACACCTAACCATTTATGAGTACCGACAATGTCTAGGAGAAGGGAGGAGAATATCCTCGAGAGAGTGTACGTGGAGTCAAGACACCCACTGGATAATGATATAAGAGACACGGAATAAATGGTACACTCAGATTATATATATGATTGACTAGACACTTGTTCGATACTGATTCTTGAGAAACAGAGGGAAAACAAATACCCTCTGCTTGATACAGTTTTTAGAGCAACTGGAACCCTTAACAAGAGAAAAACTGTATGACCACTCACCTCCTTCCTACTACCAGTTAACCAATACCAAGTCAATGAACTACTCAACAAGAATTTAAATTGGTTGTCTCCTACAACACACATGTATCCTAGCGAGGTCGCCAATTGTTACAACCAGGACGTTTAAAACTCTTAAACATTTAAAAGTTATTATTTAATTCCAGGCTCTAGTCCTACGGCTATAACAATAAGTTGAATTAATAAAGAACTTGAAACATTTAGATAATATCATGTAAATAAAGAGAATAAATGACAAACAACTAAACACCTTATAACTATAAACTTAACCTATACATATACAAGAATAACTGGTGAGACATAAGAGAAAAGAACAGAATATATAATAAACGATACGTATGTGAATGTAGACAGATTACTGGCAGACACTCGTTATGGTGGTGGTATCGAGTGTGTAGGCTGAGAGGAGGTGGATGGAGGAGGAGACCCTTACAGGGTGAGTGGGGCCTTGATACTGACTGTGTGTCTTGACGACGACTGGAAGTCACCTCTTCTGAGGCCTCATGAACCCCCGAACCCAACTCCATAGTGAGTTCGGATGTTTTAGGCCAATATTGGTAGTGGTACTTGAAGGTAGTTAGGAAGTAGAGTGGTGTACAGGAGAGGATCGTAACAGCATGAATTACTGTTGATATTTACAGTCCAAGCACTGTGATAACACTCACACACCCACCACAATTGAATGACTGTTAATATTTACAGTCCAAGCACTGTAATGACACCCACACACCCACCACCCAATAAATAACTGTTGATATTTACACTCTAAGTACTGTAATGACACCCAAACACCAACCACCCCATGAATGACTGTTGATATTTACAGTACAAGCTCTGTAATGACATACACACACCCACAACACAATGAATGACTGTTGATATTTACAATCCAATCACTGTCATGACGACCACACTCCCACCACTCCACAATAACTGTTGATATTTACAGTCCAATCACTGTAATGACACCCACACACTTACCATCCCATGAATCACTGCTGACATTTACAGTCCAAGAACTGTAATGACACCCACACACCCACCACCCCATGAATGACGGTAGATATTTACAGTCCAAGCACTGTAAAGACACCCACACATCTACCACCCCATGAATAACTGTTGATTTTTTACTGTCGAAGCTCTGTAATGACACCCACATACCCACCACCCCATTAATGACTGTTGATATTTACAGTCCAAGCAGTGTAATGACACCCACACACCTACTATCCCATGAATGACTGTTGATATTTACAGTCCAAGCACTGTAGTGACACCAACACACCCAGCACCCTATGACTAACTGTTGATATTTACATTCCAAGCACTGTAATGACACCCACACACCCACCACCCAATGAGTGACTGTTGATATTTACAGTCCAAGCACTGTAATTACACCCAACACCATGAATTACTTTTGATATTTACAGTCCAAACACTGTAATGACATGCACACACACACCACCCGATGAATGACTGTTGATATTTACAGTCTATGCACTGTGTGACGAGAAGCACGAGTGGCCTGAACCAGCCTTAACTACCTGTTGGGGGAATACATTAACTACCATCATCTGGCCAGGGAACGAGCGAGGAAAGGCAACCAATGGCAGAGTGTGTGTGCATGAGTTTATCCGTGTGATTGGTCAAGAAGTTTTCCCGCGTTGAGGGAGTTGGTTCATTGGCTCAGGCATCTAAGATGCACATACGTCATGCCTTCAACAGGGTATATAAGGGCAGGAAGTCGGCGTTTCAGAGATTCCCTCTGCTTCTTGTGCTCCGGGTGGATTGGTGGTGCATTGTGGTGGTGATGGGGTTGGTGAAGTATTTGTAAGTAGCATTAAGGTTTAATATTTAAGGTCTAGAATTAAGGTGATTATTTTTGTATTGCATAAGTTGGGAGAACAGAAAATTGTTAATGTATTGTGTCAAGTTAATATTGTCAATGTATTCCAGGTACTTAAGTGAGATGCATATTGTTTGTGAATTAAATTAATGTTATTTTTCTCAGTGTTTCAAGTATACTCCTATAGTGTTAAACTAAAGTATTTGGGAGAGCAACAATGCATTTTTTCTCTTGGGTGCATCGGGTCTTATAAGTAAAGACCGTGACAACTGCAATGACACCTACCACCCCATAAATGATTGTTGATATTTACAATCAAAGCACTGTAATGGCACCCACACAATCACCACCTCATAAATGACTGTTGATATTTACAGTCCAAGCACTGTAATAACACCCACCCACCCACCACCCCATAAATGATGGTTGATATTTACAGTCCAAGAACTGTAATGACACCCACAAACCCACCACCCCATGAATGACTATTGATATTTACAGTCTAAGCACTGTAATGACACTCACACACCCAGCACCCCATGAATAACTGTTGATATTTACATTACAAGCACAGTAATGACACCCACACACCCACCACCCAATGAGTGACTGTTGATATTTACAGTCCAAGCATTGTAATGACACCCAACACTCCATGAAAGACTGTTGATATTTACAGTCCAAGCACTGCGATGAAACCTAAACACACACCACCCAATAATTGACTTTTAATATTTACAGTCCTAACGCTGTAATGACACCCACACAACCACCACCCCATGAATGACTGTTGATATTTACAGTACAAGCACTGTAATGACACCCACACACCGACAACCCTATGAATGATTGTTGATATTTACAGTCCAAGCGCAATAATGAAACCAACACACACACCACCCAATGAATGACTGTTGATATTTACAGTCCAAGCACTGTAAGGATACCCACACATCCTCCACCACATGAATGACTATTGATATTTACAGTCCATGCACTATAATGACACCCACACATACACCACCCCATTAATGACTGTTGATATTTATAGACCAAGCACTGTAATGACATACACACACCCACCACCCCATGACTGACTGTTGATATTTACAGTCCAAGCACAGTAATGACACTCACACACCCAGCACCCCATGAATAACTGTTGATATTTACATTACAAGCACTGTAATGATACCCACACACCCACCACCCAATGAGTGACTGTTAATATTTAAAGTCCAAGCACTGTAATGACACCCAAACACCCACCTTTTAATGAATGACTGTTGATATTTACAGTCCAAGCACTGTAATGACACCCAAACACCCACCTTTTAATGAATGACTGTTGATATTTACAGTCCAAGCACTGTAATGACACCCAACACCATGAACGATTGCTGATATTTACAGTCCAAGCACTGTAATGACATGCTCACACACACCACCCGATGAATGACTGTTGATATTTACAGTCCATGTACTGCAATGACACCCACCAAACCATGAATGACTGTTGATATTTACAATCAAAGCACTGTAATGACACCCACGCACCCACCACCTCATGAATGATCATTGATATTTACAGTCCAAGCAATGTAATGACATCCACACACCCTCGACCACATGAATGACTATTGATATATACAGTCCAAGCACTCGAGTTGTAAATACCAACAGTCATTCATTGGCTGGTGGGTGTGTGGATGTCATTACAGTGCTTGGACTGTAAATATCAACAGTCATTCACAGGGTGGTGGGTGTGTGGGTGCCATTACAATGCTTGGACTGTAAATATTAACAGAGCTTGTTGATATTTATAGTCCAAGCACTGTAATGACCCCCACACACCCGCAACTCCATGAATGACAATTGATATCTACAGTCCAAGAACTGTAAAGACACCCACACACCCACCACCCCATGAATAACTGTTGATATATACAGTCCAAGCACTGTATTGACACTCACCACCCCATGAATGACTGTTGATATTTTCAGTCCAAGCACTGTAATGACACCTACACACTAACCACCCCATGAATAACTGTTGATATTTACGGTCCGAGCACTGTTATGACACCCACACACCTAACAGCCCATAAATGACTGTTGATATTTACAGTCCAAGTACTCTAATAACAATAACCACCCGATGAATGACTGTTAATATTTACCGTCCAAGCACTGTAATGATACCCACACTACCACAACCCTATGAATGACTGTTGATATTTACAGTCCTAGCATTGTAATGATACCCACAGACCCACAATCCAATGAATGACTGTTGATAACTACAGTTTAAAAACTGTAATGACACCCACACACCCACCACCCCATGAATGACTGTTGATATTTACAGTCCAAGCATTGTAATGACACCCACACACCCACCAACCCATTAATGACTGTTGATATTTACAGTCCAAGCACTGTAATGACACCAACACAACCACAACCCCATGAATGACTGTTGATATTTACTATCCACGCACTGTACTGACACCCACACACCCACCACCCGATGAATGTCTTTTTGAACAACAAATATCGATTTTTAGCATGTTTTCGGCTTATATTTTGAAAATATTCTAGCACTGAGTAGGTATGTACAGATCGCTTCTGGAACCCCAAAATATCGAATTTTCGGGTGTTTTGAGCCAGAATTTTGGAATACAAACGGGTAAAGAAGACGCATGCACATAATGACTTTGGGTACCTAAAATATCGATTTTCGGGTATTTTGAGCCTGATTTTGGAATACAAACGGGTACAGAAGTTGCATGAACATACTGACTTTGGACACATAAAATATAGATTTTTAGCATGTTTTGAGCCTATATTTTGAAAACATTCAAGCATTGAGTAGGCATTTACAGATCGCTTCTGGGCCCCCCAAAAATCTAATTTTCGGGTGAATTGAGCCTGAATTTGGAATATAAATGAGTACAAAATATCCATGCACATATCGACTTTTTGCAACTAAAATATCGAATTTCAGCATGTTTTGGGCCTATATTTTGAAAGTATTCTAGCACTGAATATGCATGTACAGATCGCTTCTGGTATCCAAAAATATCGAATTTTCGAGTGTTTTCAGCCTGACTTTCTGATATAAACGAGTACAGAAGATGCATGCACATATCGACTTTTTGAACAACAAATATCGAATTTCAGCATGTTTTGGTCCTATATTTTGAAAGTATTCTAGCACTGAGTATGCATGTACAGATCGCTTCTGGGGCCCAAAAATATCGAATTTTCGGGTGTTTTGAGCCTAAATATAAGATATAAACGGGTACAGAAGATGCATGCACATATTGACTTTTTGCACCTAATAAGTCGAATTTCGGCATGTTTTAAGCCTGCATTTTAAAAGTATTCCGTCACTGAGTAGGCATGTACAGATTGCTTCTGGGACCCCAAAATATCGAATTTTCGGGTGTTTTGAGCCTGAATTTGGGATATAAACGGGTAAAGAAGACGCATGCACATAATGACTTTGGGTACCTAAAATATCGATTTTCAGCAGGTTTTGGGCCTGTATTTTGAAAATATTCTGTCATTGAATAGGCATGTACAGATCGCTTCTCGGCCCCCCAAAAATCGATTATTCGGGTGTTTTAAGCTTGAATTTTGGATATAAACGGGTACAGAAGATGGATGCACATGTTGACTTTGGGTACCCAAAATATCGATTTTTATCATGTTTTGAGCCAATATTTTTAAAATATTCTAGCACTGCGTATTCATGTACAGATCGCTTCTCGGAACCAAAAATATCGAATTTTTGGGTGTTTTAGCCTGAATTTGAGATATAAACGGGTACAGAAGATGCATACACATATCGACTTTGGGCACCTAAAATATCGATTTTCAGCATGTTTTGGGCCTGTATTTTGAAAATATTATATTACTGAATAGCTATGTACAGATCGCTTCTAAGACCCAAAAATATCGAATTTTCGGGTATTTTGAGCCTGAATTTGAGATGTAAACGGGTACTGAAGATGCATGCACATATCGACTTTGGGCACCTAAAATATCGATTTTAAATTTGTTTTTTTGCCTGTATTTTGAAAATATTCTAACATTGAGTAGGCATGTACAGATCGCTTCTAAGACCCAAAAATATCGAATTTTCAGGTGTTTTGAGCCTGAATTTGAGATATAAACGGGTACAGAAGATGCATGCACTTATCGACTTTGGGCACCTAAAATATCGATTTTCAGCATGTTTTGGTCCTTTTTTTTTAAATTACTATAACACGGAGTAGGCATGTACACATCGCTTCTGGGACCCAAATATATCGAATTTTCGAGTTTTTTGAGCCTCTATTTGAGATATAAACGGGTACAGAAGATGCATACACATATCGACTTTGGGCACCCAAAATATCGATTTTTAAGCATGTTTTGGGTCTGTATCTTGAAAACATTCTAGCAAGGAGTAGGCATGTACAGATCGCTTCTGGGACCCAAAAAATATCGAATTTTCGTGTGTTTTGAGCCTGTATTTGGGATATAAACGGGTACAGAGGTGGCATGCACATATTGATTTTGGACACCTAAAATATCGATTTTCAGCATGTTTTGGGATTGTATCTTGAAAATATTCTAACACTGAGTAGGCATATACAGATCGCTTCTAGGACCCAAAAATATCGAATTTTCGGGTGTTTTGAGCCATAATTTGGGATATAATCAAGAATAGAAGATGCATGCACATATTGACTTTGGGCATCTAAAATATCGATTTTCAGCATGTTTTGGGATTGTATTTTGAAAATATTCTAACACTGAGTAGGCATATACAGATCGCTTCTTGGACCCAAAAATATCGAATTTTCTGGTGTTTTCAGCCTGAATTTAGTATGTAAACGGGTACAGAAGATGCATGCACATACTGACTTGGGCTCCTAAAATGTCGATTTTCAGCTTGTTCTGGGCCCGTATTTTGAAAATATTCTAGCACTGACTATGCATGTACAGATCGCATCTGGGACCCAAAAATATCGAATTTTCGAGTGTTTTGAGCCTAAATTTGAGATATAAACGGGTACAGAAGATGCATGAACATATCGATTTTGGGCACTTAAAATAGCGATTTTTAACTTGTTTTTGTGCATGTAATTTGAAAATTTTCTAACATTGAGTAGGCATGTGCAGATCGCTTCTGGGACCAAAAAATATCGAATTTTCAGGTGTTTTGAGCCTGAATTTGGGATATAAATGGGTACAGAAGATGCATGCACATATCGATTTTGGGCACCTAAAATATCGATTTTCAGCATGTTTTGGGCTTGTATTTTGAAAATACTCTAACACGAAATAGGCATGTACAGATCGTTACTGGGACCCAAAAATATCGAATTTTCGGGTGTTTTGAGCCTGATTTTGGAATATAAACGGGTACAGAAGATGCATACACATATCGACTTTGGGCACCCAAAATATCGATTTTTAGCATGTTTTGGGCCTGTATTTTGAAAATATTCTATTACTGAATAGTAATGTACAGATCGCCTCTAAGACCCAAAAATATCAAATTTTCGGGTAATTTGAGCCTGAATTTGAGATATAAACGGGTACTGAAGATGCATGCAAATATCGACTTTGGGCACCTAAAATATCGATTTTCAACTTGTTTTTGTGCCTGTATTTTGAAAATATTCTAACATTGAGTAGGCATGTACAGATCGCTTCTGGGACCCAAAAATATCGAATTATCGGGTGTTTTCAGCCTGAATTTGAGATATAAACTGGAACAGAAGATGCATGCACCTATCAACTTTGGGCACCTAAAATATCGATTTTCAGCATGTTTTGGTCTTGTATTTTGAAATGACTAAAACACGGAGTAGGCGTGTACAGATCGCTTCTGGGACCCAAATATATCGAAGTTTCGGGTGTTTTGAGCCTGAATTTGAGATATAAACGGGTACAGAAGATGCATGCACATATCGACTTTGTGCACCCAAAATATCGATTTTGAGCATGTTTTGGGTCTGTATCTTGAAAACGTTCTAGCAAGGTGTAGGCATGGACAGATCGCTTCTGGAACCCAATAATATCGAATTTTCGGGTGTTTTGAGCCTGAATTTGGGATATAAACGGATACAGAAGATGCATGCACATATTGACTTTGGGCACCCAGAATATCGATTTTCGGTATGTTTTGGGCCTGTATTCTTAAAATATTTTAACAATGAGTAGGCATCTATATATCGTTTCTGGGACCCAATAATATCGAATTTTCGGGTGTTTTGAGCCTGAATTTGGGATATAAACGGGTACAGAAGATGCATGCACATATTGACTTTTTGTACCTAAAATATCGATTTTGTGCATGTTTTAGGTCTGTATCTTAAAAACATTCTAGCAATGAGTAGGGATGTACAGATCGCTTCTGGGACCCAAAAATATCGAATTTTCGGGTGTTTTGAGCCTGAATTTGGGATATAAACGGGTACAGAAGATGCATGCACATATTGACTTTTGACACCGAAAAATATCGATTTTTATCATGTTTTGAGCCTATATTATGAAAAAATTCTAGCACTGAGTAGGCATGTACAGATCGCTACTGGGACCCAAAAATATCGAATTTTTGGGTTTTTTGAGCCTGAATTTGGGATATAAACGGGTACTGAAGATGCATGCACATATCGACTTTTTGCACCTTATATATCGATTTTACGCATGTTTTGGGTCTGTATCTTTAAAACATTCTAACAAGGAGTAGGCATGTAGAGATCGATTCTGGGACCAAAAAATATTGAATTTTCTGGTGTTTTGAGCCTGAATTTGAGATATAAACGGGTACAGAAGATGCATGCTCATATTGACCTCGGGCACCTAAAATATCGATTTTCAGCATGTTTTGGGATAGTATTTTGAAAATATTCTAACACTGAGTAGGCATATACAGATCGCTTCTGGAACCCAAAAATATCGAATTTTCACGTGTTTTGCGCCTGAATTTGGGATGTAAACGGGTACAGAAGATGCAGGCACATATCGATTTTGGGCACCTAAAATATCGATTTTTAGCATGTTTTGGGCCTGTATTTTGAAAATACTCTAACACGGAGTAGGCATGTACAGATCGCTTCTGGGACCCAAAAATATCGAATTTTCGGGTGTTTTGAGCCTGAATTTGGAATATAAACGGGTACAGAAGATGCATACACATATCGACTTTGGGCACCCAAAATATCGATTTTCAGCATGTTTTGGGTCTGTATCTTAAAAACATTCTAGCAATGAGTAGGGATGTACAGATCGCTTCTGGGACCCAAAAATATCGAATTTTTAGGTGTTTTGAGCCTGAATTAAGATATAAACGGGTAAAGAAGATACATGCATATATTGACTTTGGACACCGAAAAATATCGATTTTTATCATGTTTTGAGCCTATATTATGAAAAATTCTAGCACTGAGTAGGCATGTACAGATCGCTTCTGGGACCCAAAAATGTCGAATTTTTGGGTGTTTTGAGCCTGAATTTAGGATATAAACGGGTACTGAAGATGCATGCACATATCGACTTTTTGCACCTTAAATATCGATTTTTAGCATGTTTTGGGCCCATATTGTTAAAATATTCTAGCACTGCGTAGGCATGTAAAGATCGCTTCTGGGAACCAAAAATATGGAATGTTCGGGTGTTTTAGCCTGAATTTGAGTTATAAACGGGTACAGAAGATGCATACACATATCGACTTTAGGCACCTATAATATCGATTTTCAGCATGTTTTGGGCCTGTATTGTGAAAATATTCTATTACTATATAGCCATGTACAGATCCCTTCTAAGACCCAAAAATATCGAATTTTATGGTGTTTTGAGCCTGAATTTGGAATATAAACGGGTACAGAAGATGCATGCACATATTGACTTTGGGCACCTAAAATATCGATTTTCAGCATGTTTTGGTCGTGTATTTTGAAAATATTCTATTACTGAGTAGGCATGTACAGATCGCTTCTGTGACCCAAAAATATCGAATTTTTGGGTTTTTTGAGCCTGAATTTGGGATATAAACGGGTACTGAAGATGCATGCACATATCGACTTTTTGCACCTTATATATCGATTTTACGCATGTTTTGGGTCTGTATCTTTAAAACATTCTAGCAAGGAGTAGGCATGTAGAGATCGCTTCTGGGACCAAAAAATATTGAATTTTCTGGTGTTTTGAGCCTGAATTTGAGATATAAACGGATACAGAGGATGCATGCTCATATTGACTTTGGGCACCTAAAATATCGATTTTCAGCATGTTTTGGGATAGTATTTTAAAAATATTCTAACACTGAGTAGGCATATACAGATCGCTTCTGGAACCCAAAAATATCGAATTTTCACGTGTTTTGAGCCTGAATTTGGGATGTAAACGGGTACAGAAGATGCAGGCACATATCGATTTTGGGCACCTAAAATATCGATTTTTAGCATGTTTTGGGCCTGTATTTTGAAAATACTCTAACACGGAGTAGGCATGTACAGATCGCTTCTGGGACCCAAAAATATCGAATTTTCGGGTGTTTTGTGATTGAATTTGGAATATAAACGGGTACAGAAGATGCATACACATATCGACTTTGGGCACCCAAAATATCAATTTTCATCATGTTTTGGGCCTATATTTTGAAAATATTCCAGCACTGAGTAGGTATGTTCAGATCGCTTCTGGGACCCAAAAATAGCGAATTTTCAGGTGTTTTGAGCTTGAATTTGTGATATAAACGGGTACTGAAGATGCATGCATATATCGACTTTTTGTACCTAAAATATCGATTTTGTGCATGTTTTGGGTCTGTATCTTAAAAACATTCTAGCAATGAGTAGGGATGTACAGATCGCTTCTGGGACCCAAAAATATCGAATTTTCGGGTGTTTTGAGCCTGAATTTAGATATAAACGGGTACAGAAGATGCATGCATATATTGACTTTGGACACCGAAAAATATCGATTTTGAGCATGTTTTGGGCCCATATTTTTAAAATATTCTACCACTGCGTAGGCATGCAAAGATCGCTTCTGGGAACCAAAAATATCGAATATTCGGGTGTTTTAGCCTGAATTTAGGATATAAACGGGTACTGAAGATGCATACTCATATCGACTTTAGGCACCTAAAATATCGATTTTTAGCATGTTTTGGGCGTGTATTTTGAAAATATTCTATTACTATATAGCCATGTACAGATCCCTTCTAAGACCCAAAAATATCGAATTTTATGGTGTTTTGAGCCTGAATTTGGGATATAAACGGGTACAGAAGATCCATGCACATATTATATTGACTTTGGGCACCTAAAATATCGATTTTCAGCATGTTTTGGGCGTGTATTTTGAAAATATTCTATTACTGAGTAGGCATGTGCAGATCGCTTCTGAGCCCCAATAAAATCAAATATTCGGGTGTTTTGAGCCTTAATTCGGGATATAAACCGATACAGAAGATGCATACACATATTGACTTGGGCACCTAAAATATCGATTTTCAGCTTGTTCTGGGCCTGTATTTTGAAAATATTCTAGCACTGACTATGCATGTACAGATCGCTTCTGGGACCCAAAAATATCGAATTTTCGGGTGTTTTGAGCCCTAATTTAGGATATAAACAGGAATAGAAGATGCATGCACATATTGACTTTGGGCATCTAAAATATCGATTTTCAGCATGTTTTGGGCCTGTATTTTGAAAATATTCCAGCACTGAGTAGGCATGTACAGATCGCTTATGGGACCCAATAATATTGAATTTTCTGGTGTTTTGAGCCTGAATTTGGTATGTAAACGGGTACAGAAGATGCATGCACATATTGACTTGGGCACCTAAAATATCGATTTTCAGCTTGTTCTGGGCCTGTATTTTGAAAATATTCTAGCACTGACTATGCATGTACAGATCGCATCTGGGACCCAAAAATATCAAATTTTCGAGTGTTTTGAGCCTAAATTTGAGATATAAACGGGTACAGAAGATGCATGAACATATCGATTTTGGGCACTTAAAATATCGATTTTCAACTTGTTTTTGTGCATGTAATTTGAAAATTTTCTAACATTGAGTAGACATGTGCAGATCGCTTCTGGGATCCAAAAATATCGAATTTTCAGGTGTTTTGAGCCTGAATTTGGGATATAAATCGGTACAGAAGAGGCATGCACATATCGATTTTGGGCACCTAAAATATCGATTTTCAGCATGTTTTGGGCCTGTATTTTGAAAATACTCTAACACGGAGTAGGCATGTACAGATCGCTTCTGGGACCCAAAAATATCGAATTTTCGGGTGTTTTGAGCCTGATTTTGGAATATAAACGGGTACAGAAGATGCATACACATATCGACTTTGGGCACCCAAAATATCGATTTTCAGCATGTTTTGGGCCTATATTTTGAAAATATTCCAGCACTGAGTAGGCATTTTCAGATCGTTTCTGGGACCCAAAAATAGAGAATTTTCGGGTGTTTTGAGCTTGAATTTGTGATATAAACGGGTACTGAAGATGGATGCACATATCGACTTTTTGTACCTAAAATATCGATTTTGTGCATGTTTTGGGCCTATATTTTTAAAATTTTCTAGCACTGCGTAGGCATGTACAGATCGCTTCTGGGACCCAAAAATATCGAATTATCGGGTGTTTTGAGCCTGAATTTGAGATATAGACGGGAACAGAACATGCATGCACATATCGACTTTGGACACCTAAAATATCGATTTTCAGCATGTTTTGGTCCTGTATTTTGAAATGACTAAAACATGGAGTAGTCGTGTACAGATCGCTTCTAAGACCCAAAAATATCGAATTTTCGGGTATTTTGAGCCTGAATTTGAGATGTAAACGGATACTGAAGATGCATGCACATATCGACTTTGGGCACCTAAAATATCGATTTTAAATTTGTTTTTTTGCCTGTATTTTGAAAATATTCTAACATTGAGTAGGCATGTACAGATCGCTTCTGAGACCCAAAAATATCGAATTTTCGGGTATTTTGAGCCTGAATTTGAGATGTAAACGGGTACTGAAGATGCATGCACATATCGACTTTGGGCACCTAAAATATCGATTTTAAATTTGTTTTTTTGCCTGTATTTTGAAAATATTCTAACATTGAGTAGGCATGTACAGATCGCTTCTGAGACCCAAAAATATCGAATTTTCAGGTGTTTTGAGCCTGAATTTGAGATATAAACGGGTACAGAAGATGCATGCACTTATCGACTTTGGGCACCTAAAATATCGATTTTCAGCATGTTTTGGTCCTTTTTTTTTAAATTACTATAACACGGAGTAGGCATGTACACATCGCTTCTGGGACCCAAATATATCGAATTTTCGGGTTTTTTGAGCCTCTATTTGAGATATAAACGGGTACAGAAGATGCATACACATATCGACTTTGGGCACCCAAAATATCGATTTTTAAGCATGTTTTGGGTCTGTATCTTGAAAACATTCTAGCAAGGAGTAGGCATGTACAGATCGCTTCTGGGACCCAAAAAATATCGAATTTTCGTGTGTTTTGAGCCTGTATTTGGGATATAAACGGATACAGAGGTGGCATGCACATATTGATTTTGGACACCTAAAATATCGATTTTCAGCATGTTTTGGGATTGTATTTTGAAAATATTCTAACACTGAGTAGGCATATACAGATCGCTTCTGGGACCCAAAAATATCGAATTTTCGGGTGTTTTGAGCCTGAATTTTGGATTTAAACGGGTACAGAAGATGCATGCACATATCGTATTTTTGCACCTAATAGGTCGAATTTCAGCTTGTTTTAGGCCTATATTTTGAAAATATTCTAGCACTGAGTAGGCATTTACAGATCGCTTCTGGGAACCAAAAATATCGAATTTTCGGGTATTTTGAGCTTGATTTTGGAATACAAACGGGTACAGAAGTTGCATGAACATACTGACTTTGGACACATAAAATAAAGATTTTTAGCATGTTTTGAGCCTATATTTTGAAAACATTCAAGCATTGAGTAGGCATTTACAGATCGCTTCTGGGCCCCCCAAAAATCTAATTTTCGGGTGAATTGAACCTGAATTTGGGATATAAACGGGTACAGAAGATGTATGCACATATTGACTTTGGGCATCTAAAATATCGATTTTCAGCAAGTTTTGGGCCTGTATTTTGAAAATATTCTAGCACTGAGTATGCATGTACAGATCGCTTCAGGGAGCCAATAATATCGAATTTTCGGGTGTTTTGAGCCTGAATTTGGAATATAAATGGTACAAAATATCCATGCACATATCGACTTTTTGCAACTAAAATATCGAATTTCAGCATGTTTTGGGCCTATATTTTGAAAGTATTCTAGCACTGAATATGCATGTACAGATCGCTTCTGGTATCCAAAAATATCGAATTTTCGAGTGTTTTCAGCCTGACTTTCTGATATAAACGAGTACAGAAGATGCATGCACATATCGACTTTTTGAACAACAAATATCGAATTTCAGCATGTTTTGGTCCTATATTTTGAAAGTATTCTAGCACTGTGTATGCATGTACAGATCGCTTCTGGGGCCCAAAAATATCGAATTTTCGGGTGTTTTGAGCCTAAATATAAGATATAAACGGGTACAGAAGATGCATGCACATATTGACTTTTTGCACCTAATAAGTCGAATTTCGGCATGTTTTAAGCCTGCATTTTAAAAGTATTCCGTCACTGAGTAGGCATGTACAGATTGCTTCTGGGACCCCAAAATATCGAATTTTCGGGTGTTTTGGGCCTGAATTTGGGATATAAACGGGTAAAGAAGACGCATGCACATAATGACTTTGGGTACCTAAAATATCGATTTTCAGCAGGTTTTGGGCCTGTATTTTGAAAATATTCTGTCATTGAATAGGCATGTACAGATCGCTTCTCGGCCCCCCAAAAATCGATTATTCGGGTGTTTTAAGCTTGAATTTTGGATATAAACGGGTACAGAAGATGGATGCACATGTTGACTTTGGGTACCCAAAATATCGATTTTTATCATGTTTTGAGCCAATATTTTTAAAATATTCTAGCACTGCGTATTCATGTACAGATCGCTTCTCGGAACCAAAAATATCGAATTTTTGGGTGTTTTAGCCTGAATTTGAGATATAAACGGGTACAGAAGATGCATACACATATCGACTTTGGGCACCTAAAATGTCGATTTTCAGCATATTTTGGGCCTGTATTTTGAAAATATTATATTACTGAATAGCTATGTACAGATCGCTTCTAAGACCCAAAAATATCGAATTTTCGGGTATTTTGAGCCTGAATTTGAGATGTAAACGGGTACTGAATGATGCATGCACATATCGACTTTGGGCACCTAAAATATCGATTTTAAATTTGTTTTTTTGCCTGTATTTTGAAAATATTCTAACATTGAGTAGGCATGTACAGATCGCTTCTAAGACCCAAAAATATCGAATTTTCAGGTGTTTTGAGCCTGAATTTGGGATATAAACGGGTACAGAAGATGCATACACATATTGACTTTTGACACCGAAAAATATCGATTTTTATCATGTTTTGAGCCTATATTATGAAAAAATTCTAGCACTGAGTAGGCATGTACAGATCGCTACTGGGACCCAAAAATATCGAATTTTTGGGTTTTTTGAGCCTGAATTTGGGATATAAACGGGTACTGAAGATGCATGCACATATCGACTTTTTGCACCTTATATATCGATTTTACGCATGTTTTGGGTCTGTATCTTTAAAACATTCTAGCAAGGAGTAGGCATGTAGAGATCGCTTCTGGGACCAAAAAACATTGAATTTTCTGGTGTTTTGAGCCTGAATTTGAGATATAAACGGATACAGAGGATGCATGCTCATATTGACCTCGGGCACCTAAAATATCGATTTTCAGCATGTTTTGGGCCTGTATTGTGAAAATATTCTATTACTATATAGCCATGTACAGATCCCTTCTAAGACCCAAAAATATCGAATTTTATGGTGTTTTGAGCCTGAATTTGGAATATAAACGGGTACAGAAGATGCATGCACATATTGACTTTGGGCACCTAAAATATCGATTTTCAGCATGTTTTGGTCGTGTATTTTGAAAATATTCTATTACTGAGTAGGCATGTACAGATCGCTTCTGTGACCCAAAAATATCGAATTTTTGGGATTTTTGAGCCTGAATTTGGGATATAAACGGGTACTGAAGATGAATGCACATATCGACTTTTTGCACCTTATATATCGATTTTACGCATGTTTTGGGCCTGTATCTTTAAAACATTCTAGCAAGGAGTAGACATGTAGAGATCGCTTCTGGGACCAAAAAATATTGAATTTTCTGGTGTTTTGAGCCTGAATTTGAGATATAAACGGATACAGAGGATGCATGCTCATATTGACTTTGGGCACCTAAAATATCGATTTTCAGCATGTTTTGGGATAGTATTTTAAAAATATTCTAACACTGAGTAGGCATAAGCAGATCGCTTCTGGAACCCAAAAATATCGAATTTTCACGTGTTTTGAGCCTGAATTTGGGATGTAAACGGGTACAGAAGATGCAGGCACATATCGATTTTGGGCACCTAAAATATCGATTTTTAGCATGTTTTGGGCCTGTATTTTGAAAATACTCTAACACGGAGTAGGCATGTACAGATCGCTTCTGGGACCCAAAAATATCGAATTTTCGGGTGTTTTGTGATTGAATTTGGAATATAAACGGGTACAGAAGATGCATACACATATCGACTTTGGGCACCCAAAATATCGATTTTCATCATGTTTTGGGCCTATATTTTGAAAATATTCCAGCACTGAGTAGGTATGTTCAGATCGCTTCTGGGACCCAAAAATAGCGAATTTTCAGGTGTTTTGAGCTTGAATTTGTGATATAAACGGGTACTGAAGATGCATGCATATATCGACTTTTTGTACCTAAAATATCGATTTTCAGCATGTTTTGGGTCTGTATCTTAAAAACATTCTAGCAATGAGTAGGGATGTACAGATCGCTTCTGGGACCCAAAAATATCGAATTTTCGGGTGTTTTGAGCCTGAATTTAGATATAAACGGGTACAGAAGATGCATGCATATATTGACTTTGGACACCGAAAAATATCGATTTTGAGCATGTTTTGGGCCCATATTTTTAAAATATTCTACCACTGCGTAGGCATGCAAAGATCGCTTCTGGGAACCAAAAATATCGAATATTCGGGTGTTTTAGCCTGAATTTAGGATATAAACGGGTACAGAAGATGCATACTCATATCGACTTTAGGCACCTAAAATATCGATTTTCAGCATGTTTTGGGCGTGTATTTTGAAAATATTCTATTACTATATAGCCATGTACAGATCCCTTCTAAGACCCAAAAATATCGAATTTTATGGTGTTTTGAGCCTGAATTTGGGATATAAACGGGTACAGAAGATCCATGCACATATTATATTGACTTTGGGCACCTACAATATCGATTTTCAGCATGTTTTGGGCGTGTATTTTGAAAATATTCTATTACTGAGTAGGCATGTGCAGATCGATTCTGAGCCCCAATAAAATCAAATATTCGGGTGTTTTGAGCCTTAATTCGGGATATAAACCGATACAGAAGATGCATACACATATTGACTTGGGCACCTAAAATATCGATTTTCAGCTTGTTCTGGGCCTGTATTTTGAAAATATTCTAGCACTGACTATGCATGTACAGATCGCTTCTGGGACCCAAAAATATCGAATTTTCGGGTGTTTTGAGCCCTAATTTAGGATATAAACAGGAATAGAAGATGCATGCACATATTGACTTTGGGCATCTAAAATATTGATTTTCAGCATGTTTTGGGCCTGTATTTTGAAAATATTCCAGCACTGAGTAGGCATGTACAGATCGCTTATGGGACCCAATAATATTGAATTTTCTGGTGTTTTGAGCCTGAATTTGGTATGTAAACGGGTACAGAAGATGCATGCACATATTGACTTGGGCACCTAAAATATCGATTTTCAGCTTGTTCTGGGCCTGTATTTTGAAAATATTCTAGCACTGACTATGCATGTACAGATCGCATCTGGAACCCAAAAATATCAAATTTTCGAGTGTTTTGAGCCTAAATTTGAGATATAAACGGGTACAGAAGATGCATGAACATATCGATTTTGGGCACTTAAAATATCGATTTTCAACTTGTTTGTGGGCATGTAATTTGAAAATTTTCTAACATTGAGTAGACATGTGCAGATCGCTTCTGGGATCCAAAAATATCGAATTTTCAGGTGTTTTGAGCCTGAATTTGGGATATAAATCGGTACAGAAGATGCATGCACATATCGATTTTGGGCACCTAAAATATCGATTTTCAGCATGTTTTGGGCCTGTATTTTGAAAATACTCTAACACGGAGTAGGCATGTACAGATCGCTTCTGGGACCCAAAAATATCGAATTTTCGGGTGTTTTGAGCCTGATTTTGGAATATAAACGGGTACAGAAGATGCATACACATATCGACTTTGGGCACCCAAAATATCGATTTTCAGCATGTTTTGGGCCTATATTTTGAAAATATTCCAGCACTGAGTAGGCATTTTCAGATCGTTTCTGGGACCCAAAAATAGCGCATTTTCGGGTGTTTTGAGCTTGAATTTGTGATATAAACGGGTACTGAAGATGGATGCACATATCGACTTTTTGTACCTAAAATATCGATTTTGTGCATGTTTTGGGCCTATATTTTTAAAATTTTCTAGCACTGCGTAGGCATGTACAGATCGCTTCTGGGACCCAAAAATATCGAATTATCGGGTGTTTTGAGCCTGAATTTGAGATATAGACGGGAACAGAACATGCATGCACATATCGACTTTGGACACCTAAAATATCGATTTTCAGCATGTTTTGGTCCTGTATTTTGAAATGACTAAAACATGGAGTAGTCGTGTACAGATCGCTTCTAAGACCCAAAAATATCGAATTTTCGGGTATTTTGAGCCTGAATTTGAGATGTAAACGGGTACTGAAGATGCATGCACATATCGACTTTGGGCACCTAAAATATCGATTTTAAATTTGTTTTTTTGCCTGTATTTTGAAAATATTCTAACATTGAGTAGGCATGTACAGATCGCTTCTGAGACCCAAAAATATCGAATTTTCGGGTATTTTGAGCCTGAATTTGAGATGTAAACGGGTACTGAAGATGCATGCACATATCGACTTTGGGCACCTAAAATATCGATTTTAAATTTGTTTTTTTGCCTGTATTTTGAAAATATTCTAACATTGAGTAGGCATGTACAGATCGCTTCTGAGACCCAAAAATATCGAATTTTCAGGTGTTTTGAGCCTGAATTTGAGATATAAACGGGTACAGAAGATGCATGCACTTATCGACTTTGGGCACCTAAAATATCGATTTTCAGCATGTTTTGGTCCTTTTTTTTTAAATTACTATAACACGGAGTAGGCATGTACACATCGCTTCTGGGACCCAAATATATCAAATTTTCGGGTTTTTTGAGCCTCTATTTGAGATATAAACGGGTACAGAAGATGCATACACATATCGACTTTGGGCACCTAAAATGTCGATTTTCAGCATATTTTGGGCCTGTATTTTGAAAATATTATATTACTGAATAGCTATGTACAGATCGCTTCTAAGACCCAAAAATATCGAATTTTCGGGTATTTTGAGCCTGAATTTGAGATGTAAACGGGTACTGAAGATGCATGCACATATCGACTTTGGGCACCTAAAATATCGATTTTAAATTTGTTTTTTTGCCTGTATTTTGAAAATATTCTAACATTGAGTAGGCATGTACAGATCGCTTCTGAGAGCCAAAAATATCGAATTTTCAGGTGTTTTGAGCCTGAATTTGAGATATAAACGGGTACAGAAGATGCATGCACTTATCGACTTTGGGCACCTAAAATATCGATTTTCAGCATGTTTTGGTCCTTTTTTTTTAAATTACTATAACACGGAGTAGGCATGTACACATCGCTTCTGGGACCCAAATATATCAAATTTTCGGGTTTTTTGAGCCTCTATTTGAGATATAAACGGGTACAGAAGATGCATACACATATCGACTTTGGGCACCTAAAATGTCGATTTTCAGCATATTTTGGGCCTGTATTTTGAAAATATTATATTACTGAATAGCTATGTACAGATCGCTTCTAAGACCCAAAAATATCGAATTTTCGGGTATTTTGAGCCTGAATTTGAGATGTAAACGGGTACTGAAGATGCATGCACATATCGACTTTGGGCACCTAAAATATCGATTTTAAATTTGTTTTTTTGCCTGTATTTTGAAAATATTCTAACATTGAGTAGGCATGTACAGATCGCTTCTGAGACCCAAAAATATCGAATTTTCAGGTGTTTTGAGCCTGAATTTGAGATATAAACGGGTACAGAAGATGCATGCACTTATCGACTTTGGGCACCTAAAATATCGATTTTCAGCATGTTTTGGTCCTTTTTTTTTAAATTACTATAACACGGAGTAGGCATGTACACATCGCTTCTGGGACCCAAATATATCGAATTTTCGGGTTTTTTGAGCCTCTATTTGAGATATAAACGGGTACAGAAGATGCATACACATATCGACTTTGGGCACCCAAAATATCGATTTTTAAGCATGTTTTGGGTCTGTATCTTGAAAACATTCTAGCAAGGAGTAGGCATGTACAGATCGCTTCTGGGACCCAAAAAATATCGAATTTTCTTGTGTTTTGAGCCTGTATTTGGGATATAAACGGGTACAGAGGTGGCATGCACATATTGATTTTGGACACCTAAAATATCGATTTTCAGCATGTTTTGGGATTGTATCTTGAAAATATTCTAACACTGAGTAGGCATATACAGATCGCTTCTGGGACCCAAAAATATCGAATTTTCGGGTGTTTTGAGCCATAATTTGGGATATAATCAAGAATAGAAGATGCATGCACATATTGACTTTGGGCATCTAAAATATCGATTTTCAGCATGTTTTGGGATTGTATTTTGAAAATATTCTAACACTGAGTAGGCATATACAGATCGCTTCTTGGACCCAAAAATATCGAATTTTCTGGTGTTTTCAGCCTGAATTTAGTATGTAAACGGGTACAGAAGATGCATGCACATACTGACTTGGGCTCCTAAAATGTCGATTTTCAGCTTGTTCTGGGCCCGTATTTTGAAAATATTCTAGCACTGACTATGCATGTACAGATCGCATCTGGGACCCAAAAATATCGAATTTTCGAGTGTTTTGAGCCTAATTTTGAGATATAAACGGGTACAGAAGATGCATGAACATATCGATTTTGGGCACTTAAAATAGCGATTTTTAACTTGTTTTTGTGCATGTAATTTGAAAATTTTCTAACATTGAGTAGGCATGTGCAGATCACTTCTGGGACCAAAAAATATCGAATTTTCAGGTGTTTTGAGCCTGAATTTGGGATATAAATGGGTACAGAAGATGCATGCACATATCGATTTTGGGCACCTAAAATATCGATTTTCAGCATGTTTTGGGCTTGTATTTTGAAAATACTCTAACACGAAATAGGCATGTACAGATCGTTACTGGGACCCAAAAATATCGAATTTTCGGGTGTTTTGAGCCTGATTTTGGAATATAAACGGGTACAGAAGATGCATACACATATCGACTTTGGGCACCCAAAATATCGATTTTTAGCATGTTTTGGGCCTGTATTTTGAAAATATTCTATTACTGAATAGTAATGTACAGATCGCCTCTAAGACCCAAAAATATCAAATTTTCGGGTAATTTGAGCCTGAATTTGAGATATAAACGGGTACTGAAGATGCATGCAAATATCGACTTTGGGCACCTAAAATATCGATTTTCAACTTGTTTTTGTGCCTGTATTTTGAAAATATTTTAACATTGAGTAGGCATGTACAGATCGCTTCTGGGACCCAAAAATATCGAATTATCGGGTGTTTTCAGCCTGAATTTGAGATATAAACTGGAACAGAAGATGCATGCACCTATCAACTTTGGGCACCTAAAATATCGATTTTCAGCATGTTTTGGTCTTGTATTTTGAAATGACTAAAACACGGAGTAGGCGTGTACAGATCGCTTCTGGGACCCAAATATATCGAAGTTTCGGGTGTTTTGAGCCTGAATTTGAGATATAAACGGGTACAGAAGATGCATGCACATATCGACTTTGTGCACCCAAAATATCGATTTTGAGCATGTTTTGGGTCTGTATCTTGAAAACGTTCTAGCAAGGTATAGGCATGTACAGATCGCTTCTGGAACCCAATAATATCGAATTTTCGGGTGTTTTGAGCCTGAATTTGGGATATAAACGGGTACTGAAGATGCATGCACATATCGACTTTGGGCACCTAAAATATCGATTTTAAATTTGTTTTTTTGCCTGTATTTTGAAAATATTCTAACATTGAGTAGGCATGTACAGATCGCTTCTGAGACCCAAAAATATCGAATTTTCGGGTATTTTGAGCCTGAATTTGAGATGTAAACGGGTACTGAAGATGCATGCACATATCGACTTTGGGCACCTAAAATATCGATTTTAAATTTGTTTTTTTGCCTGTATTTTGAAAATATTCTAACATTGAGTAGGCATGTACAGATCGCTTCTGAGAGCCAAAAATATCGAATTTTCAGGTGTTTTGAGCCTGAATTTGAGATATAAACGGGTACAGAAGATGCATGCACTTATCGACTTTGGGCACCTAAAATATCGATTTTCAGCATGTTTTGGTCCTTTTTTTTTAAATTACTATAACACGGAGTAGGCATGTACACATCGCTTCTGGGACCCAAATATATCAAATTTTCGGTTTTTTTGAGCCTCTATTTGAGATATAAACGGGTACAGAAGATGCATGCACATATCGACTTTGGGCACCTAAAATGTCGATTTTCAGCATATTTTGGGCCTGTATTTTGAAAATATTATATTACTGAATAGCTATGTACAGATCGCTTCTAAGACCCAAAAATATCGAATTTTCGGGTATTTTGAGCCTGAATTTGAGATGTAAACGGGTACTGAAGATGCATGCACATATCGACTTTGGGCACCTAAAATATCGATTTTAAATTTGTTTTTTTGCCTGTATTTTGAAAATATTCTAACATTGAGTAGGCATGTACAGATCGCTTCTGAGACCCAAAAATATCGAACTTTCAAGTGTTTTGAGCCTGAATTTGAGATATAAACGGGTACAGAAGATGCATGCACTTATCGACTTTGGGCACCTAAAATATCGATTTTCAGCATGTTTTGGTCCTTTTTTTTGAAATTACTATAACACGGAGTAGGCATGTACACATCGCTTCTGGGACCCAAATATATCGAATTTTCGAGTTTTTTGAGCCTCTATTTGAGATATAAACGGGTACAGAAGATGCATACACATATCGACTTTGGGCACCCAAAATATCGATTTTTAAGCATGTTTTGGGTCTGTATCTTGAAAACATTCTAGCAAGGAGTAGGCATGTACAGATCGCTTCTGGGACCCAAAAAATATCGAATTTTCTTGTGTTTTGAGCCTGTATTTGGGATATAAACGGGTACAGAGGTGGCATGCACATATTGATTTTGGACACCTAAAATATCGATTTTCAGCATGTTTTGGGATTGTATCTTGAAAATATTCTAACACTGAGTAGGCATATACAGATCGCTTCTGGGACCCAAAAATATCGAATTTTCGGGTGTTTTGAGCCATAATTTGGGATATAATCAAGAATAGAAGATGCATGCACATATTGACTTTGGGCATCTAAAATATCGATTTTCAGCATGTTTTGGGATTGTATTTTGAAAATATTCTAACACTGAGTAGGCATATACAGATCGCTTCTTGGACCCAAAAATATCGAATTTTCTGGTGTTTTCAGCCTGAATTTAGTATGTAAACGGGTACAGAAGATGCATGCACATACTGACTTGGGCTCCTAAAATGTCGATTTTCAGCTTGTTCTGGGCCCGTATTTTGAAAATATTCTAGCACTGACTATGCATGTACAGATCGCATCTGGGACCCAAAAATATCGAATTTTCGAGTGTTTTGAGCCTAATTTTGAGATATAAACGGGTACAGAAGATGCATGAACATATCGATTTTGGGCACTTAAAATAGCGATTTTTAACTTGTTTTTGTGCATGTAATTTGAAAATTTTCTAACATTGAGTAGGCATGTGCAGATCACTTCTGGGACCAAAAAATATCGAATTTTCAGGTGTTTTGAGCCTGAATTTGGGATATAAATGGGTACAGAAGATGCATGCACATATCGATTTTGGGCACCTAAAATATCGATTTTCAGCATGTTTTGGGCTTGTATTTTGAAAATACTCTAACACGAAATAGGCATGTACAGATCGTTACTGGGACCCAAAAATATCGAATTTTCGGGTGTTTTGAGCCTGATTTTGGAATATAAACGGGTACAGAAGATGCATACACATATCGACTTTGGGCACCCAAAATATCGATTTTTAGCATGTTTTGGGCCTGTATTTTGAAAATATTCTATTACTGAATAGTAATGTACAGATCGCCTCTAAGACCCAAAAATATCAAATTTTCGGGTAATTTGAGCCTGAATTTGAGATATAAACGGGTACTGAAGATGCATGCAAATATCGACTTTGGGCACCTAAAATATCGATTTTCAACTTGTTTTTGTGCCTGTATTTTGAAAATATTTTAACATTGAGTAGGCATGTACAGATCGCTTCTGGGACCCAAAAATATCGAATTATCGGGTGTTTTCAGCCTGAATTTGAGATATAAACTGGAACAGAAGATGCATGCACCTATCAACTTTGGGCACCTAAAATATCGATTTTCAGCATGTTTTGGTCTTGTATTTTGAAATGACTAAAACACGGAGTAGGCGTGTACAGATCGCTTCTGGGACCCAAATATATCGAAGTTTCGGGTGTTTTGAGCCTGAATTTGAGATATAAACGGGTACAGAAGATGCATGCACATATCGACTTTGTGCACCCAAAATATCGATTTTGAGCATGTTTTGGGTCTGTATCTTGAAAACGTTCTAGCAAGGTATAGGCATGTACAGATCGCTTCTGGAACCCAATAATATCGAATTTTCGGGTGTTTTGAGCCTGAATTTGGGATATAAACGGATACAGAAGATGCATGCACATATTGACTTTGGGCACCCAGAATATCGATTTTCGGCATGTTTTGGGCCTGTATTCTTAAAATATTTTAACAATGAGTAGGCATCTATATATCGTTTCTGGGACCCAATAATATCGAATTTTCACGTGTTTTGAGCCTGAATTTGGGATATAAACGGGTACAGAAGATGCATGCACATATTGACTTTTTGTACCTAAAATATCGATTTTGTGCATGTTTTGGGTCTGTATCTTAAAAACATTCTAGCAATGAGTAGGGATGTACAGATCGCTTCTGGGACCCAAAAATATCGAATTTTCGGGTGTTTTGAGCCTGAATTTGGGATATAAACGGGTACAGAAGATGCATGCACATATTGACTTTTGACACCGAAAAATATCGATTTTTATCATGTTTTGAGCCTATATTATGAAAAAATTCTAGCACTGAGTAGGCATGTACAGATCGCTTCTGTGACCCAAAAATATCGAATTTTTGGGTGTTTTGAGCCTGAATTTGGGATATAAACGGGTACTGAAGATGAATGCACATATCGACTTTTTGCACCTTATATATCGATTTTACGCATGTTTTGGGTCTGTATCTTTAAAACATTCTAGCAAGGAGTAGACATGTAGAGATCGCTTCTGGGACCAAAAAATATTGAATTTTCTGGTGTTTTGAACCTGAATTTGAGATATAAACGTATACAGAGGATGCATGCTCATATTGACTTTGGGCACCTAAAATATCGATTTTCAGCATGTTTTGGGATAGTATTTTAAAAATATTCTAACACTGAGTAGGCATATACAGATCGCTTCTTGAACCCAAAAATATCGAATTTTCACGTGTTTTGAGCCTGAATTTGGGATGTAAACGGGTACAGAAGATGCAGGCACATATCGATTTTGGGCACCTAAAATATCGATTTTTAGAATATTTTGGGCCTGTATTTTGAAAATACTCTAACACGGAGTAGGCATGTACAGATCGCTTCTGGGACCCAAAAATATCGAATTTTCGGGTGTTTTGTGCTTGAATTTGGAATATAAACGGGTACAGAAGATGCATACACATATCGACTTTGGGCACCCAAAATATCGATTTTCATCATGTTTTGGGCCTATATTTTGAAAATATTCCAGCACTGAGTAGGTATGTTCACATCGCCTCTGGGACCCAAAAATAGCGAATTTTCGGGTGTTTTGAGCTTGAATTTGTGATATAAACGGGTACTGAAGATGCATGCACATATCGACTTTTTGTACCTAAAATATCGATTTTGTGCATGTTTTGGGTCTGTATCTTAAAAACATTCTAGCAATGAGTAGGGATGTACAGATCGCTTCTGGGACCCAAAAATATCGAATTTTCGGGTGTTTTGAGCCTGAATTTAGATATAAACGGGTACAGAAGATGCATGCATATATTGACTTTGGACACCGAAAAATATCGATTTTGAGCATGTTTTGGGCCCATATTTTTAAAATATTCTACCACTGCGTAGGCATGCAAAGATCGCTTCTGGGAACCAAAAATATCGAATATTCGGGTGTTTTAGCCTGAATTTAGGATATAAACGGGTACAGAAGATGCATACTCATATCGACTTTAGGCACCTAAAATATCGATTTTCAGCATGTTTTGGGCGTGTATTTTGAAAATATTCTATTACTATATAGCCATGTACAGATCCCTTCTAAGACCCAAAAATATCGAATTTTATGGTGTTTTGAGCCTGAATTTGGGATATAAACGGGTACAGAAGATCCATGCACATATTATATTGACTTTGGGCACCTACAATATCGATTTTCAGCATGTTTTGGGCGTGTATTTTGAAAATATTCTATTACTGAGTAGGCATGTGCAGATCGATTCTGAGCCCCAATAAAATCAAATATTCGGGTGTTTTGAGCCTTAATTCGGGATATAAACCGATACAGAAGATGCATACACATATTGACTTGGGCACCTAAAATATCGATTTTCAGCTTGTTCTGGGCCTGTATTTTGAAAATATTCTAGCACTGACTATGCATGTACAGATCGCTTCTGGGACCCAAAAATATCGAATTTTCGGGTGTTTTGAGCCCTAATTTAGGATATAAACAGGAATAGAAGATGCATGCACATATTGACTTTGGGCATCTAAAATATTGATTTTCAGCATGTTTTGGGCCTGTATTTTGAAAATATTCCAGCACTGAGTAGGCATGTACAGATCGCTTATGGGACCCAATAATATTGAATTTTCTGGTGTTTTGAGCCTGAATTTGGTATGTAAACGGGTACAGAAGATGCATGCACATATTGACTTGGGCACCTAAAATATCGATTTTCAGCTTGTTCTGGGCCTGTATTTTGAAAATATTCTAGCACTGACTATGCATGTACAGATCGCATCTGGAACCCAAAAATATCAAATTTTCGAGTGTTTTGAGCCTAAATTTGAGATATAAACGGGTACAGAAGATGCATGAACATATCGATTTTGGGCACTTAAAATATCGATTTTCAACTTGTTTGTGGGCATGTAATTTGAAAATTTTCTAACATTGAGTAGACATGTGCAGATCGCTTCTGGGATCCAAAAATATCGAATTTTCAGGTGTTTTGAGCCTGAATTTGGGATATAAATCGGTACAGAAGATGCATGCACATATTGATTTTGGGCACCTAAAATATCGATTTTCAGCATGTTTTGGGCCTGTATTTTGAAAATACTCTAACACGGAGTAGGCATGTACAGATCGCTTCTGGGACCCAAAAATATCGAATTTTCGGGTGTTTTGAGCCTAAATATAAGATATAAACGGGTACAGAAGATGCATGCACATATTGACTTTTTGCACCTAATAAGTCGAATTTCGGCATGTTTTAAGCCTGCATTTTAAAAGTATTCCGTCACTGAGTAGGCATGTACAGATTGCTTCTGGGACCCCAAAATATCGAATTTTCGGGTGTTTTGGGCCTGAATTTGGGATATAAACGGGTAAAGAAGACGCATGCACATAATGACTTTGGGTACCTAAAATATCGATTTTCAGCAGGTTTTGGGCCTGTATTTTGAAAATATTCTGTCATTGAATAGGCATGTACAGATCGCTTCTCGGCCCCCCAAAAATCGATTATTCCGGTGTTTTAAGCTTGAATTTTGGATATAAACGGGTACAGAAGATGGATGCACATGTTGACTTTGGGTACCCAAAATATCGATTTTTATCATGTTTTGAGCCAATATTTTTAAAATATTCTAGCACTGCGTATTCATGTACAGATCGCTTCTCGGAACCAAAAATATCGAATTTTTGGGTGTTTTAGCCTGAATTTGAGATATAAACGGGTACAGAAGATGCATACACATATCGACTTTGGGCACCTAAAATGTCGATTTTCAGCATATTTTGGGCCTGTATTTTGAAAATATTATATTACTGAATAGCTATGTACAGATCGCTTCTAAGACCCAAAAATATCGAATTTTCGGGTATTTTGAGCCTGAATTTGAGATGTAAACGGGTACTGAAGATGCATGCACATATCGACTTTGGGCACCTAAAATATCGATTTTAAATTTGTTTTTTTGCCTGTATTTTGAAAATATTCTAACATTGAGTAGGCATGTACAGATCGCTTCTGAGAGCCAAAAATATCGAATTTTCAGGTGTTTTGAGCCTGAATTTGAGATATAAACGGGTACAGAAGATGCATGCACTTATCGACTTTGGGCACCTAAAATATCGATTTTCAGCATGTTTTGGTCCTTTTTTTTTAAATTACTATAACACGGAGTAGGCATGTACACATCGCTTCTGGGACCCAAATATATCAAATTTTCGGGTTTTTTGAGCCTCTATTTGAGATATAAACGGGTACAGAAGATGCATACACATATCGACTTTGGGCACCTAAAATGTCGATTTTCAGCATATTTTGGGCCTGTATTTTGAAAATATTATATTACTGAATAGCTATGTACAGATCGCTTCTAAGACCCAAAAATATCGAATTTTCGGGTATTTTGAGCCTGAATTTGAGATGTAAACGGGTACTGAAGATGCATGCACATATCGACTTTGGGCACCTAAAATATCGATTTTAAATTTGTTTTTTTGCCTGTATTTTGAAAATATTCTAACATTGAGTAGGCATGTACAGATCGCTTCTGAGACCCAAAAATATCGAATTTTCAGGTGTTTTGAGCCTGAATTTGAGATATAAACGGGTACAGAAGATGCATGCACTTATCGACTTTGGGCACCTAAAATATCGATTTTCAGCATGTTTTGGTCCTTTTTTTTTAAATTACTATAACACGGAGTAGGCATGTACACATCGCTTCTGGGACCCAAATATATCAAATTTTCGGGTTTTTTGAGCCTCTATTTGAGATATAAACGGGTACAGAAGATGCATACACATATCGACTTTGGGCACCTAAAATGTCGATTTTCAGCATATTTTGGGCCTGTATTTTGAAAATATTATATTACTGAATAGCTATGTACAGATCGCTTCTAAGACCCAAAAATATCGAATTTTCGGGTATTTTGAGCCTGAATTTGAGATGTAAACGGGTACTGAAGATGCATGCACATATCGACTTTGGGCACCTAAAATATCGATTTTAAATTTGTTTTTTTGCCTGTATTTTGAAAATATTCTAACATTGAGTAGGCATGTACAGATCGCTTCTGAGACCCAAAAATATCGAACTTTCAGGTGTTTTGAGCCTGAATTTGAGATATAAACGGGTACAGAAGATGCATGCACTTATCGACTTTGGGCACCTAAAATATCGATTTTCAGCATGTTTTGGTCCTTTTTTTTGAAATTACTATAACACGGAGTAGGCATGTACACATCGCTTCTGGGACCCAAATATATCGAATTTTCGAGTTTTTTGAGCCTCTATTTGAGATATAAACGGGTACAGAAGATGCATACACATATCGACTTTGGGCACCCAAAATATCGATTTTTAAGCATGTTTTGGGTCTGTATCTTGAAAACATTCTAGCAAGGAGTAGGCATGTACAGATCGCTTCTGGGACCCAAAAAATATCGAATTTTCTTGTGTTTTGAGCCTGTATTTGGGATATAAACGGGTACAGAGGTGGCATGCACATATTGATTTTGGACACCTAAAATATCGATTTTCAGCATGTTTTGGGATTGTATCTTGAAAATATTCTAACACTGAGTAGGCATATACAGATCGCTTCTGGGACCCAAAAATATCGAATTTTCGGGTGTTTTGAGCCATAATTTGGGATATAATCAAGAATAGAAGATGCATGCACATATTGACTTTGGGCATCTAAAATATCGATTTTCAGCATGTTTTGGGATTGTATTTTGAAAATATTCTAACACTGAGTAGGCATATACAGATCGCTTCTTGGACCCAAAAATATCGAATTTTCTGGTGTTTTCAGCCTGAATTTAGTATGTAAACGGGTACAGAAGATGCATGCACATACTGACTTGGGCTCCTAAAATGTCGATTTTCAGCTTGTTCTGGGCCCGTATTTTGAAAATATTCTAGCACTGACTATGCATGTACAGATCGCATCTGGGACCCAAAAATATCGAATTTTCGAGTGTTTTGAGCCTAATTTTGAGATATAAACGGGTACAGAAGATGCATGAACATATCGATTTTGGGCACTTAAAATAGCGATTTTTAACTTGTTTTTGTGCATGTAATTTGAAAATTTTCTAACATTGAGTAGGCATGTGCAGATCACTTCTGGGACCAAAAAATATCGAATTTTCAGGTGTTTTGAGCCTGAATTTGGGATATAAATGGGTACAGAAGATGCATGCACATATCGATTTTGGGCACCTAAAATATCGATTTTCAGCATGTTTTGGGCTTGTATTTTGAAAATACTCTAACACGAAATAGGCATGTACAGATCGTTACTGGGACCCAAAAATATCGAATTTTCGGGTGTTTTGAGCCTGATTTTGGAATATAAACGGGTACAGAAGATGCATACACATATCGACTTTGGGCACCCAAAATATCGATTTTTAGCATGTTTTGGGCCTGTATTTTGAAAATATTCTATTACTGAATAGTAATGTACAGATCGCCTCTAAGACCCAAAAATATCAAATTTTCGGGTAATTTGAGCCTGAATTTGAGATATAAACGGGTACTGAAGATGCATGCAAATATCGACTTTGGGCACCTAAAATATCGATTTTCAACTTGTTTTTGTGCCTGTATTTTGAAAATATTTTAACATTGAGTAGGCATGTACAGATCGCTTCTGGGACCCAAAAATATCGAATTATCGGGTGTTTTCAGCCTGAATTTGAGATATAAACTGGAACAGAAGATGCATGCACCTATCAACTTTGGGCACCTAAAATATCGATTTTCAGCATGTTTTGGTCTTGTATTTTGAAATGACTAAAACACGGAGTAGGCGTGTACAGATCGCTTCTGGGACCCAAATATATCGAAGTTTCGGGTGTTTTGAGCCTGAATTTGAGATATAAACGGGTACAGAAGATGCATGCACATATCGACTTTGTGCACCCAAAATATCGATTTTGAGCATGTTTTGGGTCTGTATCTTGAAAACGTTCTAGCAAGGTATAGGCATGTACAGATCGCTTCTGGAACCCAATAATATCGAATTTTCGGGTGTTTTGAGCCTGAATTTGGGATATAAACGGATACAGAAGATGCATGCACATATTGACTTTGGGCACCCAGAATATCGATTTTCGGCATGTTTTGGGCCTGTATTCTTAAAATATTTTAACAATGAGTAGGCATCTATATATCGTTTCTGGGACCCAATAATATCGAATTTTCACGTGTTTTGAGCCTGAATTTGGGATATAAACGGGTACAGAAGATGCATGCACATATTGACTTTTTGTACCTAAAATATCGATTTTGTGCATGTTTTGGGTCTGTATCTTAAAAACATTCTAGCAATGAGTAGGGATGTACAGATCGCTTCTGGGACCCAAAAATATCGAATTTTCGGGTGTTTTGAGCCTGAATTTGGGATATAAACGGGTACAGAAGATGCATGCACATATTGACTTTTGACACCGAAAAATATCGATTTTTATCATGTTTTGAGCCTATATTATGAAAAAATTCTAGCACTGAGTAGGCATGTACAGATCGCTTCTGTGACCCAAAAATATCGAATTTTTGGGTGTTTTGAGCCTGAATTTGGGATATAAACGGGTACTGAAGATGAATGCACATATCGACTTTTTGCACCTTATATATCGATTTTAAGCATGTTTTGGGTCTGTATCTTTAAAACATTCTAGCAAGGAGTAGACATGTAGAGATCGCTTCTGGGACCAAAAAATATTGAATTTTCTGGTGTTTTGAACCTGAATTTGAGATATAAACGGATACAGAGGATGCATGCTCATATTGACTTTGGGCACCTAAAATATCGATTTTCAGCATGTTTTGGGATAGTATTTTAAAAATATTCTAACACTGAGTAGGCATATACAGATCGCTTCTTGAACCCAAAAATATCGAATTTTCACGTGTTTTGAGCCTGAATTTGGGATGTAAACGGGTACAGAAGATGCAGGCACATATCGATTTTGGGCACCTAAAATATCGATTTTTAGAATATTTTGGGCCTGTATTTTGAAAATACTCTAACACGGAGTAGGCATGTACAGATCGCTTCTGGGACCCAAAAATATCGAATTTTCGGGTGTTTTGTGCTTGAATTTGGAATATAAACGGGTACAGAAGATGCATACACATATCGACTTTGGGCACCCAAAATATCGATTTTCATCATGTTTTGGGCCTATATTTTGAAAATATTCCAGCACTGAGTAGGTATGTTCACATCGCCTCTGGGACCCAAAAATAGCGAATTTTCGGGTGTTTTGAGCTTGAATTTGTGATATAAACGGGTACTGAAGATGCATGCACATATCGACTTTTTGTACCTAAAATATCGATTTTGTGCATGTTTTGGGTCTGTATCTTAAAAACATTCTAGCAATGAGTAGGGATGTACAGATCGCTTCTGGGACCCAAAAATATCGAATTTTCGGGTGTTTTGAGCCTGAATTTAGATATAAACGGGTACAGAAGATGCATGCATATATTGACTTTGGACACCGAAAAATATCGATTTTGAGCATGTTTTGGGCCCATATTTTTAAAATATTCTACCACTGCGTAGGCATGTAAAGATCGCTTCTGGGAACCAAAAATATCGAATATTCGGGTGTTTTAGCCTGAATTTAGGATATAAACGGGTACAGAAGATGCATACACATATCGACTTTAGGCACCTAAAATATCGATTTTCAGCATGTTTTGGGCGTGTATTTTGAAAATATTCTATTACTATATAGCCATGTACAGATCCCTTCTAAGACCCAAAAACATCGAATTTTAAGGGGTTTTGAGCCTGAATTTGGGATATAAACGGGTACAGAAGATGCATGCACATATTATATTGACTTTGGGCACCTAAAATATCGATTTTCAGCATGTTTTGGGCGTGTATTTTGAAAATATTCTATTACTGAGTAGGCATGTGCAGATCGCTTCTGAGCCCCAATAAAATCAAATATTCGGGTGTTTTGAGCCTTAATTCGGGATATAAACCGATACAGAAGATGCATGCACATATCGACTTTTTGCACCTTATATATCGATTTTACGCATGTTTTGGGTCTGTATCTTTAAAATATTCTAGCAAGGAGTAGGCATGTAGAGATCGCTTCTGGGACCAAAAAATATTGAATTTTCTGGTGTTTTGAGCCTGAATTTGAGATATAAACGGGTACAG
The DNA here is from genome assembly GCA_033782935.1 of Petrolisthes cinctipes. Lineage (NCBI taxonomy): Eukaryota > Metazoa > Arthropoda > Malacostraca > Decapoda > Porcellanidae > Petrolisthes > Petrolisthes cinctipes. Next base: position 250,613 of record JAWQEG010000381.1, on the reverse strand, counting down.
AAGATGCATGCTCATATTGACCTCGGGCAACTAAAATATCGATTTTCAGCATGTTTTGGGATAGTATTTTGAAAATATTCTAACACTGAGTAGGCATATACAGATCACTTCTTGAACCCCAAAATATCGAATTTTCACGTGTTTTGAGCCTGAATTTGGGATGTAAACGGGTACAGAAGATGCAGGCACATATCGATTTTGGGCACCTAAAATATCGATTTTTAGCATGTTTTGGGCCTGTATTTTGAAAATACTCTAACACGGAGTAGGCATGTACAGATCGCTTCTGGGACCCAAAAATATCGAATTTTCGGGTGTTTTGTGCCTGAATTTGGAATATAAACGGGTACAGAAGATGCATACACATATCGACTTTGGGCACCCAAAATATCGATTTTCAGCATGTTTTGGGTCTGTATCTTAAAAACATTCTAGCAATGAGTAGGGATGTACAGATCGCTTCTGGGACCCAAAAATATCGAATTTTTGAGTGTTTTGAGCCTGAATTAAGATATAAACGGGTAAAGAAGATACATGCATATATTGACTTTGGACACCGAAAAATATCGATTTTTATCATGTTTTGAGCCTATATTATGAAAAATTCTAGCACTGAGTAGGCATGTACAGATCGCTTCTGGGACCCAAAAATGTCGAATTTTTGGGTGTTTTGAGCCTGAATTTAGGATATAAACGGGTACTGAAGATGCATGCACATATCGACTTTTTGCACCTTAAATATCGATTTTTAGCATGTTTTGGGCCCATATTTTTAAAATATTCTAGCACTGCGTAGGCATGTAAAGATCGCTTCTGGGAACCAAAAATATCGAATGTTCGGGTGTTTTAGCCTGAATTTGAATTATAAACGGGCACAGAAGATGCATACACATATCGACTTTAGGCACCTATAATATCGATTTTCAGCATGTTTTGGGCCTGTATTGTGAAAATATTCTATTACTATATAGCCATGTACAGATCCCTTCTAAGACCCAAAAATATCGAATTTTATGGTGTTTTGAGCCTGAATTTGGAATATAAACGGTTACAGAAGATGCATGCACATATTGACTTTGGGCACCTAAAATATCGATTTTCAGCATGTTTTGGTCGTGTATTTTGAAAATATTCTATTACTGAGTAGGCATGTACAGATCGCTTCTGGGACCCAAAAATAGCGAATTTTCGAGTGTTTTGAGCTTGAATTTGTGATATAAACGGGTACTGAAGATGCATGCACATATCGACTTATTGTACCTAAAATATCGATTTTGTGCATGTTTTGGGCCCATATTTTTAAAATATTCTAGCACTGCGTAGGCATGTAAAGATCGCTTCTGGGAACCAAAAATATCGAATATTCGGGTGTTTTAGCCTGAATTTAGGATATAAACGGGTACAGAAGATGCATACACATATCGACTTTAGGCACCTAAAATATCGATTTTCAGCATGTTTTGGGCGTGTATTTTGAAAATATTCTATTACTATATAGCCATGTACAGATCCCTTCTAAGACCCAAAAATATCGAATTTTATGGTGTTTTGAGCCTGAATTTGGGATATAAACGGGTACAGAAGATCCATGCACATATTATATTGACTTTGGGCACCTAAAATATCGATTTTCAGCATGTTTTGGGCGTGTATTTTGAAAATATTCTATTACTGAGTAGGCATGTGTAGATCGCTTCTGAGCCCCAATAAAATCAAATATTCGGGTGTTTTGAGCCTTAATTCGGGATATAAACCGATACAGAAGATGCATACACATATTGACTTGGGCACCTAAAATATCGATTTTCAGCTTGTTCTGGGCCTGTATTTTGAAAATATTCTAGCACTGACTATGCATGTACAGATCGCTTCTGGGACCCAAAAATATCGAATTTTCGGGTGTTTTGAGCCCTAATTTAGGATATAAACAGGAATAGAAGATGCATGCACATATTGACTTTGGGCATCTAAAATATCGATTTTCAGCATGTTTTGGGCCTGTATTTTGAAAATATTCCAGCACTGAGTAGGCATGTACAGATCGCTTATGGGACCCAATAATATTGAATTTTCTGGTGTTTTGAGCCTGAATTTGGTATGTAAACGGGTACAGAAGATGCATGCACATATTGACTTGGGCACCTAAAATATCGATTTTCAGCTTGTTCTGGGCCTGTATTTTGAAAATATTCTAGCACTGACTATGCAAGTACAGATCGCATCTGGGACCCAAAAATATCAAATTTTCGAGTGTTTTGAGCCTAAATTTGAGATATAAACGGGTACAGAAGATGCATGAACATATCGATTTTGGGCACTTAAAATATCGATTTTCAACTTGTTTTTGTGCATGTAATTTGAAAATTTTCTAACATTGAGTAGACATGTGCAGATCGCTTCTGGGATCCAAAAATATCGAATTTTCAGGTGTTTTGAGCCTGAATTTGGGATATAAATCGGTACAGAAGATGCATGCACATATCGATTTTGGGCACCTAAAATATCGATTTTCAGCATGTTTTGGGCCTGTATTTTGAAAATACTCTAACACGGAGTAGGCATGTACAGATCGCTTCTGGGACCCAAAAATATCGAATTTTCGGGTGTTTTGAGCCTGATTTTGGAATATAAACGGGTACAGAAGATGCATACACATATCGACTTTGGGCACCCAAAATATCGATTTTCAGCATGTTTTGGGCCTATATTTTGAAAATATTCCAGCACTGAGTAGGCATTTTCAGATCGTTTCTGGGACCCAAAAATAGCGAATTTTCGGGTGTTTTGAGCTTGAATTTGTGATATAAACGGGTACTGAAGATGGATGCACATATCGACTTTTTGTACCTAAAATATCGATTTTGTGCATGTTTTGGGCCTATATTTTTAAAATTTTCTAGCACTGCGTAGGCATGTACAGATCGCTTCTGGGACCCAAAAATATCGAATTATCGGGTGTTTTGAGCCTGAATTTGAGATATAGACGGGAACAGAACATGCATGCACATATCGACTTTGGACACCTAAAATATCGATTTTCAGCATGTTTTGGTCCTGTATTTTGAAATGACTAAAACATGGATTAGTCGTGTACAGATCGCTTCTAAGACCCAAAAATATCGAATTTTCGGGTATTTTGAGCCTGAATTTGAGATGTAAACGGGTACTGAAGATGCATGCACATATCGACTTTGGGCACCTAAAATATCGATTTTAAATTTGTTTTTTTGCCTGTATTTTGAAAATATTCTAACATTGAGTAGGCATGTACAGATCGCTTCTGAGACCCAAAAATATCGAATTTTCGGGTATTTTGAGCCTGAATTTGAGATGTAAACGGGTACTGAAGATGCATGCACATATCGACTTTGGGCACCTAAAATATCGATTTTAAATTTGTTTTTTTGCCTGTATTTTGAAAATATTCTAACATTGAGTAGGCATGTACAGATCGCTTCTGAGACCCAAAAATATCGAATTTTCAGGTGTTTTGAGCCTGAATTTGAGATATAAACGGGTACAGAAGATGCATGCACTTATCGACTTTGGGCACCTAAAATATCGATTTTCAGCATGTTTTGGTCCTTTTTTTTTAAATTACTATAACACGGAGTAGGCATGTACACATCGCTTCTGGGACCCAAATATATCGAATTTTCGGGTTTTTTGAGCCTCTATTTGAGATATAAACGGGTACAGAAGATGCATACACATATCGACTTTGGGCACCCAAAATATCGATTTTTAAGCATGTTTTGGGTCTGTATCTTGAAAACATTCTAGCAAGGAGTAGGCATGTACAGATCGCTTCTGGGACCCAAAAAATATCGAATTTTCGTGTGTTTTGAGCCTGTATTTGGGATATAAACGGATACAGAGGTGGCATGCACATATTGATTTTGGACACCTAAAATATCGATTTTCAGCATGTTTTGGGATTGTATTTTGAAAATATTCTAACACTGAGTAGGCATATACAGATCGCTTCTGGGACCCAAAAATATCGAATTTTCGGGTGTTTTGAGCCTGAATTTTGGATTTAAACGGGTACAGAAGATGCATGCACATATCGTATTTTTGCACCTAATAGGTCGAATTTCAGCTTGTTTTAGGCCTATATTTTGAAAATATTCTAGCACTGAGTAGGCATTTACAGATCGCTTCTGGGAACCAAAAATATCGAATTTTCGGGTATTTTGAGCTTGATTTTGGAATACAAACGGGTACAGAAGTTGCATGAACATACTGACTTTGGACACATAAAATAAAGATTTTTAGCATGTTTTGAGCCTATATTTTGAAAACATTCAAGCATTGAGTAGGCATTTACAGATCGCTTCTGGGCCCCCCAAAAATCTAATTTTCGGGTGAATTGAACCTGAATTTGGGATATAAACGGGTACAGAAGATGTATGCACATATTGACTTTGGGCATCTAAAATATCGATTTTCAGCAAGTTTTGGGCCTGTATTTTGAAAATATTCTAGCACTGAGTATGCATGTACAGATCGCTTCAGGGAGCCAATAATATCGAATTTTCGGGTGTTTTGAGCCTGAATTTGGAATATAAATGGTACAAAATATCCATGCACATATCGACTTTTTGCAACTAAAATATCGAATTTCAGCATGTTTTGGGCCTATATTTTGAAAGTATTCTAGCACTGAATATGCATGTACAGATCGCTTCTGGTATCCAAAAATATCGAATTTTCGAGTGTTTTCAGCCTGACTTTCTGATATAAACGAGTACAGAAGATGCATGCACATATCGACTTTTTGAACAACAAATATCGAATTTCAGCATGTTTTGGTCCTATATTTTGAAAGTATTCTAGCACTGAGTATGCATGTACAGATCGCTTCTGGGGCCCAAAAATATCGAATTTTCGGGTGTTTTGAGCCTAAATATAAGATATAAACGGGTACAGAAGATGCATGCACATATTGACTTTTTGCACCTAATAAGTCGAATTTCGGCATGTTTTAAGCCTGCATTTTAAAAGTATTCCGTCACTGAGTAGGCATGTACAGATTGCTTCTGGGACCCCAAAATATCGAATTTTCGGGTGTTTTGGGCCTGAATTTGGGATATAAACGGGTAAAGAAGACGCATGCACATAATGACTTTGGGTACCTAAAATATCGATTTTCAGCAGGTTTTGGGCCTGTATTTTGAAAATATTCTGTCATTGAATAGGCAAGTACAGATCGCTTCTCGGCCCCCCAAAAATCGATTATTCCGGTGTTTTAAGCTTGAATTTTGGATATAAACGGGTACAGAAGATGGATGCACATGTTGACTTTGGGTACCCAAAATATCGATTTTTATCATGTTTTGAGCCAATATTTTTAAAATATTCTAGCACTGCGTATTCATGTACAGATCGCTTCTCGGAACCAAAAATATCGAATTTTTGGGTGTTTTAGCCTGAATTTGAGATATAAACGGGTACAGAAGATGCATACACATATCGACTTTGGGCACCTAAAATGTCGATTTTCAGCATATTTTGGGCCTGTATTTTGAAAATATTATATTACTGAATAGCTATGTACAGATCGCTTCTAAGACCCAAAAATATCGAATTTTCGGGTATTTTGAGCCTGAATTTGAGATGTAAACGGGTACTGAAGATGCATGCACATATCGACTTTGGGCACCTAAAATATCGATTTTAAATTTGTTTTTTTGCCTGTATTTTGAAAATATTCTAACATTGAGTAGGCATGTACAGATCGCTTCTAAGACCCAAAAATATCGAATTTTCAGGTGTTTTGAGCCTGAATTTGGGATATAAACGGGTACAGAAGATGCATACACATATTGACTTTTGACACCGAAAAATATCGATTTTTATCATGTTTTGAGCCTATATTATGAAAAAATTCTAGCACTGAGTAGGCATGTACAGATCGCTACAGGGACCCAAAAATATCGAATTTTTGGGTTTTTTGAGCCTGAATTTGGGATATAAACGGGTACTGAAGATGCATGCACATATCGACTTTTTGCACCTTATATATCGATTTTACGCATGTTTTGGGTCTGTATCTTTAAAACATTCTAGCAAGGAGTAGGCATGTAGAGATCGCTTCTGGGACCAAAAAACATTGAATTTTCTGGTGTTTTGAGCCTGAATTTGAGATATAAACGGGTAAAGAAGATGCATGCTCATATTGACCTCGGGCACCTAAAATATCGATTTTCAGCATGTTTTGGGCCTGTATTGTGAAAATATTCTATTACTATATAGCCATGTACAGATCCCTTCTAAGACCCAAAAATATCGAATTTTATGGTGTTTTGAGCCTGAATTTGGAATATAAACGGGTACAGAAGATGCATGCACATATTGACTTTGGGCACCTAAAATATCGATTTTCAGCATGTTTTGGTCGTGTATTTTGAAAATATTCTATTACTGAGTAGGCATGTACAGATCGCTTCTGTGACCCAAAAATATCGAATTTTTGGGTTTTTTGAGCCTGAATTTGGGATATAAACGGGTACTGAAGATGAATGCACATATCGACTTTTTGCACCTTATATATCGATTTTACGCATGTTTTGGGCCTGTATCTTTAAAATATTCTAGCAAGGAGTAGACATGTAGAGATCGCTTCTGGGACCAAAAAATATTGAATTTTCTGGTGTTTTGAGCCTGAATTTGAGATATAAACGGATACAGAGGATGCATGCTCATATTGACTTTGGGCACCTAAAATATCGATTTTCAGCATGTTTTGGGATAGTATTTTAAAAATATTCTAACACTGAGTAGGCATAAACAGATCGCTTCTGGAACCCAAAAATATCGAATTTTCACGTGTTTTGAGCCTGAATTTGGGATGTAAACGGGTACAGAAGATGCAGGCACATATCGATTTTGGGCACCTAAAATATCGATTTTTAGCATGTTTTGGGCCTGTATTTTGAAAATACTCTAACACGGAGTAGGCATGTACAGATCGCTTCTGGGACCCAAAAATATCGAATTTTCGGGTGTTTTGTGATTGAATTTGGAATATAAACGGGTACAGAAGATGCATACACATATCGACTTTGGGCACCCAAAATATCGATTTTCATCATGTTTTGGGCCTATATTTTGAAAATATTCCAGCACTGAGTAGGTATGTTCAGATCGCTTCTGGGACCCAAAAATAGCGAATTTTCGGGTGTTTTGAGCTTGAATTTGTGATATAAACGGGTACTGAAGATGCATGCATATATCGACTTTTTGTACCTAAAATATCGATTTTCAGCATGTTTTGGGTCTGTATCTTAAAAACATTCTAGCAATGAGTAGGGATGTACAGATCGCTTCTGGGACCCAAAAATATCGAATTTTCGAGTGTTTTGAGCCTGAATTTAGATATAAACGGGTACAGAAGATGCATGCATATATTGACTTTGGACACCGAAAAATATCGATTTTGAGCATGTTTTGGGCCCATATTTTTAAAATATTCTACCACTGCGTAGGCATGCAAAGATCGCTTCTGGGAACCAAAAATATCGAATATTCGGGTGTTTTAGCCAGAATTTAGGATATAAACGGGTACAGAAGATGCATACTCATATCGACTTTAGGCACCTAAAATATCGATTTTCAGCATGTTTTGGGCGTGTATTTTGAAAATATTCTATTACTATATAGCCATGTACAGATCCCTTCTAAGACCCAAAAATATCGAATTTTATGGTGTTTTGAGCCTGAATTTGGGATATAAACGGGTACAGAAGATCCATGCACATATTATATTGACTTTGGGCACCTACAATATCGATTTTCAGCATGTTTTGGGCGTGTATTTTGAAAATATTCTATTACTGAGTAGGCATGTGCAGATCGATTCTGAGCCCCAATAAAATCAAATATTCGGGTGTTTTGAGCCTTAATTCGGGATATAAACCGATACAGAAGATGCATACACATATTGACTTGGGCACCTAAAATATCGATTTTCAGCTTGTTCTGGGCCTGTATTTTGAAAATATTCTAGCACTGACTATGCATGTACAGATCGCTTCTGGGACCCAAAAATATCGAATTTTCGGGTGTTTTGAGCCCTAATTTAGGATATAAACAGGAATAGAAGATGCATGCACATATTGACTTTGGGCATCTAAAATATTGATTTTCAGCATGTTTTGGGCCTGTATTTTGAAAATATTCCAGCACTGAGTAGGCATGTACAGATCGCTTATGGGACCCAATAATATTGAATTTTCTGGTGTTTTGAGCCTGAATTTGGTATGTAAACGGGTACAGAAGATGCATGCACATATTGACTTGGGCACCTAAAATATCGATTTTCAGCTTGTTCTGGGCCTGTATTTTGAAAATATTCTAGCACTGACTATGCATGTACAGATCGCATCTGGGACCCAAAAATATCAAATTTTCGAGTGTTTTGAGCCTAAATTTGAGATATAAACGGGTACAGAAGATGCATGAACATATCGATTTTGGGCACTTAAAATATCGATTTTCAACTTGTTTGTGTGCATGTAATTTGAAAATTTTCTAACATTGAGTAGACATGTGCAGATCGCTTCTGGGATCCAAAAATATCGAATTTTCAGGTGTTTTGAGCCTGAATTTGGGATATAAATCGGTACAGAAGATGCATGCACATATCGATTTTGGGCACCTAAAATATCGATTTTCAGCATGTTTTGGGCCTGTATTTTGAAAATACTCTAACACGGAGTAGGCATGTACAGATCGCTTCTGGGACCCAAAAATATCGAATTTTCGGGTGTTTTGAGCCTGATTTTGGAATATAAACGGGTACAGAAGATGCATACACATATCGACTTTGGGCACCCAAAATATCGATTTTCAGCATGTTTTGGGCCTATATTTTGAAAATATTCCAGCACTGAGTAGGCATTTTCAGATCGTTTCTGGGACCCAAAAATAGCGCATTTTCGGGTGTTTTGAGCTTGAATTTGTGATATAAACGGGTACTGAAGATGGATGCACATATCGACTTTTTGTACCTAAAATATCGATTTTGTGCATGTTTTGGGCCTATATTTTTAAAATTTTCTAGCACTGCGTAGGCATGTACAGATCGCTTCTGGGACCCAAAAATATCGAATTATCGGGTGTTTTGAGCCTGAATTTGAGATATAGACGGGAACAGAACATCATGCACATATCGACTTTGGACACCTAAAATATCGATTTTCAGCATGTTTTGGTCCTGTATTTTGAAATGACTAAAACATGTAGTAGTCGTGTACAGATCGCTTCTAAGACCCAAAAATATCGAATTTTCGGGTATTTTGAGCCTGAATTTGAGATGTAAACGGGTACTGAAGATGCATGCACATATCGACTTTGGGCACCTAAAATATCGATTTTAAATTTGTTTTTTTGCCTGTATTTTGAAAATATTCTAACATTGAGTAGGCATGTACAGATCGCTTCTGAGACCCAAAAATATCGAATTTTCGGGTATTTTGAGCCTGAATTTGAGATGTAAACGGGTACTGAAGATGCATGCACATATCGACTTTGGGCACCTAAAATATCGATTTTAAATTTGTTTTTTTGCCTGTATTTTGAAAATATTCTAACATTGAGTAGGCATGTACAGATCGCTTCTGAGACCCAAAAATATCGAATTTTCAGGTGTTTTGAGCCTGAATTTGAGATATAAACGGGTACAGAAGATGCATGCACTTATCGACTTTGGGCACCTAAAATATCGATTTTCAGTATGTTTTGGTCCTTTTTTTTTAAATTACTATAACACGGAGTAGGCATGTACACATCGCTTCTGGGACCCAAATATATCGAATTTTCGGGTTTTTTGAGCCTCTATTTGAGATATAAACGGGTACAGAAGATGCATACACATATCGACTTTGGGCACCCAAAATATCGATTTTTAAGCATGTTTTGGGTCTGTATCTTGAAAACATTCTAGCAAGGAGTAGGCATGTACAGATCGCTTCTGGGACCCAAAAAATATCGAATTTTCGTGTGTTTTGAGCCTGTATTTGGGATATAAACGGATACAGAGGTGGCATGCACATATTGATTTTGGACACCTAAAATATCGATTTTCAGCATGTTTTGGGATTGTATTTTGAAAATATTCTAACACTGAGTAGGCATATACAGATCGCTTCTGGGACCCAAAAATATCGAATTTTCGGGTGTTTTGAGCCTGAATTTTGGATTTAAACGGGTACAGAAGATGCATGCACATATCGTATTTTTGCACCTAATAGGTCGAATTTCAGCTTGTTTTAGGCCTATATTTTGAAAATATTCTAGCACTGAGTAGGCATTTACAGATCGCTTCTGGGAACCAAAAATATCGAATTTTCGGGTATTTTGAGCCTGATTTTGGAATACAAACGGGTACAGAAGTTGCATGAACATACTGACTTTGGACACATAAAATATAGATTTTTAGCATGTTTTGAGCCTATATTTTGAAAACATTCAAGCATTGAGTAGGCATTTACAGATCGCTTCTGGGCCCCCCAAAAATCTAATTTTCGGGTGAATTGAACCTGAATTTGGGATATAAACGGGTACAGAAGATGCATGCACATATTGACTTTTTGCACCTAATAAGTCGAATTTCGGCATGTTTTAAGCCTGCATTTTAAAAGTATTCCGTCACTGAGTAGGCATGTACAGATTGCTTCTGGGACCCCAAAATATCGAATTTTCGGGTGTTTTGGGCCTGAATTTGGGATATAAACGGGTAAAGAAGACGCATGCACATAATGACTTTGGGTACCTAAAATATCGATTTTCAGCAGGTTTTGGGCCTTTATTTTGAAAATATTCTGTCATTGAATAGGCATGTACAGATCGCTTCTCGGCCCCCCAAAAATCGATTATTCGGGTGTTTTAAGCTTGAATTTTGGATATAAACGGGTACAGAAGATGGATGCACATGTTGACTTTGGGTACCCAAAATATCGATTTTTATCATGTTTTAAGCCAATATTTTTAAAATATTCTAGAACTGCGTATTCATGTACAGATCGCTTCTCGGAACCAAAAATATCGAATTTTTGGGTGTTTTAGCCTGAATTTGAGATATAAACGGGTACAGAAGATGCATACACATATCGACTTTGGGCACCTAAAATGTCGATTTTCAGCATATTTTGGGCCTGTATTTTGAAAATATTATATTACTGAATAGCTATGTACAGATCGCTTCTAAGACCCAAAAATATCGAATTTTCGGGTATTTTGAGCCTGAATTTGAGATGTAAACGGGTACTGAAGATGCATGCACATATCGACTTTGGGCACCTAAAATATCGATTTTAAATTTGTTTTTTTGCCTGTATTTTGAAAATATTCTAACATTGAGTAGGCATGTACAGATCGCTTCTGAGACCCAAAAATATCGAATTTTCAGGTGTTTTGAGCCTGAATTTGAGATATAAACGGGTACAGAAGATGCATGCACTTATCGACTTTGGGCACCTAAAATATCGATTTTCAGCATGTTTTGGTCCTTTTTTTTGAAATTACTATAACACGGAGTAGGCATGTACACATCGCTTCTGGGACCCAAATATATCGAATTTTCGAGTTTTTTGAGCCTCTATTTGAGATATAAACGGGTACAGAAGATGCATACACATATCGACTTTGGGCACCCAAAATATCGATTTTTAAGCATGTTTTGGGTCTGTATCTTGAAAACATTCTAGCAAGTAGTAGGCATGTACAGATCGCTTCTGGGACCCAAAAAATATCGAATTTTCTTGTGTTTTGAGCCTGTATTTGGGATATAAACGGGTACAGAGGTGGCATGCACATATTGATTTTGGACACCTAAAATATCGATTTTCAGCATGTTTTGGGATTGTATCTTGAAAATATTCTAACACTGAGTAGGCATATACAGATCGCTTCTGGGACCCAAAAATATCGAATTTTCGGGTGTTTTGAGCCATAATTTGGGATATAATCAAGAATAGAAGATGCATGCACATATTGACTTTGGGCATCTAAAATATCGATTTTCAGCATGTTTTGGGATTGTATTTTGAAAATATTCTAACACTGAGTAGGCATATACAGATCGCTTCTTGGACCCAAAAATATCGAATTTTCTGGTGTTTTCAGCCTGAATTTAGTATGTAAACGGGTACAGAAGATGCATGCACATACTGACTTGGGCTCCTAAAATGTCGATTTTCAGCTTGTTCTGGGCCCGTATTTTGAAAATATTCTAGCACTGACTATGCATGTACAGATCGCATCTGGGACCCAAAAATATCGAATTTTCGAGTGTTTTGAGCCTAATTTTGAGATATAAACGGGTACAGAAGATGCATGAACATATCGATTTTGGGCACTTAAAATAGCGATTTTTAACTTGTTTTTGTGCATGTAATTTGAAAATTTTCTAACATTGAGTAGGCATGTGCAGATCACTTCTGGGACCAAAAAATATCGAATTTTCAGGTGTTTTGAGCCTGAATTTGGGATATAAATGGGTACAGAAGATGCATGCACATATCGATTTTGGGCACCTAAAATATCGATTTTCAGCATGTTTTGGGCTTGTATTTTGAAAATACTCTAACACGAAATAGGCATGTACAGATCGTTACTGGGACCCAAAAATATCGAATTTTCGGGTGTTTTGAGCCTGATTTTGGAATATAAACGGGTACAGAAGATGCATACACATATCGACTTTGGGCACCCAAAATATCGATTTTTAGCATGTTTTGGGCCTGTATTTTGAAAATATTCTATTACTGAATAGTAATGTACAAATCGCCTCTAAGACCCAAAAATATCAAATTTTCGGGTAATTTGAGCCTGAATTTGAGATATAAACGGGTACTGAAGATGCATGCAAATATCGACTTTGGGCACCTAAAATATCGATTTTCAACTTGTTTTTGTGCCTGTATTTTGAAAATATTTTAACATTGAGTAGGCATGTACAGATCGCTTCTGGGACCCAAAAATATCGAATTATCGGGTGTTTTCAGCCTGAATTTGAGATATAAACTGGAACAGAAGATGCATGCACCTATCAACTTTGGGCACCTAAAATATCGATTTTCAGCATGTTTTGGTCTTGTATTTTGAAATGACTAAAACACGGAGTAGGCGTGTACAGATCGCTTCTGGGACCCAAATATATCGAAGTTTCGGGTGTTTTGAGCCTGAATTTGAGATATAAACGGGTACAGAAGATGCATGCACATATCGACTTTGTGCACCCAAAATATCGATTTTGAGCATGTTTTGGGTCTGTATCTTGAAAACGTTCTAGCAAGGTATAGGCATGTACAGATCGCTTCTGGAACCCAATAATATCGAATTTTCGGGTGTTTTGAGCCTGAATTTGGGATATAAACGGATACAGAAGATGCATGCACATATTGACTTTGGGCACCCAGAATATCGATTTTCGGCATGTTTTGGGCCTGTATTCTTAAAATATTTTAACAATGAGTAGGCATCTATATATCGTTTCTGGGACCCAATAATATCGAATTTTCACGTGTTTTGAGCCTGAATTTGGGATATAAACGGGTACAGAAGATGCATGCACATATTGACTTTTTGTACCTAAAATATCGATTTTGTGCATGTTTTGGGTCTGTATCTTAAAAACATTCTAGCAATGAGTAGGGATGTACAGATCGCTTCTGGGACCCAAAAATATCGAATTTTCGGGTGTTTTGAGCCTGAATTTGGGATATAAACGGGTACAGAAGATGCATGCACATATTGACTTTTGACACCGAAAAATATCGATTTTTATCATGTTTTGAGCCTATATTATGAAAAAATTCTAGCACTGAGTAGGCATGTACAGATCGCTTCTGTGACCCAAAAATATCGAATTTTTGGGTGTTTTGAGCCTGAATTTGGGATATAAACGGGTACTGAAGATGAATGCACATATCGACTTTTTGCACCTTATATATCGATTTTACGCATGTTTTGGGTCTGTATCTTTAAAACATTCTAGCAAGGAGTAGACATGTAGAGATCGCTTCTGGGACCAAAAAATATTGAATTTTCTGGTGTTTTGAACCTGAATTTGAGATATAAACGGATACAGAGGATGCATGCTCATATTGACTTTGGGCACCTAAAATATCGATTTTCAGCATGTTTTGGGATAGTATTTTAAAAATATTCTAACACTGAGTAGGCATATACAGATCGCTTCTTGAACCCAAAAATATCGAATTTTCACGTGTTTTGAGCCTGAATTTGGGATGTAAACGGGTACAGAAGATTCAGGCACATATCGATTTTGGGCACCTAAAATATCGATTTTTAGAATATTTTGGGCCTGTATTTTGAAAATACTCTAACACGGAGTAGGCATGTACAGATCGCTTCTGGGACCCAAAAATATCGAATTTTCGGGTGTTTTGTGCTTGAATTTGGAATATAAACGGGTACAGAAGATGCATACACATATCGACTTTGGGCACCCAAAATATCGATTTTCATCATGTTTTGGGCCTATATTTTGAAAATATTCCAGCACTGAGTAGGTATGTTCAGATCGCCTCTGGGACCCAAAAATAGCGAATTTTCGGGTGTTTTGAGCTTGAATTTGTGATATAAACGGGTACTGAAGATGCATGCACATATCGACTTTTTGTACCTAAAATATCGATTTTGTGCATGTTTTGGGTCTGTATCTTAAAAACATTCTAGCAATGAGTAGGGATGTACAGATCGCTTCTGGGACCCAAAAATATCGAATTTTCGGGTGTTTTGAGCCTGAATTTAGATATAAACGGGTACAGAAGATGCATGCATATATTGACTTTGGACACCGAAAAATATCGATTTTGAGCATGTTTTGGGCCCATATTTTTAAAATATTCTACCACTGCGTAGGCATGTAAAGATCGCTTCTGGGAACCAAAAATATCGAATATTCGGGTGTTTTAGCCTGAATTTAGGATATAAACGGGTACAGAAGATGCATACACATATCGACTTTAGGCACCTAAAATATCGATTTTCAGCATGTTTTGGGCGTGTATTTTGAAAATATTCTATTACTATATAGCCATGTACAGATCCCTTCTAAGACCCAAAAACATCGAATTTTAAGGGCTTTTGAGCCTGAATTTGGGATATAAACGGGTACAGAAGATGCATGCACATATTATATTGACTTTGGGCACCTAAAATATCGATTTTCAGCATGTTTTGGGCGTGTATTTTGAAAATATTCTATTACTGAGTAGGCATGTGCAGATCGCTTCTGAGCCCCAATAAAATCAAATATTCGGGTGTTTTGAGCCTTAATTCGGGATATAAACCGATACAGAAGATGCATGCACATATCGACTTTTTGCACCTTATATATCGATTTTACGCATGTTTTGGGTCTGTATCTTTAAAATATTCTAGCAAGGAGTAGGCATGTAGAGATCGCTTCTGGGACCAAAAAATATTGAATTTTCTGGTGTTTTGAGCCTGAATTTGAGATATAAACGGGTACAGAAGATGCATGCTCATATTGACCTCGGGCAACTAAAATATCGATTTTCAGCATGTTTTGGGATAGTATTTTGAAAATATTCTAACACTGAGTAGGCATATACAGATCACTTCTTGAACCCCAAAATATCGAATTTTCACGTGTTTTGAGCCTGAATTTGGGATGTAAACGGGTACAGAAGATGCAGGCACATATCGATTTTGGGCACCTAAAATATCGATTTTTAGCATGTTTTGGGCCTGTATTTTGAAAATACTCTAACACGGAGTAGGCATGTACAGATCGCTTCTGGGACCCAAAAATATCGAATTTTCGGGTGTTTTGTGCCTGAATTTGGAATATAAACGGGTACAGAAGATGCATACACATATCGACTTTGGGCACCCAAAATATCGATTTTCAGCATGTTTTGGGTCTGTATCTTAAAAACATTCTAGCAATGAGTAGGGATGTACAGATCGCTTCTGGGACCCAAAAATATCGAATTTTTGAGTGTTTTGAGCCTGAATTAAGATATAAACGGGTAAAGAAGATACATGCATATATTGACTTTGGACACCGAAAAATATCGATTTTTATCATGTTTTGAGCCTATATTATGAAAAATTCTAGCACTGAGTAGGCATGTACAGATCGCTTCTGGGACCCAAAAATGTCGAATTTTTGGGTGTTTTGAGCCTGAATTTAGGATATAAACGGGTACTGAAGATGCATGCACATATCGACTTTTTGCACCTTAAATATCGATTTTTAGCATGTTTTGGGCCCATATTTTTAAAATATTCTAGCACTGCGTAGGCATGTAAAGATCGCTTCTGGGAACCAAAAATATCGAATGTTCGGGTGTTTTAGCCTGAATTTGAATTATAAACGGGCACAGAAGATGCATACACATATCGACTTTAGGCACCTATAATATCGATTTTCAGCATGTTTTGGGCCTGTATTGTGAAAATATTCTATTACTATATAGCCATGTACAGATCCCTTCTAAGACCCAAAAATATCGAATTTTATGGTGTTTTGAGCCTGAATTTGGAATATAAACGGTTACAGAAGATGCATGCACATATTGACTTTGGGCACCTAAAATATCGATTTTCAGCATGTTTTGGTCGTGTATTTTGAAAATATTCTATTACTGAGTAGGCATGTACAGATCGCTTCTGTGACCCAAAAATATCGAATTTTTGGGTTTTTTGAGCCTGAATTTGGGATATAAACGGATACTGAAGATGCATGCACATATCGACTTTTTGCACCTTATATATCGATTTTACGCATGTTTTGGGTCTGTATCTTTAAAACATTCTAGCAAGGAGTAGACATGTAGAGATCGCTTCTGGGACCAAAAAATATTGAATTTTCTGGTGTTTTGAGCCTGAATTTGAGATATAAACGGGTACAGAGGATGCATGCTCATATTGACTTTGGGCACCTAAAATATCGATTTTCAACATGTTTTGGGATAGTATTTTAAAAATATTCTAACACTGAGTAGGCATATACAGATCGCTTCTTGAACCCAAAAATATCGAATTTTCACGTGTTTTGAGCCTGAATTTGGGATGTAAACGGGTACAGAAGATGCAGGCACATATCGATTTTGGGCACCTAAAATATCGATTTTTAGCATGTTTTGGGCCTGTATTTTGAAAATACTCTAACACGGAGTAGGCATGTACAGATCGCTTCTGGGACCCAAAAATATCGAATTTTCAGGTGTTTTGTGCTTGAATTTGGAATATAAACGGGTACAGAAGATGCATACACATATCGACTTTGGGCACCCAAAATATCGATTTTCATCATGTTTTGGGCCTATATTTTGAAAATATTCCAGCACTGAGTAGGTATGTTCACATCGCTTCTGGGACCCAAAAATAGCGAATTTTCGGGTGTTTTGAGCTTGAATTTGTGATATAAACGGGTACTGAAGATGCATGCACATATCGACTTATTGTACCTAAAATATCGATTTTGTGCATGTTTTGGGCCCATATTTTTAAAATATTCTAGCACTGCGTAGGCATGTAAAGATCGCTTCTGGGAACCAAAAATATCGAATATTCGGGTGTTTTAGCCTGAATTTAGGATATAAACGGGTACAGAAGATGCATACACATATCGACTTTAGGCACCTAAAATATCGATTTTCAGCATGTTTTGGGCGTGTATTTTGAAAATATTCTATTACTATATAGCCATGTACAGATCCCTTCTAAGACCCAAAAATATCGAATTTTATGGTGTTTTGAGCCTGAATTTGGGATATAAACGGGTACAGAAGATGCATGCACATATTATATTGACTTTGGGCACCTAAAATATCGATTTTCAGCATGTTTTGTTCGTGTATTTTGAAAATATTCTATTACTGAGTAGGCATGTGCAGATCGCTTCTGAGCCCCAATAAAATCAAATATTCGGGTGTTTTGAGCCTTAATTCGGGATATAAACCGATACAGAAGATGCATACACATATTGACTTGGGCACCTAAAATATCGATTTTCAGCTTGTTCTGGGCCTGTATTTTGAAAATATTCTAGCACTGACTATGCATGTACAGATCGCTTCTGGGACCCAAAAATATCGAATTTTCGGGTGTTTTGAGCCCTAATTTAGGATATAAACAGGAATAGAAGATGCATGCACATATTGACTTTGGGCATCTAAAATATCGATTTTCAGCATGTTTTGGGCCTGTATTTTGAAAATATTCCAGCACTGAGTAGGCATGTACAGATCGCTTCTGGGACCCAATAATATCGAATTTTCGGGTGTTTTTGAGCCTGAATTTGGTATGTAAACGGGTACAGAAGATGCATGCACATATTGACTTGGGCACCTAAAATATCGATTTTCAGCTTGATCTGGGCCTGTATTTTGAAAATATTCTAGCACTGACTATGCATGTACAGATCGCATCTGGGACCCAAAAATATCAAATTTTCGAGTGTTTTGAGCCTAAATTTGAGATATAAACGGGTACAGAAGATGCATGCACATATTGACTTTGGGCACCTAAAATATCGATTTTCAGCATGTTTTGGTCGTGTATTTTGAAAATATTCTATTACTGAGTAGGCATGTACAGATCGCTTCTGTGACCCAAAAATATCGAATTTTTGGGTTTTTTGAGCCTGAATTTGGGATATAAACGGATACTGAAGATGCATGCACATATCGACTTTTTGCACCTTATATATCGATTTTACGCATGTTTTGGGTCTGTATCTTTAAAACATTCTAGCAAGGAGTAGGCATGTACAGATCGCTTCTGGGACCAAAAAATATTGAATTTTCTGGTGTTTTGAGCCTGAATTTGAGATATAAACGGGTACAGAGGATGCATGCTCATATTGACTATGGGCACCTAAAATATCGAATTTCAACATGTTTTGGGATAGTATTTTAAAAATATTCTAACACTGAGTAGGCATATACAGATCGCTTCTTGAACCCAAAAATATCGAATTTTCACGTGTTTTGAGCCTGAATTTGGGATGTAAACGGGTACAGAAGATGCAGGCACATAACGATTTTGGGCACCTAAAATATCGATTTAGCATGTTTTGGGCCTGTATCTTGAAAATACTCTAACACGGAGTAGGCATGTACAGATCGCTTCTGGGACCCAAAAATATCGAATTTTCAGGTGTTTTGTGCTTGAATTTGGAATATAAACGGGTACAGAAGATGCATACACATATCGACTTTGGGCACCCAAAATATCGATTTTCATCATGTTTTGGTCGTGTATTTTGAAAATATTCTATTACTGAGTAGGCATGTACAGATCCCTTCTAAGACCCAAAAATATCGAATTTTATGGTGTTTTGAGCCTGAATTTGGGATATAAACGGGTACAGAAGATGCATGCACATATTATATTGACTTTGGGCACCTAAAATATCGATTTTCAGCATGTTTTGGGCGTGTATTTTGAAAATATTCTATTACTGAGTAGGCATGTGCAGATCGCTTCTGAGCCCCAATAAAATCAAATATTCGGGTGTTTTGAGCCTTAATTCGGGATATAAACCGATACAGAAGATGCATACACATATTGACTTGGGCACCTAAAATATCGATTTTCAGCTTGTTCTGGGCCTGTATTTTGAAAATATTCTAGCACTGACTATGCATGTACAGATCGCTTCTGGGACCCAAAAATATCGAATTTTCGGGTGTTTTGAGCCCTAATTTAGGATATAAACAGGAATAGAAGATGCATGCACATATTGACTTTGGGCATCTAAAATATCGATTTTCAGCATGTTTTGGGCCTGTATTTTGAAAATATTCCAGCACTGAGTAGGCATGTACAGATCGCTTCTGGGACCCAATAATATCGAATTTTCTGGTGTTTTGAGCCTGAATTTGGTATGTAAACGGGTACAGAAGATGCATGCACATATTGACTTGGGCACCTAAAATATCGATTTTCAGCTTGATCTGGGCCTGTATTTTGAAAATATTCTAGCACTGACTATGCATGTACAGATCGCATCTGGGACCCAAAAATATCAAATTTTCGAGTGTTTTGAGCCTAAATTTGAGATATAAACGGGTACAGAAGATGCATGCACATATTGACTTTGGGCACCTAAAATATCGATTTTCAGCATGTTTTGGTCGTGTATTTTGAAAATATTCTATTACTGAGTAGGCATGTACAGATCGCTTCTGTGACCCAAAAATATCGAATTTTTGGGTTTTTTGAGCCTGAATTTGGGATATAAACGGATACTGAAGATGCATGCACATATCGACTTTTTGCACCTTATATATCGATTTTACGCATGTTTTGGGTCTGTATCTTTAAAACATTCTAGCAAGGAGTAGGCATGTACAGATCGCTTCTGGGACCAAAAAATATTGAATTTTCTGGTGTTTTGAGCCTGAATTTGAGATATAAACGGGTACAGAGGATGCATGCTCATATTGACTATGGGCACCTAAAATATCGAATTTCAACATGTTTTGGGATAGTATTTTAAAAATATTCTAACACTGAGTAGGCATATACAGATCGCTTCTTGAACCCAAAAATATCGAATTTTCACGTGTTTTGAGCCTGAATTTGGGATGTAAACGGGTACAGAAGATGCAGGCACATAACGATTTTGGGCACCTAAAATATCGATTTTTAGCATGTTTTGGGCCTGTATTTTGAAAATACTCTAACACGGAGTAGGCATGTACAGATCGCTTCTGGGACCCAAAAATATCGAATTTTCAGGTGTTTTGTGCTTGAATTTGGAATATAAACGGGTACAGAAGATGCATACACATATCGACTTTGGGCACCCAAAATATCGATTTTCATCATGTTTTGGGCCTATATTTTAAAAATATTCCAGCACTGAGTAGGTATGTTCACATCGCTTCTGGGACCCAAAAATAGCGAATTTTCGGGTGTTTTGAGCTTGAATTTGTGATATAAACGGGTACTGAAGATGCATGCACATATCGACTTTTTGTACCTAAAATATCGATTTTGTGCATGTTTTGGGCCCATATTTTTAAAATATTCTAGCACTGCGTAGGCATGTAAAGATCGCTTCTGGGAACCAAAAATATCGAATATTCGGGTGTTTTAGCCTGAATTTAGGATATAAACGGGTACAGAAGATGCGTACACATATCGACTTTAGGCACCTAAAATATCGATTTTCAGCATGTTTTGGGCGTGTATTTTGAAAATATTCTATTACTATATAGCCATGTACAGATCCCTTCTAAGACCCAAAAATATCGAATTTTATGGTGTTTTGAGCCTGAATTTGGGATATAAACGGGTACAGAAGATGCATGCACATATTATATTGACTTTGGGCACCTAAAATATCGATTTTCAGCATGTTTTGGGCGTGTATTTTGAAAATATTCTATTACTGAGTAGGCATGTGCAGATCGCTTCTGAGCCCCAATAAAATCAAATATTCGGGTGTTTTGAGCCTTAATTCGGGATATAAACCGATACAGAAGATGCATACACATATTGACTTGGGCACCTAAAATATCGATTTTCAGCTTGTTCTGGGCCTGTATTTTGAAAATATTCTAGCACTGACTATGCATGTACAGATCGCTTCTGGGACCCAAAAATATCGAATTTTCGGGTGTTTTGAGCCCTAATTTAGGATATAAACAGGAATAGAAGATGCATGCACATATTGACTTTGGGCATCTAAAATATCGATTTTCAGCATGTTTTGGGCCTGTATTTTGAAAATATTCCAGCACTGAGTAGGCATGTACAGATCGCTTCTGGGACCCAATAATATCGAATTTTCTGGTGTTTTGAGCCTGAATTTGGTATGTAAACGGGTACAGAAGATGCATGCACATATTGACTTGGGCACCTAAAATATCGATTTTCAGCTTGTTCTGGGCCTGTATTTTGAAAATATTCTAGCACTGACTATGCATGTACAGATCGCATCTGGGACCCAAAAATATCAAATTTTCGAGTGTTTTGAGCCTAAATTTGAGATATAAACGGGTACAGAAGATGCATGAACATATCGATTTTGGGCACTTAAAATATCGATTTTCAACTTGTTTTTGTGCATGTAATTTGAAAATTTTCTAACATTGAGTAGACATGTGCAGATCGCTTCTGGGATCCAAAAATATCGAATTTTCAGGTGTTTTGAGCCTGAATTTGGGATATAAATCGGTACAGAAGATGCATGCACATATCGATTTTGGGCACCTAAAATATCGATTTTCAGCATGTTTTGGGCCTGTATTTTGAAAATACTCTAACACGGAGTAGGCATGTACAGATCGCTTCTGGGACCCAAAAATATCGAATTTTCGGGTGTTTTGAGCCTGATTTTGGAATATAAACGGGTACAGAAGATGCATACACATATCGACTTTGGGCACCCAAAATATCGATTTTCAGCATGTTTTGGGCCTATATTTTGAAAATATTCCAGCACTGAGTAGGCATGTTCAGATCGTTTCTGGGACCCAAAAATAGCGAATTTTCGGGTGTTTTGAGCTTGAATTTGTGATATAAACGGGTACTGAAGATGCTTGCACATATCGACTTTTTGTACCTAAAATATCGATTTTGTGCATGTTTTGGGCCTATATTTTTAAAATATTCTAGCACTGCGTAGGCATGTACAGATCGCCTCTGGGACCCAAAAATATCGAATTATTGGGTGTTTTGAGCCTGAATTTGAGATATAGACGGGAACAGAACATGCATGCACATTTCGACTTTGGACACCTAAAATATCGATTTTCAGCATGTTTTGGTCCTGTATTTTGAAATGACTAAAACATGGAGTAGTCGTGTTCAGATCGCTTCTGTGACCCAAAAATAGCGAATTTTCGGGTGTTTTGAGCTTGAATTTGTGATATAAACGGGTACTGAAGATGCATGCACATATCGACTTTTTGTACCTAAAATATCGATTTTGTGCATGTTTTGGGCCCATATTTTTAAAATATTCTAGCACTGCGTAGGCATGTAAAGATCGCTTCTGGGAACCAAAAATATCGAATATTCGGGTGTTTTAGCCTGAATTTAGGATATAAACGGGTACAGAAGATGCATACACATATCGACTTTAGGCACCTAAAATATCGATTTTCAGCATGTTTTGGGCGTGTATTTTGAAAATATTCTATTACTATATAGCCATGTACAGATCCCTTCTAAGACCCAAAAATATCGAATTTTATGGTGTTTTGAGCCTGAATTTGGGATATAAATGGGTACAGAAGATGCATGCACATATTATATTGACTTTGGGCACCTAAAATATCGATTTTCAGCATGTTTTGGGCGTGTATTTTGAAAATATTCTATTACTGAGTAGGCATGTGCAGATCGCTTCTGAGCCCCAATAAAATCAAATATTCGGGTGTTTTGAGCCTTAATTCGGGATATAAACCGATACAGAAGATGCATACACATATTGACTTGGGCACCTAAAATATCGATTTTCAGCTTGTTCTGGGCCTGTATTTTGAAAATATTCTAGCACTGACAATGCATGTACAGATCGCTTCTGGGACCCAAAAATATCGAATTTTCGGGTGTTTTGAGCCCTAATTTAGGATATAAACAGGAATAGAAGATGCATGCACATATTGACTTTGGGCAACTAAAATATCGATTTTCAGCATGTTTTGGGCCTGTATTTTGAAAATATTCCAGCACTGAGTAGGCATGTACAGATCGCTTCTGGGACCCAATAATATTGAATTTTCGGGTGTTTTGAGCCTGAATTTGGTATGTAAACGGGTACAGAAGATGCATGCACATATTGACTTGGGCACCTAAAATATCGATTTTCAGCTTGTTCTGGGCCTGTATTTTGAAAATATTCTAGCACTGACTATGCATGTACAGATCGCATCTGGGACCCAAAAATATCAAATTTTCGAGTGTTTTGAACCTAAATTTGAGATATAAACGGGTACAGAAGATGCATGAACATATCGATTTTGAGCACTTAAAATATCGATTTTCAACTTGTTTTTGTGCATGTAGTTTGAAAATTTTCTAACATTGAGTAGACATGTGCAGATCGCTTCTGGGATCCAAAAATATCGAATTTTCAGGTGTTTTGAGCCTGAATTTGGGATATAAATCGGTACAGAAGATGCATGCACATATCGATTTTAGGCACCTAAAATATCGATTTTCAGCATGTTTTGGGCCTGTATTTTGAAAATACTCTAACACGGAGTAGGCATGTACAGATCGCTTCTGGGACCCAAAAATATCGAATTTTCGGGTGTTTTGAGCCTGATTTTGGAATATAAACGGGTACAGAAGATGCATACACATATCGACTTTGGGCACCCAAAATATCGATTTTCAGCATGTTTTGGGCCTATATTTTGAAAATATTCCAGCACTGAGTAGGCATGTTCAGATCGTTTCTGGGACCCAAAAATAGCGAATTTTCGGGTGTTTTGAGCTTGAATTTGGGATATAAACGGGTACTGAAGATGCTTGCACATATCGACTTTTTGTACCTAAAATATCGATTTTGTGCATGTTTTGGGTCTGTATCTTAAAAACATTCTAGCAATGAGTAGGGATGTACAGATCGCTTCTGGGAACCAAAAATATCGAATTTTCGAGTGTTTTGAGCCTAAATTTGAGATATAAACGTGTACAGAAGATACATGAACATATCGATTTTGGGCACCTAAAATATCGATTTTCAACTTGTTTTTGTGCATGTAATTTAAAAAAATTATAACATTGAGTAGGCATGTGCAGATCGCTTCTGGGACCAAAAAATATCGAATTTTCAGGTGTTTTGAGTCTGAA
Organism: Petrolisthes cinctipes; assembly: GCA_033782935.1. Lineage (NCBI taxonomy): Eukaryota > Metazoa > Arthropoda > Malacostraca > Decapoda > Porcellanidae > Petrolisthes > Petrolisthes cinctipes. The sequence continues at coordinate 225,791 of JAWQEG010000381.1, read as the reverse complement.
TTTGGGATATAAATGGGTACAGAAGATGCATGCACATATTGACTTTGGACACCGAAAATTATCGATTTTTATCATGTTTTGAGCCTATATTTTGAACAAATTCTTGCACTGAGTAGGCATGTACAGATCGCTTCTGGGACCCAAAAATATCGAATTTTCTGGTGTTTTGGGCCTGAATCTGAGATATAAACGGGTACTGAAGATGCATGCACATATTGACTTTGGGCACCCAAAATATCGATTTTTAGCATATTTTGGGCCTATATTATTAAAATATTCTAGCACTGCATAGGCATGTACATATCGCTTCTCGGAACCAACAATATCGAATTTTTGGGTGTTTTAGCCTGAATTTGAGATATAAACGTGTACAGAAGATGCATACACATATCGACTTTGGGCACCTAAAATATCGATTTTCAGCATGCTTTGGGCCTGTATTTTGAAAATATTCTATTACTGAATAGCCATGTACAGATCGCTTCTAAGAACCAAAAATATCGATTTTTCGGGTATTTTTAGCATGAATTTGAGATATAAACGGGAACAGAAGATGCATGCACATATCGACTTTGGTCACCTAAAATATCGATTTTCAGTATGTTTTGGTGCCTGTATTTTGAAATTACTTAAACACGGAGTAGGCATGTACAGATTGCTTCTAGGACCCAAATATATCGAAGTTTCGGGTGTTTTGAGCCTGAATTTGTGATATAAACGGGTACAGAAGATGCATGCACATATCGACTTTGGGCACCCAAAATATCGATTTTCTTCATGTTTTGGGCCTGTATTTTGAAAATATTCTAACATTGAGTAGGCATGTACAGATCGCTTCTGGGACCCAAAAATATCGAATTTTCGGGTGTTTTGAGCCAGAATTTGGGATGTAAACGGGTACAGAAGATGCATGCACATATTGACTTTGGACACGTAAAATATCGATTTTTAGCATGTTTTAAGCTCATATTTTGAAAACATTCTAACACTGAGTAGGCATGTACAAATCGCTTCTGGGGCCCAAAAATATCGAATTTACTGGTGTTTTGAGCCTGAATTTGAGATATAAACGGGTACTGAAGATGCATGCACATATAGACTTTTAGCACCTAAAATATCGATTTTGAGCATTTTTTGGTTCTGTATCTTGAAAACGTTCTAACAAGGAGTAGGCTTGTACAGATCGCTTCTGGCACCCAAAAATATCGAATTTTCGGGTGCTTTGAGCCTGAATTTGGGATATAAACGGGAACAGAAGATGCATGCACATGTTGACACTGGGCACCTAAAATATCGATTTTTTTAGTAGGTTTTGGGATTGTATTTTGAAAATATTCTAACACCGAGTAGGCATGTACAGATCGCTTCTGGGACCCAAAAATATCGAATTTTCGTGTATTTTGAGCCTGAATTTGGGATGTAAACGGGTACAGAAGATACATGCACATATCGATTTTGGGCACCTAAAATATCGATTTTCAGCATGTTTTAGGCCTATATTTTGAAAATATTCCGGCACTGAGTAGGCATGTTCAGATCGCTTCTGGGACCCAAAGATATCGAATTTTCGGGTGTTTTGAGCTTGAATTTGGGATATAAACGGGTACTTGTGGTGTTCGAATAAAATATGAACAAATATATAATATAAGATAGAAGTTGTATATGTATCTATGTTTCGAATGTGGTTAAAAGGCTTCATCGTAGTTTATGTGGTGAAGTCTGTCCTTGAATTAGTCAGTTCCTGTTAAGCTCCACCAGAGTTAACACCTTAATAAACTGCACCGTATACAGTGTGTTTCATAAGCCCGTCAGAACAGAACATGGCGCTGTGAGTAGCCACTTGAAGATGGAGAATCAAGTGGAACAACTGACGGCACTGCTGGTGCAGCAGGCTGAGATGGCCAGGCAAGTCCAGAAGGGATCTCGGCGCAGAGAGGGGCGCCTGAATGACGTCTTGGAGCAGTTGATATCTCGTCAGGTGGGAAACCCCGGTCGTGAAGACAGTCAAGCCGGTGCAGTCGAGGCTACACCACAACATGTCAAGTTTTCACCAAGTGCAGCACTCACCCCACACCTGTCATCCTCCGCTTCTTTATTACTAAAGGTGATTCCCAAATCGTTGACATGATCATTGGTTTCTATATAAGATCCATCATAGGCTGTATATATATGTGCATTTGTATTTGGATCTGAGCAATAGTGCATGTGTTCAAATTTATTATTATTAAATGACATATTGTTTTTATCTGACCACGAGTAGATTTTATACAGATCTTCTTGGAGTAAGTTAAAATCATTTGCTGAGGAATGTGTTTTCATTAGACGGGTATCGTCTGCAAATGATGCTACAGATGAATATTTGACTTCTTGGTTTATGTCTGATGTGTAAATCAAGAATAACACTGGTCCAAGGACTGAACCTTGTGGTACCCCACTGGTGACAGGTGATGGGTCAGATACAGTACCATCCACTGCTACTGCTTGTTCCCTATTTGTCAGGAAGCTGTGAAACCAAACCCCAAGTCTTCCAGTGATTCCAAGGTTACGTAATTTGTGGAGAAGTATTCCGTGGTCTACCTTGTCGAATGCTCTTGCAAAATCAATGTAGACCACATCAATGTTATTTTTATTTTCTAGTCCTTCAAGTACTTTCTCATGATGAGTGAGTAATTGTGAAAGGCAAGAGCGACCGGCTCTAAACCCGTGCTGCTCTTCATTTAGGAGTTTGTTTTCTTCAAGGTATATCGAGATATTTTTTACTATTATTTTCTCAAGTATATTTATGATATGAGAGGTTAAGGCAATGGGTCTGTAATTTGGTGGATCGGCCTTTGATCCCCCCTTGTGAACGGGTGTTACCTTAGAGCTTTTTAGCTGCATAGGTACAATACCAGTATTAAGGGAATTGTTATATAATATATGTAAGGGGGTACTTAGCTCTGATGCACAATTCTTTAAAAGTGCTGCCGGGAATTGATCAGGGCCTGCTGCAGCATTTGTTCCTAACTCAGTTATAGCTTTTTCTATATCTAATGTGGTAAATTTGATGTCAGTTAGGCATGGAGTAGATGTTAAACTAAAAAAATTAGTTGGGGAGTGTACTATATTATCTTCTTGAGGGTGGCTAAAGACACTTTCAAATTGTTGTTTTAATGTGTTAGCAATAGCTTCTGGTTCGCATATGATAGTGTTATTGTTGTTTGTGAGAGGACCTACACCTACTTTTACTTTTGATTTGTTCTTAGCATATTTAAAGAAGTATTTAGAATTGTTTTTTATACATGAGACTGC